>CM076581.1:30393809-30945116 GCA_034641835.2 Pinus albicaulis
ATTTCGAGAATCGCTTCACTCGAGCGGTATATAATACAAAACCATATTCCAGGAATCGCACACTCCAACCGGCGTTATACAACACGAATCTTATTCTGGGAATCGCAGACTCCAGCCGGGCGTTACACATATAATACAGAACCATATTCTGGGAATCGCACTCTCCAACCGGCGGAGCACATATAAAAAATACAAACTTATTCCGGGAATCGCTTAACTCCAACGGAAATACAATGCATATAATACAGAACCATATTCCGGGAATCACACACTCCAACCGGCGTTATACATATAATATAACACAAACTTATTCCGGGAATCGCTTCACTCCAGCGGCAAAAATATATATAAACATATATGTGCAGTGCATCACATAAACAAAGGTCCAAGGCATTTATATTATGGAGCGCATAAAACAAAGTTGATAAGGTGGGACCCCTCCCCAATCGCAATCGGAGATCGCAAGGGAAGCGGAACATCGCAACAGAAAGTTGCGATTGCGATTGAAATGGCGGACCCGATCGTGTTATAAGCAGGAGTTGATAGATGCTAATCGCATCCGAGTTCCCAATCACATGTCTTTTGTAAAACGCTGTGATTGAAATGGCGGACCCGATCCTGTTATAAGCAGGGGTTAATACATATTTGAGTTACGGTCAAATCGCATCGGCACTGGTCAATCGGAACATATGTTAAAGAATTGCGATTGCGATTGGAAGACCGGACCCGATGGGTCTATAAACCATGTTTAACAAAGTGTTTGAAGTCCAGTTCCAATCGCATCGGAAAGAAACAAACCATCGCAACACATATTAAAGAACTTGCGATCGCGATTAAGAGTTCGGACCCGATGGACTTATAAATTATGATTAACAAAGATTTCAGCTCCAGGTTCTAATCGCATCGGCAATGGTCAATCGCATCGGAGAATATAAGAGTTGCGATTGCGATTGGAAATCCGGACCCAATTGGTATATAAACTACAACTCATATACAACTTGAGTTCTAGGTCTAATCGTATTGGCAGCCAATCCTTATGGACGTCGGGTTATTTGCAAATAAATTGTATATATTATATATGTTGAATAACGTTTGAATATGATCCGGGGGCATAACACATATGATATATAATGGTTATTGAGTTATATATATAACACGGTTGCGATAAGCTGCGTGGTCTCTAGACCCACGGACCTTAGCTTTACGGGAGGGCGATTATTAACGCTTGTGATATATGTATGTTTCGGCCTGCGGAACCTGCCACATCAACAAGACACTAATGGCATAAAAGGGATTGGAATTCCTCCAGATTTACAGTCAGCCGATATAAAAGGCACATTTACACATATGCAGCAGTTACACCACAGCAGAGGACAGAAGAGAAAATAGATCCGAAAGAAGATAAAACACAGTCACAGAAAAGACAAAGACATCCAAAGAAAAGACAAATGCATACCAATTCAAAAGACTAAATGAGTTGAGCTGGAGTTCTCATTTAAATTTGAATGTAAATGTTTTATTTAAATTTTTATTGTTTGTGGTGCATTGGCAAGTCTCCGAGAGAAAACAAACTCCCACTGTAATGTTAAAATTGACACCTACAGTTATAATTTCTGAGTAAGCTGATAAAAGGAGTGAGAAGGCAGAAGGTAAAGAGACATGACTTTCCATTTCGAATTCCAAGCAGAATACAAACAGTCATGTGAGGAAATCTATAAATAATATCATCTTGATATGCAGAGTGAGTTTTTTTTTAAAAATGAAGAGAGAGTAAATCGAGAGAAGGCAGAATATAGAAGAGTAAGACAGAGAAGATTAAGAAAAGCAGAACAGAAGGAGAAGCTACAGAACATAGCTGATATCTGAGGTAAATCAGCAAACTTTCAGTTTGATAAATTGAAGAAGTTGGAGCTTCCCTATCAAGTTGCAGCTTGATAGTCGTCAGTTGTAGCTGACTGAGGTTGGAGCCTCCTGTAGGTTGGTGCCTGCAGAAAACTCAAGGGAGTTGGTGCTTCCTTGCAAGTTGTAGCTTGCAGAATTGAGGTAGGAGCCTCCTGTAGGTTGGTGCCTGCAGAAAAACAGTGGTGAGAGGGAGTTGGAGCTTGCCTTTGCATCACAACAATAATAAGATGTGGTTTTCTCCTTTTATGGGTTTCCACTTATATCTGGTGTCTCTGTGCATGATATTTATGTATTGATCTGATATGTATCATTTGCTTAATACCTGCTGCTCTCAAATTAAGTCTACTGCCCTATTAAACTAATACTTTCAGATTACATTCTAAGATTACTCTCACATTAAATAGAGTTTGAAATGAAGGTGTAAATAAGTTTATTGAAAATTTTAAAAGATCAGGAATGTATTAAACTGATTCACCCCCCCCCCTCTCAGTTTAATTAGAGATTCAACAATTGGTATCGGAGCCAGGTTCCTTTGTACAAGTCTAACAACTGAAAGGAGATCCTAGGTTCCCAAGATGGCTAGTAAAGAAGGATGCTCAACCAATAAAGCCCCTTTCTTCACTGGTGAAAATTATGCTTTCTGGAAAATCAGAATGAAGACATACATAATGTCTCTAGGAATAGAAGTCTGGGCTGCTGTGGAATTAGGATATGCCCCGAAGTCAACTAATACAGAAAAAGAAGCTAAAGAAAGCTTTGTAGCTAATGCAAAAGCCATGAATGCCATCCTGAATGGATTATGTGAAGCAAAGTTTATTAAAGTAATGCACAAAGACACTGCCAAGAAAATATGGGATACTCTTGAAGGCATACATGAGGGAGACCAGAAAGTAAAAACTGCCAAACTTCAAGTATATAGAGCCCAGTTTGAAAACTTAAAAATGAATGATGATGAAGATGTTGGCAGCTTCTTCTTAAAAGTTGCATAAATTGTTAACAATATGAAAGCTCTTGGAGAAACCATACCAGAAAGTATAGTTGTGCAAAAGATTCTAAGATCACTCCCACCCAGATTTAATCCCAAGGTATCTGCAATAGAAGAGACAGCGGATTGGGAGACTTTGACCATGAACCGGATACTTGGAAATCTAACAGCCTATGAAATGAGGCTCCCATAGAAGAAGCCAAGTACAAGGGAAGCAGCATTCAAAATAGAAAAAAGGAAAGAAGAAAAGGAAGAAATATGCTATTGCTCTGATGAAGAAGAGGCTAAATTTGTCAAGAAATTGGATAGAGGCTCAGGTAGATACAAAGTTAAAATTCCCTTCAAATGCTTTAATTGTGGAAGAGTTGGACATTATGCTGCTAAATGTCCTCACAAGAAAGTAAGAAATCAAGCTCAAGAATCAGAGAAAGACACATCAAAGTTCTCGCAGAAAGGAAAGAAATTCAGCAGAAAATCCTTCTATGCTCAGCAAGACAGCAGTGCATCTGAAGAATCAGATGAACCCTCAAGTGAAGAAGGAACCTCATAATTTTTATTGATGGCCATAGAAGATCTTGAGGGACTCCTACTAGAAGATGAAGAAGAAGAAGGGGAAGTAGACCTTGAGGGGGAGCTAAGAAGTGCTCTGGAGGAGATTGACAGGCTCAAACTAAAATGCAGAAAACAAAAAGAGATTATCCTAAAATGTGTGAAAGAAGAACAAAATTCAGAAGTCCTCATGCAGCTGAAGGTAAAGCTTGAAGAAGCCAAGAAGATAGAAGATATGTTACTTCAGCAAATCAAAGATAAATCTTGAGAACAAGAGAAGCTGGAAGAAGAAATTCTTTGTCTGAGAAAGAAATTAGGAAATGCTCAACAGAAAGTTTCTATATACCCTTCTCAAAAAACAAGCTCTATTAAGTTGAATGAAATTTTGGTTGCTCAAATATCCCCTATGATAAAGACTGGAATAGGCTACGAAGGAGAATCAAGTAAAGGAAAAGAAAAGGTTGACAGAGAGATTAATTTTGTAAAAGCAAAGAAGGATGAGGAAGTAGCTCAAATAATTCCTACAAAAGAAGAAATATGCAATAAGAGAGACAGAGAGCAGAAGAAACCTCTAGTAACAAAGAATATAATGAATACTAAGATGGCAAAAAAAGAATCATATGCCCCTAAGTATATCAAATTTGGAAGTCATCAGAGGAAATTCTTCCCTCCTATGAAGAATGCCACCTGCTATGTCTGCCACAAGCCAGGACACATTGCTGCATATTGTTATGCAAGGAAGAGTAATTCAGACCTGAAAAAGATGCAAACAGTGAAGAGGCTATCTCAAACAAACAAATGGAGAAAACAACCTTACATCAGGTATGCAAATAACTTCTATGGTTATTGTTTTTATTGTAAGGAATTTGGCCATAAAATTATTGAATGTAGAAAGTATAGACAAAGACTGATGTTCAATACCTCAAGGAGGTTTATGAGTCAAAGCAATTTTGTTCATGCTCACAATTCTACAAAAACTATAATCAAATGTTCAAAAGGGGGCCTCCAGTGGATAAACAAGGTGAATAACTGTGACCTGGCTCTAACTGCTCAAGATCTGAAAAGCCAGTGGTACTTGGACAGTGGCTGCTCCAAACACATGACTGGAGACAGAAGCAAGTTTATAACTCTTGATGAAAAGAAATCTGGCAATGTTATTTTTGGTAATGATAAATTAGGAAAGATCAAGGGAAAAGGCTTAGTCAGCATAGACAATGGCAGAGGAAAATCCCAAGAGGTACTATTTGTGGATGGACTGAAAGCAAATTTACTGAGTGTCAGTCAGATGTGTGACAAAGGCTGTGAAGTTCTTTTTAGAGCACAAGATTGTGTAGTCAGGTCAAGCACAACAGGAAAGACTCTGCTCAAAGGTGTTCGAACAGAGAACAATGTATACATAGTGAAAGAGGAAGATGAAGCCTGCCATCTTAGCAAACTTGAGGAGCCATGGTTGTGGCATAGGAGATTGGGACATCTCAGCTTTGACCATATCATCAGACTAAGCAAGAAGAAAGTTTTCAGGGATATGCCAGAAATAAAAAGGCCTTCAAGTACTATATGCAAATCTTGTCAATTAGGGAAACAGACTCGCACATCCTTTAAATCTAAAGAGGAGTTGTCAACAAGAAGACCACTCCAGCTTGTGCACATGGACCTGTGTGGTCCTGCTAGAACTAGAACACCAAGTGGAGAATCCTATTTCATGCCGATAATAGATGACTTCTCCAGAATGACATGGGTTGCCTTTCTCAAAAATAAATCAGAAGCATTGGAAAAATTTAAGATATTCAGAGCATTAGCAGAAAATCAAACCGGATGCAAGCTGAAATGTATCAGATCAGACAGAGGAGGAGAATTCACAGATTATGACTTTGCAGACCTATGTAATGAACATGGAATAAAGCAACAATTTACTATTGCAGGGACACCTCAGCAGAATGGAGTAGCAGAGAGACAAACAGGTCTGTACAACAAATAGCCAGAGCCATGATGCAACAGAATAATATTGCTCAAACCCTCTGGGCAGAAGCAGTACACACAGCAGTACATATCCTTAATAAAGCTCACTTAAGGTCAAGCAGTGACAAAACTCCATATGAACTATGGCATGGAAAGCCAGCTTCAATAAAACATTTCAGAGTCTTTGGTAGCAAGTGTTACATAAATAATAATGATGAAAACCTTGGGAATTTTGATGCAAGAGCAGATGAAGGGATTTTTCTAGGATATGCTTCCAAAAGCAAAGGGTACAGGTGCTACAACAAGATCCTTCGGAAGATAGTTGAAAGTATTGATGTGAGATTTGATGAAGAACTTCCAAACAATACTAGAGATACAGACTGCTGCAGTACATCAGACAACAATGAAGAAGAAGACGAGAATGATGATGAAACCAGCAAGACAACAGAAGATGCAGAGCTGAGCTCAAAAACCCCTCAAGATACACTCAGAAGAATCATCCTGAAGATCAGATCATAGGAGACAAGAAAGCAGGAGTCCAGACAAGAAGGCAGCTAACAGAACAAATAGAAGAAGTATACATAGCCATGTTATCACAAATAGAGCCAAAGAAATTTGAAGAAGCCAGCAAGGACAAGTATTGGATAAAAGAAATGAATGAAGAATTGGACCAAATTGAGAAGAACAATACCTGGGAACTAGTTCCTAGACCTATTGAGAAAAATATCATTGGTTCAAAATGGGTATTCAAAAACAAAATGAATGAGCAAGGACAAGTAATCAGGAATAAAGCCAGGCTGGTCTGCAAAGGATACTCACAAATTGAAGGACTTGACTATGATGAAACATTTGCTCCAGTAGCCAGAATGGAGGCTATCAGAATGTTCCTGGCATTTGCATGCTACCAAGACTTCAAGGTATATCAAATGGATGTAAAGTCTGCTTTTCTTAATGGAGATCTAGAAGAAGAAGTGTACATGGAACAACCAGAAGGCTTCTCATTGACAAACAAAGAAGACTATGTGTGCAGACTGAAGAAGGCCCTATATGGATTGAAACAGGCTCCTCGTGCTTGGTACTCAAGACTGGACAAATATTTGCAAAAACAGGGTTTTAAGAGAGGTGGAGTAGACAACAATCTATACATAAAAGCGCATGAAAATGAACTCCTAATTGTTGTTGTATATGTTGATGACATTATGTTTGGAAGCAACAAAGATGAACTAGCAAAAGGGTTTGTTGATGAGATGAAAACAGAGTTTGAAATGTCTATGATTGGAGAACTCAGTTTCTACTTGGGACTGCAAATTCAGCAAAAGAACACAGGCACATTCATTTCTCAAGAAAAATACTTAAAAGAAATGCTGAAAAAATTCAAAATGGAGAACTGCAAACCAATGACAACCCCCATGATCACGGGATGCAAGCTGTGTGCTGATGATAGGTCTGCAGATGTAGATCAAAAACTCTACAGATCCATGATAGGAAGCCTGCTGTACTTGACAGCTTCAAGACCAGACATCATGCTAGCAATAGGACTAGTGGCAAGA
The DNA here is from genome assembly GCA_034641835.2 of Pinus albicaulis. Taxonomy (NCBI): domain Eukaryota; kingdom Viridiplantae; phylum Streptophyta; class Pinopsida; order Pinales; family Pinaceae; genus Pinus; species Pinus albicaulis. Next base: position 30,400,755 of record CM076581.1, read on the forward strand.
TATCAAGCAGCACCTAAACAAAACCATCTTCTCGCAGTAAAAAGAATACTCAGATATCTACAAGGAACTGCACAATATGGGCTTTGGTATCCTAAAGGCAAAAGCTTCACCTTGACAGCATACACAGATGCAGATTGGGCCAGATGTGTGGATGATAGGAAGAGTACAAGTGGAGGTGCATTCTATCTAGGAGAAATTCTGGTGGCATGGCTAAGCAAGAAACAAACATCCATCTCTCTATCTATAGCTGAAGCAGAATATATAGCAGCAGCAACATGTTGCACACAAGTCATGTGGATGAAGCAGACACTTCAAGACATGAAGGTAAGCATTAATGAACCTATCTCAATCAAATGTGATAATACAAGTGCTATAAGTATATCTAAAAATCCCGTGCTTCATTCAAAAACTAAACATATACCAATCAAGTATCATTTTCTCGGAGAACAAGTGGCTCAGAAGATAGTTAAACTAGACTATGTATCAACGAAAGAACAGATAGCAAATATATTTACCAAACCACTTGCCAGAGAACCATTCGAATACTTGAGAGACAAACTAGGGGTAGTATCTGTAGATACTATTCTCTAATATGAAGAGAAAGTACAGTCTCAGGGGGAGAAAAAAATGAAGATATCATTCCAGGGGGAGAACATCCAACAAGATAAGCATAAAACAAGTCCATAGGATCAGCATTATCAATATTATCAGCATTCAGAAGCAACAAGAACCTTTCAATCGTAAAATGCATCATCTTTGTCTGCAATCTAGCACATATTACAGGCACTACAAATGAAACACATCATAGTCCAATTTCAGCAGAAGAGGACCTAAACGTAACTCAGAGAAAGGAAATACAACGACAGAACCCATACGGAGGGATGAGGAGTCATCCTTTTCCATTGATGTCAAAGGGGGAGGAAGAACAAATAGCAAACAGGAAGAGCAAGCAACAAGAGAAAGAGAAAGAAAACAGAGAAAGTGGATTGCCATCAATGCCAAAGGGGGAGACTGTTGGAAATATTGTCATTGATGGAAAAGGAGGCAGCACTCAGGCAAAGGCGGCAGCACTCAGGCAAAAGAGGCAGCGCTGTAGCAAAGGAAGGCAAAAGAGGCACAACGAAAGTAATAGAGGCAGCAAGAAGAAAGTCAAAATGTAACAGTCATAGAAGCACAGTGAAGAACCGTTATCGGAAGATAGAGACAGAGGCAGAGAGCAGTTACAAAATTCCGGGAATCGCACTCTCCAACCAGCGGAGCAGAGGCAGAGACAGAGGCAGAGAGCAGTTACAAAATTCCGAGAATCGCTTCACTCCAGCGGCATATAATACAGAACCATATTCCGGGAATCGCACACTCCAACCGGCATTATACAACACGAATCTTATTCCGGGAATCGCAGACTCCAGCCGGGCGTTACACATATAATACAGAACCATATTCCGGGAATCACACTCTCCAACCGGCGGAGCACATATAACAAATACAAACTTATTCCGGGAATCGCTTCACTCCAGCGGAAAAAATATATATAAACATATATGTGCAGTGCATCACATAAACAAAGGTCCAAGGAATTTATATTATGGAGCGCATAAAACAAAGTTTGATAAGGTGGGACCCCTCTCCAATCGCAATCGGAGATCGCAAGGGCAGCGGAACATCGCAACAGAAAGTTGCGATTGCGATTGAAATGGCGGACCCGATCGTGTTATAAGTAGGAGTTGATAGATGCTAATCGCATCCGAGTTCCCAATCGCATGTCTTTTGTAAAACGCTGCGATTGAAATGGCGGACCCGATCCTGTTATAAGCAGGGGTTAATACATATTTGAGTTACGGTCAAATCGCATCGGCACTGGTCAATCGGAACATATGTTAAAGACTTGCGATTGCGATTGGAAGACTGGACCCGATGGGTCTATAAACCATGTTTAAAAAAGTGTTTGAAGTCCAGTTCCAATCGCATCGGAAAGAAACAAACCATCACAACACATATTAAAGAACTTGCAATTGCGATTAAGAGTTCGGACCCGATGGACTTATAAATTATGATTAACAAAGATTTCAGCTCCAGGTTCTAATCGCATCGGCAATGGTCAATCGCATCGGAGAATATAAGAGTTGCGATTGCGATTAGAAATCCGGACCCGATTGGTATATAAACTACGACTCATATACAACTTGAGTTCCAGGTCTAATCGTATTGGCAGCCAATCCTTATGGACGTCGGGTTATTTGCAAATAAATTGTATATATTATATATGTTGAATAACGTTTGAATATGATCCGGGGGCATAAAACATATGATATATAATGGTTATTGAGTTATATATATAACACGGTTGCGATAAGCCGCGTGGTCTCTAGACCCACGGACCTTAGCTTTACGGGAGGGCGATTATTAATGCTTGTGATATATGTATGTTCCGGCCTGCGGAACCTGCCACATCAACAAGACACTAATGGCATAAAAGGGATTGGAATTCCTCCAGATTTACAGTCAGCGGATATAAAAGGCACATTTACACATATGCAGCAGTTACACCACAGCAGAGGACAAAAGAGCAAACAGATCCAAAAGAAGATAAAACACAGTCATAGAAAAGACAAATGCATACCAATTCAAAAGACTAAATGAGTTGAGCTGGAGTTCTCATTTAAATTTGAATGTAAATGTTTTATTTAAATTTTTATTGTTTGTGATGCATTGGCAAGTCTCCGAGAGAAAACAAACTCCCACTGTAATGTTAAAATTGACACCTACAGCTATAATTTCTGAGTAAGCTGATAAAAGGAGTGAGAAGGCAGAAGGCAAAGAGACATGACTTTCCATTTCGAATTCCAAGCAGAATACAAACATTCATGTGAGGAAATCTATAAATAATATCATCTTGATATGCAGAGAGAGTTTTTTTTTTTTCTAAAATCTAAAACCCCTTAAATTTCGCCCTTGGGCTAAAATTCGCCCCTAAAATTATCACGTATATATGAGACACGAGCCATCAAATACAAAAAGGAGGCCTCCAAAGCACAAGTGAGATTGGAAGAACTCATGGGTGAGTTTGACAAGAGCGAAGGCGAAGATCAGCCCAGGCAAAAGAGGCCAAGAACCATGGGGCTCAAAAAGGCCCTTGAGAAACAAAAGGAAGAAGAAGATGCCCTTCTCCAATCTACCCCTCTCACTACATTGTTCGAACAAGAGATAGAGAACAATAGGGAAGCATGGATTGAGACAGTTAATGATCACTTGGAGAAGAAATTGGAGAAGGAAAATAGGGATTTGGACCTTCAACGGAGGATGACCGGGCATTATAAAAAGCTCAATTAGTTTTCCCGGAAGAAGTTGAAGTCTGCTCAGGAAAAACTCAAGGAGGCTAAAGGGAAGCGCCCGACACCAAAATTGAGGAAAGACACCTCAAGGCTCCAAATTTTGGCCTCAGATTCACAACATGTTTCTGAAAACCCTTAAGGGTCATGCTCGCCAAGTTTGGGCGAAATTCAACATGTTTTGGTTTTTTGTCATTTTTGGGTTTTTGGCTAAAAAACATGGGCATCGCCATTTCAGTTTGGGGCATCATCAAAGGATGAAAATGGTATCATTGGATGTCATAATTTTAGGGTCACATACTCAATGATTTTCAAATCAATTGAAGATCATTTTCTCCCAAAAAATGGCGAAAAAAACTCCCTTTTTCTACACTCTGCCATGTTTATCAGCAAGGCCTATTTTTGGTTTTTTACACACAAGTCTATTTTTGGAGGACTTCCTGTGGTCATTTGGGAGAAAAATAAACATTTTCATAAAGTATACACTCAGATCTTTCCAATGAGCCATCATGGGCCTCGTTTCGACATCGGGAAGGCCTCCAAAAGTTTCCTTGGGAAAGTCAGGGGACCTTTTGCTGGTGTATTTTTTGAGTATTTTTGTAAAAATTGAACCTTTCAAAAGTGACTTTTCTTCATGTGCGTTTAGCTATTTTTGTACATGATAAGTTATGAAAAGTCAATATATTTCCCTTTTTTAGAATTTTTGAGATATTTTATTAGATATTTTGTGCCTTGGGCTTTGCAAAGCCTCAAGGACAAAATCAGATATTTTGGATAGGCCAATGAGATTGCAAGTTGAACTAAGAGGTTTTCCTCACTTTGGCCTATATATTCCAAAGGATTTCATTGTAAACAAGGTTGAAATTGATGAATAGAAGCAATATATGGTCATATAAGCTTTGGAAGAAATACTTGTCTCATGCTTTTGTATAGTTTCTTGGATGTTCTTGGATGATGAAAGAGGATTGTTGTTGGATTCCATGACTTGGTAGAATGGTATAGTGTCTCTCTCTCTGTTTTGTTTCCTAGTTTTCATTCATAAATCCATGTTATTGCTTGCTATAAGACAATAGAGAACAAATTTGAGACATGCCCTTGGAGGCACCTCAAATTTCCTGTTTCTTTATAGTTTCCATGTTTTCTTCATTCTTAGTCATATTAAAGAATCCTTGATTTCTCTTTAATAACTGAAGAATATTGTTTTCTTGTTTTATTTGTGGTTTTATGCATGCTAAGTATGATTTATGGTATGCCCTGCTTACTCATGGCTAGCCATAGCTCCACCTATGAAACTTCTCTTTGATTGATTAGATTGTCATTTGTTGAACCAAGGAGGTCTTGTTCTGATCTTGCCCTTTGCCTAAAACTATGAAATCTTGTTTTCAAAGTGCCCAATAGCTTGAAGTACTATGTTTAGGCATTCCTACATAGTGATTTGAGTTGTTTGTCTGTCTTAAATGTATTTCCCCAAAGTCTGATAGCCATTTCCTAAAGTTAGAGAGTCATATATCTCTATGCATGGCTTGAATTTTTATTTCTATGCATTGATCAGTTTATAGTTACATTTATCATGATTAATGGTTTTCCCTACCATGTTTATGTCGGTATTAAAGTTTGACATTTTTTTTTTACATTAAAGTTTGTGCACCCTATTCCAAAAGGAAAGGAAAGGAAAGGAAAGGAGTTAATAATTTAATTTTGTTGGTTAGATTGATTGAGTATGGAGGCAACCTATAATATGAGGGGTTGTGTAAGTTTGTTACTTGATACATTTTTATTTAAAATAAAAATAAATATTAAAAAATATGTTCTAAATAGAAAATTAATTGGTCAAAAATGAATATGTTTTAAAGTAATTAGAAATTAAAAAATGTGTGAGTAAGATGTTTAAATTTTATATTTTGGTTATTGATAAAATATTTTAATATGAATTAATATTTACATATACTTAAAAATATGTTTATAATATTTTAATGTCAATTGCATATACATTAGATATCATTTTTAAAAAATTATGTATATATCATTTAAAAATTAAATTTTTATTTATTTAGCATTCAAAAATACAATTTAAAAAATAAAAAATAACACATTATATATTACACTCTAAAAAAATTTGCACCATGAAAAAAACTTATGTGCTCACTCCTCCGAATGGGAAACCCATTATTAATTATTATCACGTTCGGACACAACTTAATTATGATCTGTTTCCTGTTCGAGAAATTCTTTGCCTTAAATCTATGTCATATATCATTCGAAAAATACAGAGTCTCTCTCAAGAGCAGGGAGAGTCTCTCTCCGACCAACAACATAGAAAACATTACCTGAGCCTCCAACTCTTACAACATTTACAAAGATTTTGCTTCCAGTCCTTAGAAAGTTTATAAAAATTTCCCTTCCACCTGGTCTGAGTGGTATGTCAGAGTCCGAGATCCTCCAAGAGGTTTTTAGTATGACTGTTTATAGATTTTGCAGCCTAGAGATCAACTCGAGGATTAAATATATTGCCGAATTTTACACAAGATATCCTTAAAAATTGAGTCCCAAAGAGGAAATATAACCGAAACAAACAAAACACAGAGAGCGCCCAAAACATAGAGTAAACACAATTCATCAATCTTGATTTTCTGAGGGATTCTCCTCCAACTTGATCGATTTCTCAGGGGTGTTGTCGGTTGGTGCTTCCTCGGAGGCCTGGTGGTTAGTAGAAGCCTCGCCTTTCTCACATTTGATGCTAAGGGATCCTCCTCCACTTGCATGTATGGTGGCTATCCGATGCTTCAACAATGCATAGTGTGGCGAATCCTTGGTTACAAAGCGACGATGATGAACGTTATCCACGTAAACGGTGAATTGTTCATTGAACATATCTATCTTGGCCTCCAGAGCCTTAGTGTTTTCACTTTTCTCCTACATAGCTCAGCCAAGCATTGTTTTAAGCTTCCAAGAAAGCTTAATAGTTCTGTTGTATAGGCATTCCCTTGCCTTGGTGAGTTCGAGGTCCGGGATACATTCAAATTGGGTGTCGACCTCCTCGGTGCTAATGTGGCATCGGATTTTACGAGCTTGGAGCTAAAGATTTTTTATATGCTCTTAGGTGTCCAAAGAAACCAAAAAATTGAAGTTGAGCATGGATCTCCTAACCGACGTTTCTGAATGGGTTTGAGGATGCATACAGGGATCATTCCATCACTCATTAGTGCGACTCCTTCCGCGGTGAGGGCCAGGAGCCGAGCCACTACGAGGAGCCATGTTGAGGGAGGGGGAGTCATAATAGAGCCAGGTAGGCTTCGAAGTAGAGGAGGAGGAAAATGGGGCAATAGAGGCATGATGGTTGATAGAATGATGAAGAGGGGTCAGCGGGTCGGGGTATACATAGGAAGGCCGGGTGACAAAGAGGAAATAGAGAGAAGTGACAATAATTGTGCCATTGAATATGGCCAAAACTATGTACAAAAAATTCATGGGCGAGTGAAGGAGATTACTGGGTCGCAGGTCATGGAGGCAGTGGTATGATAACAACAATACAATCAAGATTTTAATTCCCTCATGTGAATAATTTGAATTAATGCCAACAATGGATTTGATGATGGAAAGTTAGGGGAATTGTACTTGTCTGGTTTGAGATATCTGATGAGCTACCACAAATCTAAGATTGTCCCGTACACCGTTATCCTTGTCATTTAAAACCTCACACTCCTAGCGGAGAGGACCTTCCTCTAGGTCTTTCCATGCAAGGGAGCACAACCTAATGTTGCCAAATGTCCCCTCGTTGGAAAGCCTATCCACCAAGTTCTTATCCTTCTGTCTGATGACTCGGAAATGGAGCCCACTCAGTTTGGTGAGGTGTTGGATGATGTAATGGAGGCGTTTTGATCAACCTATAATTGTCTGTGACCTTGGTCATGGTGGTACCTTGTTGGAGCTTATGACATGCCAAATTATCCAACGTCAAGTTGCCTTCGACGATCAGGGGCTAGAAGCCTCGAGATTTGGAAATGGAAAGACTATGCTCCAACGCTTGAATCTCTATAACATTATTAGTGGCAGTGCCAAGGCTTCCAATGTAGACCTATTTCCCGAACCGAGTTTCTAAAAGCCCCACCAAAACTTGCAGCCACAGGGTTGAATTTCGTAGCCCCATCATAATTCATCTTCACCATATCCTTTTCAAGTTGGAACCAATGACAAGGAGCTTCAGGGTTCACATTCGTTGGACTCTCATTGGTAGGAGATGAAAAATACAAGTTTGGGAGGAGCAGAATTGGTTGATTAGCAGTTCGAGGGGGACCATTGAAGCTTGGAATTTTGGAGATGGTGACAGTTTCACAGACCACCTTCTTGATACAGGTAAGGAAGCATTCCTCCGGTTTTTTTTTCATTCTTAAAAGTTATGGCATTGTGCTCTTTCAAAATAGTCTAGAAAATAGTACCGGGTAGAATTTTCCAAGCTCTATTGACCAAAGGATGGGGATAAATGGTAGGTCGCCAATTTTCCAAAGTGGTAAGAATGGAAGCTTTTTCCATGTCTGAGGTTCTAAAAAATTCAGAATCCCACTCCCATATCCTGTTCATGTAGTTGTAGGTATTCAAAATATGGTTTATGGTTTCCTCTTGCGACTCACAAAGAGGACATCTCGATGGACTCGTAAATCCTCTTCTTCATAAATTTTCCTAGGTGAGAATTTTCCCTTGCATGACCAACTAGAGAAACAAAATTATTTTGGGCCATAGTTATCTCTCCCATAAAATTTACCATTTCTGTTATTGCTTAAGTTGATCATGATTGGCTATATAGCCATAGGCATCTTTCAGATTGAAGAGCCCGACTGAGTTCTTGCCTCATCTTAATTTATCCTCCCCTTGATAGAACTAAATTTTCCTCTCTTGAATGGTCCGAGAAAAGGTGTTCCAATAGAGATTTTCTGGTAGGGGCTCCCAGCCTTGGGCGTCCAACCAATCTCTCCACCTATTGTTTCCAGTGATAGGCTTCAAATATTGAGCCACCTAAACTTTGCCTCTTGCTTGCATAGATGTCCGGAGTGAGGAAAACTAGTCCCTTTCTAAGATTGGTAATTGTTGTTAGACATCTTCCTAGAAGAGAGCCTTTTCGCCATTACAGACTTCCCAAAAGCTGTAATTTTGAATGATTTCTTTATTCTTCCAGGCTTAGTTCCATATTGCAGAGCCCTTAATGTCTCTTGTAAGCCTAATAAGATCTCCATTTGAGTAGTTAGGGACATATTTCGCCTTCCAAATAGGACCCCAAGGTGTGAGTGGAATATACATCCATCTCCACCAGGTTTTAGCCCATAGGGGTTTCCTTGGAATTTGTAATATTCCCAAATGGGAAAGCAACAATATATGAACACAATAATGGAAAGAACAGTGAATAAATCAACACACCCTGATATGAGACAAATGTACAGCCATTTTATTAAACATATCAGCAAATAATAGGCATAAGATCTTGAGGATCAAGTCACTCAAGCAATACAAAACAAGCCTCTACAATTAAAATATTCCATCACATGAGAAATAGTTGCCATACAAATGCCTTGAGCTAAGAAAGCACAATTTTAGGGAAAAAAATGCTGCATAAAGATAGATCAATGTAGATCTGCTACTATATAGCTCAACTAATGCTGGGAGTGAAGATCTAGCCTCCTAGACACCTTTCCAAGAGAACCCGGGAAGGGTTTCCGGAAATACACCCAAATACAAATGGTGATCTACAGCCCTAGGACTGAAGAGTCACTACAAACTAAAGCTCATTAAAAATAAAAGGCTGAAATAATATAGATCTGATGTATATCACCTCAAGGGTCTCCTCCAATGAAAGGCTAAACCCTTCACCTACAGGAAAACACTCTGAAAGAGCCAATAGATCCTCCTCTGAAACTGCCCTCCAAAATAACACAATTCTAGACTGAAAATGCACTGTAAATGATGGGAATAGGTTGGCTTGGTGCCAAAGATCTGAAATGTGCTCAGAATCCCTCCTTGTTGATCTCCCAAGAGAAGGAACCCTTCCTCCTATGAAAAACTAGCTCGGAAAGTGGGTTTCTCAACCCTCCACTACAACACCCTACAACACAACACAATATCCTACAGAAACTGTGTTGTAGCTGAAGACTGAATCTTGGCCAGAATTTCGAATGTGTGGAAGTTATATATCAATACTCTCCCAAGAGGCCTCTCAAGGAAAGAGGTGGGATTCCCGCTTGGGAACACCCGGTGCTAAACAACACAACAATCTCAACTAAACAGCTAAAGAATGCAAGAAGTCTAAATAGACATATCAAAATAATAATCATAACATACCCCATATGGCTGCCATCCTCTCCCTTATAAACAGTGTGAGCCTTCTCACCTTGGGTCCCACTCATTAGGGTTTCCATCATCATGCAATCAATCTCCCTCCAAAACTGTGTTGTCTCACCATTAATGCCACTCCTCCATAACATCATTGTTTGATTTGGTCAAAGTTGACCTATTCAACCTGCTCCAGTCCCTTTTCACACCTAAGGGTATTCAATCCAGCTTTTGTGTGACCTCCATTCACACTAGGAGTTTCTTTTATTCCTTCTAAGGAGATTTATGGGTCTCCATACCCTCTTATTCCTCTATCTAAGAGAAAAATAAAAAATTAATATTCCAATTAGTTGTATGATAATTTAGGAATATTACAGTCCTCCCCTACCAAATGTTGCTTGTCTTCAAGAAACTACAAGGATAGAAATGAGGAGCCTCTCCTCTTCCTCCTGTAGCATCCTCAAGTGATAAGTTCTCCAAAAGAACAAGATGCTCTCTCAGCAATATGTCCTCAAGTTGTTCCTCCCATGTGTATAAGTATGCCTTTGGTGAAAAATCCAAATGGCTCTCATCATGAACAAGTGGGATATCCATGGAAGAAACTATATGTGGTCTAGAGGGCTTATTGAGGCATGGAATCTTAAATATATTTGGAACCATCATTCCCATGTGAAGCCTCCATCCCCAATCTATCATCCACAAAAAGTGAGTTACCCTCCAAAATGGTAACTCTTGAAACATCTCCTCCACCTTAGGCTCTTGCAAAGAAGGTGGGCTGCATAGCTGAATATGATGGATCAAATTGTCCATCCCACACTTCCTCTCTCTCCACTTATGATAAGTGTAGAGTTTCTGCTGAATATGGGCTGCAATAATGTTGCCTTCATGGAACCAGAAGGCAATAGGATCCTCAAAGATCCACCCTTTGGTTCTTGCCCAAATCATTCCATATAAAATGAATATGACATTATCATCATATGGAATCCAAATGAGAGAAATATTGACGGTTTTACATAGTGCTGGAAGGTACCAATAGTTTCTCAAGTAGTTACAGCGCAGTTTGACCAACTGCAGTTTCAGAATATGATGTGGCAAGTTGTCTCCAAACAATTTTCTTGTTGTGCATGTCATCTAATATACTAGTAAACAGTAAATGGCATTGTATATCAACTGAGCATACAGGAAATAGTACAACACTTTCCCAAAGCCATACAAGAAATGGCTATCTCCATCATAGATGTTGGTCCAAAAATGACCATGAAGCCCAAATAGAGGCTTGCCCTCTTGTGGAGAAATGCACTGTATAGAAATGGTAAGAGAATGAAAATATCGTGTTATATAATCAATAAATGCAAAAACATATGTCTTACCATGTACTGAGAGTAAATTGATAAAAAGACCCATTAATGAGCCCTCCATAGTGGTATGCCAGACTCCCATGAAGAGGAATGAACTATATGCTGCGTGAAGATCTCTCTTCTTATGCTTGGAAATCCAAGTCAAGAAGATCATATCATGGTAATAGATATCTCCAACCACTACTCCATCACTCTCATCTCCTACTTGTTCATCAAGTGCATCATATGTGAAGTGATCCTGGGAACACTTCATCAATAACCCCAAGCCCCCAAGTGACAGTGCCATTGGCCTTTGTGACAAGGCTCCTGTCATCTCATAGCTCCATCCTTTGACACACCACATGTCAAAGTTATCAACTATAATGCTGCTATATATGGGATATTCATCCCCACGTGGAAGTACCTCCTGATCCTCCAAGGCTAAGGAGTAGACCCTTTGCACCATGATAGTGCCATCACCTACTCCCCAATACAGCCAAACTCCTTGCTTCCATATGATGCAAGTTCCATGCCAAGGTCCATCCACCAACCTACTCTTTGAAATAGAATGTGTCATATGATGACCAAACTCTTTCAAGAGTAACCAATGCAGCCTTGCCTCTTGCTGCCCTGTGTCATAGATCTGCAAGTGAATTCCCAGCCTCTTGTTTATCAACATCACCCAACCAACCAATGGTGAGTGTCTATCATCATACTCAAAATTGGTATTTTTCCAATGGATAATACCATCCTCCCACATCAGATTTCTATCTTTGCATTTCATGGGATGTTGAAATGCAATCTCCTGGAGATCTCCAAATGAAGACCACTCATTAATGACCAAGTTGACCCCATAAGGATCCAAATAATTGGTAGGCAAAAACTTCTCATCAAAATGTGAAATGCTCATCAAGAAGTCCCCATCATAAAAATGGAAGATGTCATCCCTCATAATATGCCCTCCATCAATCATCTGCCTATCCTCTATTATGCATGTAGAAAGGTCATTGGAATTCTCCAATAGTGGTTGGGCCGCCAACTCATCATTGTTGCTCAACGACAGCACTGCTGATCTCCATAATGGTGCATCTGTTGTCTCAAGATCATGCTTAGTGTTGAACACATAGTTATGTATTGCATTGTTCAAGAAAATACACATCCCATCCTCCAAGAATATAAATTCCAACCCCAAGAGTTGTGTGCAGCTCAAAAATGATACACTAGGATGATTTTATATCCTCGTCTTGAAAAAATCAAGGCTACTGAGTGTAGTGATAGTCTGCTGCTACAAATCAGCAATGTACTTTGACCCTAGGTCATGCAAGGGTACATTCCCACAATCCTCCATATGATGTGCTAAAGTAATAGCAAATGGAAACATGTTCATGCCTTGGTAAAGCTTGGGAACATCTTGTACTGCTACAAGGGTTCCTCCTTCGGGTGTGATGGTTCCCCAACTACTGATGATGATGGCTGCTCTTCCATGGCTGCATCAGCACTGGTATAAGTCTCCTCCTCCTCATGCATCTCCAATATAGTGCATGGGATCCCATATGTCAAGAGATCAAGAACACTTGGAAAAGATGCAAGGGTTCTTTCTCTTGAGGCAAGTGCTCCTGCAGAAAGTGGTGGTAAAGGCTTCTTCTCCTCTAATTTATTCTTGTCAAACTTCTTGGTCAACCTTTGAGTAAAATTTGCATAGGAAGTCACATTTGCATGACTCAAATGGTTGAACCACCAAATTTTTGCTTCACCCTCAAGGTGCAACACTGCAATCTCAACAGCTTCTTTCTCTACTACTGGATGTAGCAGGAAATGTGCATCCAAATTACTTCCCCAAGCCCTTGTTTTTCATCTGGATGACCCATCAAAGGTAGACAATAGAAATATATTGCCCTCTTTTCTTCTATTGCTGCAAGGTCTCCTTTCTTCTTTGAGCTAAATGAACTGTGGGAGAGTTAGATTCTCCTTGAAAGCTCCAGGTTGAGACTTATATTCTGCAAGATACTCACTTAGAATCTCATGATATAAGTTTCCTCCATCTTCATTCCCCTTGTTTTCAATAGAAAAGGGTATAGCATGTTTCTTTGGAGCTCTATGCAATACGAGATCTTCTTTTTGCTGATAGGAAGTACATGGACCTTCCTCATCTTGAAACCCTAATGTGGTTTCACTTCCTTTCTCCATTTTTCTTTGCTTGACCTCCTTGGTGAGGTCCTTCTTAGATTTGAAAAGAGATGAGATAAAACTCATTCTTTCCATCATTTTGATCTCTTTATCCTTCTTCTTATTCTTATAATAGCATAATGGCTGAGATCCACAGGCTGAGTCAAGATTATGCTCTGATACCACTGTAATATTCCCAAATGGGAAAGAAGCAATATATGAACACAAAAATGGAAAAAAAAATGAATAAATCAACACACCCTGATATGAGACAAATGTACAACCATTTTATTAAACATATCAGCAAATAATAGGCACAAGATCTTGAGGATCAAGTCACTCAAGAAATACAAAACAAGCCTCTATAAGAAAAATATGCCATCACATGAGAAATAGCTACCATACAAATTCACTGAGCTAAGACAGCACAGTTTTAGGGAAAAAACTGCTGCATAAATATAGATCAATGTAGATCTACCATTATATAGCTCAAATAATGCTAGGAGTGAATATCTAGCCTCCTAGACACCTTTCCAAGAGAACCCAGGAAGGGTTTCCGGAAATACACCCAAATACAATTGGTGATCTACAGCCTTAAGACTGAAGATTCACTGCAAACAAAGCTCATGAAAAATATAAGGCTGAAATAATATAGATCTGATGTAGATCTCCTCAAGGGTCTCCTCCAATGAAAGGCTAAACCCTTCACCTACAGGAAAACACTCTAAAAGAGCCAATAGATCCTCCTCTTAAACTGCCTTCCAAAATAATGCAATTCCAGACTAAAACTGCGTTGTAAATGATGGGAATAGGTTTTAATGGTGCCAAATATCTGAAATGTGCTTATAATCCCTCCTTTCTTATCTCCCAAGAGAAGGAACCCTTCCTCCTATGAAATACTAGCTCAGAAACGTGGTTTCTCAACCCTCCACTGCAACACCCTGCAACACAACACAATATCCTGCAGAAACTACGTTGTAGCTAAAGACTGAAGCTTGGCCAAAATGTCAGATGTGTGGAAATTATAGATCAATACTCTCCCAAGAGGCCTCTCAAGGAAAGAGGTGGGATTCCCACTCGAGAACACTTGGTGCTAAACAGCACAGTAATCTTAACTAAACAGTTGAAGAATGCAAGAAGTCTAAACAAACACATCATCATGCAATCAATCTCCCTCCAAAAATGTGTTGTCTCACCATGAATGCCACTCCTCCATAACAACGTTGTTTGAATTGTTCAAATCTTACCTATTCAACCTGCTCCAGTCCCTTTTCACACCTAAGGGTCTTCAATCCAGCTTTTATGTGACCTCCATTCACACTAGGAGTGTCTTTTATTTCTTCTAAGGAGATTTATGGGTCTTCATACCCTCTTATTCCTCTATCTAAGAGAAAAATAAAAAAATTATATTCCAATTAGCTGTATGCTAATTTAGGAATATTAAAGAATTTCTAGATCTCTCAAACCTATCCATCCAACATTATTGGGATTGCAAACCTGTTCCTAGGCTACAAGGGCCCATTTTTTCTTGGTATTCGAACTTATCTATAAGAAATTATGTTGAATACTTCTCATGGCACTATTCATTGAATTAGGGACAGTTAGAACTAAGAAATAATATAGGGGCATGGATTGCATGACTTATTTTACGAGGACCAATCTGCCCACCAGATTTAGAGAACGAAAGGTCCAGTTGGAGAGTCTTTTGCATAGCCTTTTAAGGATGTCCTCCCAATTAGATTTTTTGTAGTATTATTCAATGAGAGGAACACCCATGTATTTTGAGGGAAGAGAACATCTTTGGAAGTGAAGAAATATGGTGACGTTTCTTTGAATGGCCAGGCGGGTATTGAAGAAAAATATTTTAGACTTCTCAAGGTTGATGGAGGTACCAGAGGCTTCCAAAAAATAGTTTAGAATGCACTTGAAGGAAATTTCTTCATTAACCATGGGGATACCCATAAAGAGAGTGTCATACACGAATTTTTGATGGGTCGAGTTAGAGGCAGGGTTGTGGAGCTTGAGGCCAGTGAGCATGTTATTGATATTGGCAGCCTTGAGGGTTCTTCTCAAGCCTTCGGCCATGATGACAAAAAGGAATGGGGACAGAGGGTCTCCATGTCTGATTCCTCTAGAGGGGTAGAAAGGCTTAGAGGGTCAGCCATTAACCAGGATAGAAAAGAAGGCTCCTGATACTAGAGCCATAATCTAGTTTATGCATTCATGTTGGAAGCCAAAGGTAGCTAAGAATTCATACATATAGTTCCAGCTAATTTTGTCGAAGGATTTCGAAATATCTAATTGCATCATCATGATAGGTTTTTTTGGGTTTGAAGAGAGTGAATAATTTCATGTGATATGATAATGTTTTTGAGAATCTATCTGCCCTCGACATACCCTGCTTGGTTGGAAGAGATAAGGAGTGGGAGAACAATATTGATTCTATTGGCCAAAACCTTGGAGACAATTTTGTAGATAACATTACATAGGGAAATTAGTCGGAAAAAATCTAGAGAATCAACTCCTTCCTCCTTTGGAATAAGTGTGAGGAAGGTGGCACTTAGAGCCAAATTTGTTTCTGAATTTCCTACTGGTGAGCGTGATATGTTATTTTATGATGATTTACTCGATGAAGATTTGTTTGCCATCACTTCGGATGATCCTTGGTATGGAGACATCCTTACATATATGTGAACAAAGAAATCTTCTCCCCATATCAATCATGATGATTGACGATGTATACAACACCAAGCCCCTTACTACCTTATCATCAGTGATGACCTCTATCGTCGTGGTGTTGATACTGTCCTTTGTCATTGTACCACTCATGATGAAACTAAGAAAGTCATTAATGCCTACCACAACGACGCTTGTGGTGTCCACCTCTCTTTTATGGCCATCGCCTAGAAAATAATGCGTGCTGTTTATTTTTGGCCTTCTCTCTCTAGCAATTGCATTGAGGAAATCAAACAATGTCTCGATTTCCAATTCTTTGCCCCAAAGGCGAGAGCTCCACATGCTCCCCTCCATCCCATCATATCAGCGGGTCCTTTCTACAAATGGGCTATTGAATTTATGGAGTGTCGACCCCCATATGATAATCACCACAAGCATATTATCATTGCCATCAACTATTTGACCAAATGGGATGAGGCTATGCCAATGTTCAATAACACTGCGGCTATTGCAACCCTCTTCTTATTTAACCATGTTATCGATCGATTCGAGGTTCCAAAAAAATTGGTATTTGACCATGGCCAAAATTTTGAAGATGACATATGGTGTGAGATATCCTCTCTGTTGGGCTTTGAGCACCAATATTTATCATCTTATTATCCCCAAGGTATGGAAAAGTTGAAGCAGTCAATAAAATCCTTAAAAATATGCTTCAGCGGACTCTGAATAAGCAAAAAATCAATTGGCAACTTATGCTCTTCCCAATTTTGTGGGCCTATAGAACCTTGGTTAAAACCACCACCAAGTTTACTCCTTTCCACCTTTTTTTTGGATACAAGGCCATCCTTTCGATCGAGTGTAAGATCCCCTCCCTTAACTTTTTCATAGAACTCCTCCCAGACACCCAACCTTTAGAACAATGACTTATCATGCTCGAGTGTGCCAATTAAGACCATTTTATTGCATTGAAAACCATTGAAGTGGTCAAAAAGCATACCAAAGCCCAGTATGACCAAAGCTCCACCCTCGTACCTTTCACGAAGGTGACCTTGTTCTTGTGTATGACCAAGCTCACGATCTCCTGGGGCACGGGAATTTTTAACCATTATGGGTAGGAACTTACATCATTCATAAGGATTTGGGTAAGGGGGAATTCCTTTTATAGGATTTTGAAGGCCAAATCCTTCCTAACCCTCACAATGCACTTTACCTGAAGAGGTTCTATCCATTACATTTCCCATAGAAGTAGATGTATTTTTTTCTTTTATGTTTTTTAGTAGATTGCATCCAACACCATCTAATTTTTTTTATCTTCTAGCACCTTTCAGATGGATCTATCATCCACACCATACATCAGTTATCTTGATGGTGCAAGTCACTTCTCTAGGAAGCTAGCCTTAGCAGCTCAGGCCATTTTTACCCCTTTTCATTTTTTAGTTCACTCTAATGATGTATGCATTGGATCTACCAAAAATAACCAAGCTGAATATGATGCAGTGATATGTTTGTTAGTCGATGCCCTTGATCATCGCATCCTTCATCTTCATGTTCATTTATGATCTGGGTCTGTCAGCTATCATATTTACCCATGATATTTTACTTCTGTGATGTATTAGAATTTCATTTTGAAATAACATAAAAGAACACATATGCAGATATAATTAAGAGGAAAACATGTCAACAATCACACAACAAAACACAAGATGTTTAGTAATGGAGTTCGTCCAGTGTGGAATACGTTTCTAGGCCTCAGTGTATCGATGGTGTTGGCTGCTTCATTTGGTGTTGGATAATGTGATGATGTACATGGAAGTTGTTTACTTGTCATAAAAGAAAATGTTCCCTCGACATGAGTGGAAAAGTCTCTCCACGAGATGTTCCCTACAAGGAACTCTCACTCATAACAACCTCCTATTAACTTGACAACCTCACACATGGTGACAAAGAGTATCCTGCCATCAAGACAACATAGGGATCTCAAAACATAAATGACCATCCATGATGAATACATATCATGTGACATAAACATCAAGATTCTGCATCATACATCAAGAAGGAATTGACATGACATATAACATCTAACAACAATAATCAATGAAGAAAATGGAAACAACACTTCATATACCTAAACTCTAATGCCGGCTAAAGAATAGGCTTCTCAACTGCTAGATCTGAATACACCATCGAAGTCATGGTGTCAAATGGCATGAAATCGATTGTCCACACTTTGAATTCCGACATCGTCATTACAATCTGGAAAATGGCCGGAAAATTGAGACCTATGTTGCAAAAATTGACATCGCCATGAGATTCCTGTCACCGAGAGGTGTAAAATCCATATGAAATTTTTGCAATTTTGACATTGGGAAATTTTGGCCCCTCTGAAAATGTGGCTCAGCTCCTGGTTCCACTGCCTCCCTGAATGGCTCAGGGTTCCACTACCTCGAACTACGTGCCCACCTGCACTTACAATAAAATAATAATAAAACCTGCCTCGGACTGCATGCTGGTCAGTTCTGTTGGTCTACCCCTTCCTCCCCATGCAATTGAGTTTTCGAGTTTATAAAGTGGTGGGGTGGTAGAATTTACAAAGGCGCCACCCATGGCGCGATGGTTCGACGGAGTAATGGAGGAAGAGAGGTTGGGGGATCAAATCTCGCCTCTCGCCAACTTAAGTGCAGTTGCATGTTAATTATTTTTGGTGGCAGAGTTTTTGTATTAATATGGAGTTAGTATGTTGTATTATGGGATCACCCGCTCGAGGGCTAGCCACGTGGGTCGGGCGGGTTCGACTCCCGCCGGTCCTCCTCCTCCGCTGCCTTTGGGTGGCTTATTAATATATTGCATATATATTATGATTGTAACGTTTTGGGTGGGAAGGGTCTGTTCCACGCGGCCGCGACCCGACCCTTCATTGTTTTTTTTTCTATATTACACCATGTTATGGTGTCGTGGGTGGACGATGCGGTGGGAGTCATGGCCCACCACCCCATATGTGTCATTTGTTATTATTTTTAATATGGTTGTTGGGGGGATGGCAGGGTTGGTGGGTCTGCCACCCCATTTTAATATTTTTTGTTTTTGTTTTTTATAACAAAATAGTTATTTTCGAATTTTTCCAAAATAAGGGTTATTGGGAAAATTAATGAGGCCACAATTTTTCCCATTTTTGGGAGTTGGGTTCCCTGCTAGTTGACAGTGAATTTGTGGGACATTTAAACCTAGCCCACTGCCCAAATTTGACCAAAACTTTGACTCGCTCTAACTACTCCATACAGGCTTGGATTGGAGATCCGTTCAAACTGTTGGAATCAGGGCAACGAGTAATCCAATCTGATCCTGGTTCGAGAGAAATTCGACCACTTTTAATTTTGACTTATCATCAACCCTCTTGTTCTCCTGAGGGTGTCTGGAACCACCTGGATCAATCCTCCCCACTTAGGAGCTTTTGGTCCACCAAAATCATGAACATAATCTTCAATTCCTTTGTACCTTGTATACAACACAAATGTCCTGAAAGGTCACCCTTCATTCTCCTTTACTTTTGTCCTTCGGAGCCATAGGTGATGAGCCGACACCTAAATCCTCTGCAATCTTGTAGTACAATATTTTTCAAATTACCTTTTTAATTACATGAAGGAATATGACCCAAGTATCCCATACACTTTCCACAAGTTTATAACACATACTTGGTGGTCAAATTTACATTAAAATGGAATCAATACCCGAACTATCAGTACAAGGCCAAAATATCATTGTTGCTTCATAAGCGATGGAAAAAACATCATCCCTTTTACATTTCAAATTGAAACACATGATTTACAATTCTGGCTAATACATCTAGAAAAACCATTTCTTACTCAACAGAGTGAACCATGATGAATGTGGTGGATTTTCTTGTTGAACATTTTCACTTACTGGTTTATGCACAGATGCTTTGTCCTTCAAACACTGCTCTGGATGGAGTCTCTAACATGTGGCTCTTTGATGGCCATTTCTATCACAATAACTGCAATCAGTCTTCTTCCTCCATACCTGCTTAACCAATTTATTTCCCTGTTGTGGAGAAGGCCTTTCACACCTCATACTCTTCTGTGCTGCCATTCTCTTCCAGCAGTCATCAATGACATGGTTATGTAAACCACAAAAATGAAAAGTTTTTTTATGTCATGAATTTTGTCCATGATTATCAA
Source organism: Pinus albicaulis (assembly GCA_034641835.2). Taxonomy (NCBI): domain Eukaryota; kingdom Viridiplantae; phylum Streptophyta; class Pinopsida; order Pinales; family Pinaceae; genus Pinus; species Pinus albicaulis. The sequence goes on from CM076581.1 coordinate 30,420,774, forward strand.
CATGTTTATAATCAAAATGAACTTGAGAATCTTGAGACTTGTTATACCTTTCTTGGTGGTCTCTGGTGCGATAATTGTGACGAGAGCTTGTCTCAGCTCTTTTACTGCAACATCCACTTCCATGGGATGACGGCGAAGTGTTCCCATCAATATTTTACCTTGATGAGTTCAAAAATGTATGTTTGCCTCTAATGTCATTATGGTGATGGGAGCTTGCCTCAGCTCTCTATCTACAATATGTGATGCCATAAGATGATGGTGAAGTGTTCCCATCAATATCTTTCCCTAATGGTTTCAACCATGCATTGGGATCTTCTGATACCTTCGATCATTGTCCTTCAGTGCACCCAAAAGCTATGAATTGAGGTATTTGCACAACCTCCAATGGCTTAGTTATGCCTTGGCTATTAACACCAAGTCCTCCTCCCTTATATCCCATCTTGGTGAGGAGTCTCATGCCAGTTCCTGTAAGGGGTATCTCCACATTTCCCATAGAAATGATATCATGTGAAGATGAAATTGAAGAAACATCAACATTATTTACCTCAAATGTCGATTCAGAAACCGGTGATGATGGCTTCTTCAAGTCTTTGTTACGCTTCAATTCCTCCAAAGCCTCTTCCGTGACTTGCGACTTAAGCTACAATCTCTACTTCTCTGATTTCTCTTCTTACATAAGCCTCGTTCATTCAAAATCCTTTGCTTGAAGGCTCTAGTTTTTGCACTTCAGTTCTTCCAAGGCTGCCTCTGTGGCTTGCAACTAAAGCTCCAATCACTGCTTGTCCTCCTTCTCGTCTTGTAGAAGTGCTTTTAGCCCAGTGTTATCTGCTTCTTGTTTCTTATAAGCTTAATACAACATTTCCATCCTTTTGGATGTCCTTAAAATTGCCTCATACATGTCTTTGACATCCTCCATTAATGCATGTTCAATGATTCACACTTGCAATTCACATCAGCAAGAAGACTTCTTTGATACCACTTGATCCGGGTCCATCAACTACCAGATTTACCCATGATATTTTACTTTTGTGATGTATTAGAATTTCATTTTGAAATAGCATAAAAGAACACATGCAGATATAATTAAGAGGAAAACATGTCAACAATCACACAACAAAACGAAATAGGTTTAATAACAGATTTCGTCCAGTATGCACTACGCCTTTAGGCTCGATGTATCAATGGTGTTGGCTGCTTCATTTGGTGCTGGAAAATGTGATGATGTACATGGATGCTCTTTACTTGTCATACAAGTAAATGTGTCCTCGACATGAGTGGAAAAGTCTCTCCACGATACGTTCCCTACAAGGAAATCTCACTCATAACAAACCTCCTCTCAACATGACAACCTCACACATGGTGACAAAGCATATCCCACCATCAAGGCAACAAAGGGATCTCAGAACATAAATGACCATCCATGATGAATACATATCATGTGACATAAAGATCCCTATTTCGCATCATACATCAAGAAGGAATCGACATGACATAGAACATCTCACAACAGTAATAAATGAGCTACATGGAAACAACACTTAATATACCTCAACTCTGATGTTGGCTGAAGAATAGGCTACTTAGCTTCTCGATCTGAATACACCATCGAAGTCGTGACATTGAATATCATGAAATCGACTGTCCGCACTTTGAATTCTGACACCATCATTCCAATATGGAAAATGACCGAAACATCGAGGCCTCTATTGTAGAAACCGACATCGCCATTAGATTCCCATCGCCGAGAGGCATAAAATCCATATAAAAAATGTGTAGAAATTAGTATACATTAAGCATGCATTCATTTAGATTGCCCTGATCTCACAATATTTAACTTCTTGCAAAATACAGAATCATTCCACTGCTAATATTTTGCGGCAAATTAATTGCAAACACATGTAAAGCATAAATAAAAATAATCGCACATAACACAGTTGTTTTTAATATGGAAAGCTTGAAGCTGAAAACCCCAAATATATATTATGTATCATGGAATCATATGAAAATACTCATACAAAGCTTGTCAAGCTCTCAGTTCAGCACAATCGTCATACACTAATCAGGAACAATATTGCAAATCCATGCACCGATCTTTGCCTCCTGCTAGCCTGCCTCCACTACGCAATCCATGCTGAAGAATAGCTCTGAATGAATTCAAATTACTCTTGCCTTGACTGCGTAATCCTCATTGGCAACTCGAATGTGTGTGTGATGCAATCAATGCATCACTATAGTCACAACAGATAGTCTATCTTGCCCTTTCACCTACCTCTCCACTGGGTCTCCACTGAAACTGCCATGCACTGTAGTTAACTGTTGTATTATTCAGTTGATTAATGAGTTATTATTTGTGAATTAATTAACTAATTAATTCACTCCACTCTCACTAGTGTATCATTCAGTTAGACTAGACACAACTAGCTCAGCCGAGTCTAATTGAGTTAAGCGGGTAACTCCATGAACTACTCTTCCAACTCTGTCATAACTTTTCCACTTAAGTTCTAGCTAGTCCTCCATGCATAGACAATAAACCCTAGGAATAGCATAATTCCTTCTGTCAGCTGTTGTGCCACATCTGTGCACTGAATTGAAGTGCTCCAAGAGAATAAGTTGTTGTTTAGAGTCTGATTATTATTAAGAGCTAATAATAGTCGACATGCATCTATTTTTAGATTGACGATCTATAAATAGACTTCGCCCAATATTCTAAAAATAGAATTTCATCTATTTTTCCAACTTGATAAACCATCCACAAATAGCATCCTGCAACTTCTGAAATATGATCATCATGTCTAAAAATAGACATAGTCTAAAAATAGACTTGCGCCAAAAATAGCCTGCGGGCCCACTTAGTGAAGGCGACTCTTTTCACTAAGCTCATCATCTTGTTGAATCTAAACACTCCCTCTCAACAAGATAGGGATTATCCTTCACCCCGATCCTGCCTCTATGGTATTCGAATTTTCTCCTGGTGAGTGCCTTCGTCAGAATATCTGCATCCTGATCCTCCGTAGGAATGTACTGAAGCAACATGATCTTCCGTTGCACACAATCTCTGATATGATGATACCGGATATCAATATGTTTAGATCTATCATGAAACACAGGATTAACCGAGAGTTTAATGCAACTCTGATTATCACAATGAATCACCGTGGGATCTAAATGTGAACCGAACAAACCAACCAAAATCTTCCTCATCCAGATAGCCTCACATGCAGCTAAACTTGCTGCCATGTATTTTGCTTCTGCTGAACTGAGTGCCACGGATCTTTGTTTCCTACTGTACGGCCATCATATGTCAGATACTGAAAATCCCTCCTGATGTGCTCTTTCTGTCTGTTGGGCTTCCTGCCCAATCTGCATCTATGAAGCCATGTAACTTCACCTCATACGTCTTTCTGTACCATAAACCATACTCAAATGTGCCCTTGAGATATCTCAGGACATGCTTGCCTACCTTCCAAAAGAGCTTGTTAGGCTTAACCATCGCTTGTGAAAGCTGGTTCATCGCATAGCATATGTACGGTCTTGTATTGACTAAATACATGAGCGAACCCACCAAATTTCGTTAAACAGTGGCATCCACTAACTCTGCCAATGTAGCATCCTCTTTCCTCCATTTTATTGGAAGAGGAGTGTCGATAGGCTTTCAACCTTGCATGTGAAACTTCTCCATTATCTCCCGGGCATACTTGCCTTGAGACACAAACATTTCACCTTCCCGCTGCCATATTTCCAATCCAAGGAAATAATGAAGGAGGCCCAAATCCTTCATCTCAAACTCCTTTGCAAGATCTGCCTTGCATGAGTGTATCAACTTCTCATCACCCGTTAGTATTAAATCATCAACATAAAGAACAATGATTAAAAGCTTACCCTCCACCACAATTTGTTATAGGTTTGCATCCACCTCACTCTTGGTGAAGCCAAGTCCAGTGAAATAGTTGTCGATCCATGTGTACGAAGCACGAGGTGCTTTCTTCAGCCCATACAGCGCTCTTTTGAGTCTACACACATGCGACTCACTGATAAAGATCTCAAATCCTTCAGGCTTCTCAATGTACACTTCTTCGTCAATGATCCCATTAAGGAAGATAGTCTTCACATCCATCTGATGAATGTGCCAACCCATCTACGTTGAGAGAGAAAGGATGGTCCTTATGGAAGAATACCATTACAGCCCAGTGCAAAGGTTTATTCATAGTCAATCCCCTTAATGCGCGGGCTTGAGGCAAATCTTGGCTTATACTTCTCGACGCTCCCATCAACAGCTTGCTTTACCTTGTAGATCCATCTTGATCCTACAAATAATTTTCCCGGCCTTGGAACGATCTCCCAAGAAGCTTGTTTACCGAAAATGGAGTCATACTCCTCCACCATGGCATCTACCCATGTGGGCTCCTGCATTGCTTCTTCAAAAGAAGATGGCTCTGTCACGATACACTTTCTCATAAGAACCATGTATCCAGTATAATGGTCATGTGACTATCTCTGTCTGCGTTGTGATGTAGGGACTCCTACATTCTGTGCCGCATTGACCTTCAGTCTCTCAGCTTTCGTGGTATGCATTCTACCTTCTCTGATGTTTGGTTTTGCATGAGTGGACTCCTCCACTCCATGAATCTCCTCCTGTGGCCGATCCACATCTAGAGGCTCATCTTTGGGAACAAACAATTCCTCCTCTGCATGCAAGTGTAGCTCCCTCTCAAGCGACAACTTCATGGCTTTCACCTCATTGAATTTTATATTCCGTCGCACCACAGTCATCCGACTGTCTAGCAAATACACATGATAATTATGGGGTGTTTTTGTGTACCCCAAAAATATCCCAACTTCTGCAGTTGGCTCCAGCTTCTTCCTGGCGTCCTTTGTCACATGAATGTAAACAGATGAGCCAAAAATATTCAAATTAGAAATATCAGGCTTCTTACCAGTAAAAGCTTCTTCAGGTGTACTCATGCCAAGTACTCTATGAGGACAACGGTTTTGCACATAAACCGCAGTGTTGCATGCTTCTGCCCACAAGTGTATCGGTAGGCCCTGGTCATGTAGCATCGCTCGTGCAACACCCATGATCATTCTGTTATTTCTCTCCGTGACCCCATTTCGTTGTGGGTTACGAGGCACTATGAGTTCTCTTCGAATTCCTTCTTTGCTACAGAAGTCTTTGAATTCGCCCGAGATGTATTTGCCACCATTATCGCTCCATAGGGCTTTCACTTGCTCCACCAATGCTTTGAACTCATAGAACTTTGAGAACATTTCGCTCTTCTTCTGCATGAAGAAGATCCAGCATCTACGAGAATAGTCATCAACAAATATAACATAATACCTGTGCTTTGCTGTTGAAGCAACCGAGAAAGGTCCACACACGTTTGTGTGAATTCTCTCCAGGATCACCGAAGCACGGTTCTCCTTCTCATGAAAGGTGGTCTTCACAAACTTACCCATATTACATCCCTTGCACTGATTTGACTGCGCAAGAGTACCCTTGGGAAGTCCAGTAGAAATATGTTGTAGAATCTTCAAAACGCCATGGTGAAGATGGCCCAATCTCGTGTGCCATAATTTTCCCTCATCTCGGCTCACCACTTCTTCTGCTTTTCCCACCATTGCAGCGCAGTCATCTACCTCCAGCTTGTAGAGATTCTTAATTCAAGCCCCTATCTTCTTGGTTTGACACATTTTTTTTATGTTGAATGAAGGCTTTTCCCTCACTGAAAACAACATCATAACCTTTGTCTTCCAACATTGCGACCGAGACCAAGTTTTTTTTCAAACTTGGAACATGCATAACATCCTTCAACAAGAATGGATTACCAGACTCCCTCTCAAAGGTAATGGTCCCAATGCCTATCGCACTATATCAACCATCATCACGCATATCTATATGCATATGGAGGTCCTTCTCCTCCAAGTCACTAAAGAACTCCTTGACTCCTTTCATATGGAAAGAGGCACCACTATCAAGATACCACATCGATCCCATATAGCTTGAAACCAAACATGTGATTAAAGAGAAATCAAGTTCAAATTGCGTGGTTAATGCCTTTGCAGTTGAGCTCCAACAACCTTCTTGTTCTTCTTCCTCTGTGGGCAGTTAGTGGCGAAATGCCCATGTTTGTGACAGTGAAAACACTTCACCTTGGACAAATCCTGCTTCTTGCCTTTAGATTTGGATTTTGAAGGAAATTTCTTCCCCTTTCCTTTCCTTTCTTTGGCAACCAAAGCGCAATTCTCTTCATCTTAATTCTTTGATGAAGAGCCATCCCTGGTACCCCACCTTATCTCCTCTTGCACAAGATCCGACCAAAGTCGCTCCCATCCCGGGAGTTTCTCCCGTCCATTGACAGAGTCTTCATAGCTATGCCAACTCTTCGGAAGCCCAAGGAGAGCCAAGCTCACAAAGTATTCATCATCAACAGTAACCCCCACACTTCCCAGTCCATCCTTGCAGTGGAAAAACTTTGTGAGGTATTTTGGAATACTGTCGCCCTTCTCCATTTTTATTTTTCTGAGCTTGTCTTTAAGCACCAACTTCCTCTGGTCACTTCTGCTTTGGAACAAATCTATCAAATCCTTCCACATTAAGAATGGAGTGGCTTTCCCATGAAGGCTAGACACAATATGGTCCTTCACACCTTCCAACATAATTCTTCTTGTCTTTTCTGTCTTCTTTTTCCATGTGTCAAGTAATGCAACATCGCTAGATCCCGGCTTAGGAACATTGCTATTGATGAAATCCTTCAGTCCATTATCCTCCAGCACCGCCTTCATCCTATCCTTCTAGGCTATGTAATTCAAGGTCCCATCAAGGGCATACTCCAATCGCAACCCATTGTAAGACATTTCAATGTATACTCAACTTCTGCACCAAGAATCTTCTGTAGCAAATTCGAATTGTCCACCAGCACAAACTCAACAATTCTTCACAATTTCAATATTCAAGAATTAACACTGCGCCGATACCATATAGAAATTAGTATACATTAAGCATGCATACATACAGATTCCCTTGATCTCACAATATTTAACTTCTTGCAAAATACATAATCTTTCCACTGTTAATCTTTTGCAGAAAATTAATTGCAAACACATGTGAAGCATAAATAAAAACAATCGCACATAACACAGGTTGTAACCGGGAAAGCGGGAAAACTGAAGTTGAAAACCCCAACTATAATATATTAGGTATCATGGATATCATGTAACAATCTCATACAAATCTTAGTACATCAAGCTCTCGGTACAATTAATTGTCACACACTAATCATAAGAAATCTGCAAATCCATGCACCAATTTCTTGCCACCTGCTAGCCTGCCTCCATTGCGCAATCCCTGCTGAAGAATAGCTCTAAATGAATTCGAATTACCCTTGCCTTGACTGCGCAATCCTCATTGGAAACTCCAATGTGTGTGTGGTGCAATCAATGCATCACTATAGTCACAACAGATAGTCCATTTTTCCCTTTCACCTATCTCTCCATTGGGTCTCCACTGGATCTGACATGCACTGTAGTTAACTGTTGTATTGTTTAGTTGATTAATGAGTTATTATTTGTGAATTAATTAACTAATTAATTCACTCCACTCTCACTAGTGTATCATTCAGTTAGACTAGATACAACTACCTCAACTGAGTTTAACTCCATTAACTGAGTTAAACTGAATAACAACTCCATGAACTACTCTTCCAACTCTGTCATAACTTTGCCACTTCAGTTCTAACTGAGTCCTCCATGCATGAACCACCAGTAAACCCTAGGAATTGTGTAATTCCTTCAGCCCACTAATTTTCCAAATTTGTGCACTGAAACTAAGTGCTTCAAGATAATAAGTTGTTGTTTATTGTCGGATTATTATTAAGAGCTAATAATAATCGACACTTCTATTTTTAGATCGACGATCTATAAATAGACTTCGCCCAATAGTCTAATAATATAATTTCATCTATTTTTCCAACTTGATCAACCATCCACAAATAGCATCCCGCAACTTCTGAAATATGATCACCATGTCTAAAAATAGACTTTTGCCAAAATAGCCTATGGGCCCACTTAGTGAAGGCGACTCTTTTCACTAAGCTCATCATCTTGTTGAATCTCAACAATATGTCCAATTTGGACACTCGGTAATTTTGGCCCCTCTGAAAATGTGGCTCAGCTCATGGTTCCACTGCCTCCCTGAATGGCTCAGGGTTCCATTGCCTCGAACTGCATGCCCGCATGTACCTGCAATAAAATAATAATAAATGTTGCCTCGAACTACGTGCTAGTCGGTTCTACTGGTCTGCCCCTTGCTTCTCGTGCAATTGATTTTTCAATTTTATAAAGTGGTGGGGTGGCAGAATTTACAAAGCCACCAGCCATGGCGTGACGGTTTGACGAAGTAATGGAGTCAGAGAGGTTGGGGGGTCAAATCCCGCGTCTCCCCAACTTAGGTGCGATTGCATGTTATCTATTTTTGGTGGAAGAGTTTTTTTATTAATATGGTGTTCGTTTGTTGTATTGTGGGATCGACCACTCGAGGGCCGGCTACGTGGGTTGGGCGGGTTCGACTGCTGATGGTCCCCCTCCTTCGCTTCCTTCGAGTGGCTTATTAATATATTGCATATATATTACGGTTCTAACATTTTGGGTGGGCGGGGTTTTCTCCGCGTGGACCCGACCCGACCCTTTGCTATTTTTTGTTCTATATTACATGATGTTATGGTGTCGTGGGCGGAGGGTGTGGCGGGGGGTCATGGCCCGCTGCCCCATATGTGTCATTTGTTACTATTTGTAATATATTCATTGGGGGTGGTGGCGGGGTTGGTGGCCTACCACCCCATTTTAATATGTTTTTTTTGTTTTTTCTAACAAAATAGTTATTTTCGAATTTTTCCAAAATAAGGGTTATTGGGCAAATTAACGAGGCCAAAATTTTTCCTGTTTTTGGGAGCTGGGTTCCTTGACGATTGACGGTGAATCTGTGGGACAGTTAAACCTAGCCCACTGCCCAACTTTGACCAAAGCTTTGACTCTCTCTAGCTTCTCCATACGGGCTTGGATTGGAGATCCGTTCACACTGTTGGAATCAGGGCGACGAGTACTTCAATATGAGGCTATTTCGAGAGCAATCCGACCACTATGAATTTGACCTATCATCAACCCTCTTCGTCTCCTGAGGGTGTCTAGAGCCACCTTGATTAATTTATATTCCTTGCTACTTTTCATGCAATTTAATGACGTTTATCGTGTGCATAACCATGCCCTATTTAGAAAATATCTACAAGTTAAGCTTTTGGCATGTGAATTTGAATCCATTACACTCATTCATGTTCCTAGAGCACAAAATCACTATGTAGATACCATTGCAAATAGCATTCTAGATTGGAATTTATCACATGCATATAACTGAAGACAACCATAATACCAAAAATGACAGACCACAATCATCATATAAAAAGATGCATATCCATATTATGTATTGTCACATAAAAACATAAGTGTTTATAGTCCACTACTCTAAATACATCCAACATGCCCATAGCATGTTACAAAAAAAAGGGGGACCCACATGTCCCTATCCCAAATCACTATCTGGAGGCTCCCATGCCAATGGCTTCACACCACTAGCTCGTAGATCTCGAACGACCTGATCAGACATTGCCATGTGCCGCATGATGACTCGCCACTATCAGGGAAGACCAATACACTCATTTGTATACAAATATTCTAGCTCATGCCACCCGTGCTCTAATACCTCGGTTAGTACCACATCAAATATGAAACACAGGTGCTCCAATAAAGCCTCATGGTCTAGTCTCTGGTGTGATGTCGATCCACTCTTCTCTATTGCCCCAGGTGTTGCGACTCATTTTCATATCTTGCTGGTTTTACTGGTTATGTATCTGCATACCATAAGTTAAGAATAAGTACCACATACATAGTCTAAGAAATTTAAATGCAACCAAAATAGCAACTTTCACTTACCATCTAGACCCCACGCTTGTCCCAACGGAAGTTTCAAGTTAGGATCACCTTGAAAGTTCATACCACCATATGGATAGTCATCTATGTAGAGAAGCATATGATTCGAATGAGGGAAAAAATTTGGTTGGAAGACTTGTCCGACTCCCCCTCTTCCACCTTGTCTTAGTAGCTACCCTGAGCAGTGCATCCTGGGCTCCTATGGGCCCCCATTTCGTATCTACACGTGTGGAGGGATGGTCAGGATCTTCTCAAATAAGACGGAGCATAAAACTATCCCAAATGAATAACTCTCATTGACCCACTGCCATCATAGTGTCAACTGTTGTTTCAATGAAAAAAAATCATCTGGGCCCACCCATAGTAGGTCCCTCTCAACACACTCTCTACCAACATTATCTGCCCACTAGTGAGATGATGGAATGCTTGGCTTCCCAAGATTCATAACATTTCTACAGCTACATCCCATGGCTCTAAGTGCTCTAGGTCCCTAATCAGGATAGTCATTCACTTTGCATGACCACCTGATTGGAAATGGTGCTCAACAAACTCTCCTATATGTCTCCCATGAGGAAACACTTGTTGTATATCCCCAACCAACCCCAAGGGGGGCGGTCTGGTTAAAAAATAGATGTCTTGGATCATGAGCTCGATCATGTGCCCCTGCACTATAAAGGCCTCATGTTCTAGATCCTAATAGCTCACAATCCTCGATAGTAAGGGATCACCTCCCCTCATCAGTGGATTCTCCAAAAACTTGAGCATCCCATAATGAGCTGATGCTCTTCTCATTGCCTCGTTCCCCTGAATCTCAGTTTGAAGTGTATCCAAGTATCGTTCACGCTAATCAATATTTACTTGTGCCATACCCATCAGCACCATAATGTTTGTCAGTTCATAGATAAAGATACACATCAAACCAACTTTTTCTTAGCCCTCACTAGGCCAATAAAACAGTCCATCCTTTCAGTCCAGAGTGCATGTTTTTCCCTCAAAACTGTGAGCTCGCAATATTTTGGCCCACATATGCGATCCAGAGCACAAAATAGGCCCCAAAAGGTGCGATCTGACCGTAAGGATGGCCAACTATTTTCCAATGAGAACTGAGACCCTATTATGAAAAAGTAATCTGATGGAAATGCAGAGTAAGGTTAGGCCACCTACCTCCAATTGGCAGATCCTGATTCTGATGATTGGTTTTTTGAATATGATCTCCACAATATTTAGGGACTTTTCCTACTCCCCAAATTCACCACAACTCACTTAGCAAATCAATTAAAATTGGAGGAAAAATTCCCTTTTTTCTGAAAAACCATAGTTCTTCCGTCGGCCATTGTGACAAAACCGTAGCTCAGTTTGAAGAATAGTCAACGTCGCTGGAAAGATCTCATCGAGTACTATAATCAATCTTTATCTGTTTTTGGTAATTTGAAACTTCAACCAGAAGCCATTTTTTCCATGAAGTTTCACTTTGCTGCCAATTTAAACCGAATTTCTTCATATGAGCCGCTTTTACTTTGGTACCACTTTACCTTGGTACTTGTCACCTCGTGTGTCAATTTTCGTCGTGAGTTACTATTGTTTACTCATGTTGTTATGGTCCCCCAGTGCCTATCCTATGTGGCAGCATCATCAGGTCACCCTTTTTCAAAACATCCTAGTTGAGTCATCCTCGCATTCATGGAGTCTGTCCCGAGTCCCATTATCTCTTGTTACAATATTCCATCCATCTTTGCGTCGCATTCATCCTGTGTTTCCCATTTTTTGGCTTCATCTATACTGTCCGTCATCATCCCCTCTGGAATCGAGTCAGTCGTTTCCAAGTCAACCATGTATTTTATGCTCTGAAAAGGGAAGTTGTCAGTCCACCTCTCAGTTTCGCTCCTTCTATCATGAACCCTGGTGTCAGTCCATCAATCCCTCTACTATGATGGCTCATGCCTTAGTTGAGGATTCCTTATTGCCTCAGCTATGGTAGGCCCTATTCTATCGACTTCATCACATTCATTCTAGAAGAACGGTCTAGCAGGAGGTGTACCTTGGTTCCAGATTTAATCATTGTTCAGTACCTTAGATAAAGCCAAGGGAATCATTATTTCCCTTTGACTTGGTTGTTTCTCCCGTGCTCAGCCTCAACTCCTTATCGCATGATTGAGAATCATACACTTGATGGTCCAGTGATCCAGTAGATTGTACCAGTGATTCCCAGGTTTGTTTGATATGTTTTAGACCTCATGAGGGGGCAGCCCTTTAGGTAGCTCCCCTCTAGCCTTTGTTGCAGTTCCACAGATTTGATGGGTTCGGTTCCAACAGTTTGCAACACCCACAACATGCATGTCCAATTTAGATGATCCATTCCGATCTTCAGAGCCCTTTCCTATTTAACAGGGGCTCTTTGATTGTAGTCCCCCCTCCCCATGTTACATGGAGGGGCATTATGTCTCAGGTACTCAGATGTTATTGTATTCAGTCCTAGCCTCTCTTCTTCCAGGCACATTATGTATATGGGATTGATTGTATTATTTTCTAGCCCATTGATGCCACCATGTCATGTATCATGTATCGTGTACTTTATAGCTCAGTCCCACATTGCTGGGCTCATCATTATTCTTTTTACATAATTATCTCGGCGGGTATGGGTATGCCTCCCCTGCCTCATTGAGGTAATGTACTCCAAAAAAAATGGGGAATTATGTAATTTAGTAGGTATCACCCCCACAGTCCTTCCTCACTTCTCTTCATTTATGTTTCTCTCTGACTCTCTCCGACTCCCCTTTGGTGTCTACTGATTGTGTTCTTACAACGTATTTCGGTCATACAATTTTCTCCTAACGCTCGTACATTTGGGGGAAATTTGTTATCACCAAAAATTGATCACTTAGCCATTTCTAACTAAGTGGATCAAAATAAAGCATGTACAACCAATTTTACCATAGTAAAATTGCTTTAACTGCAAAAAATATTTTGATAAACCATATTTTATTAAATTATTTCTAATTAAAATAAGAAAACCCGTGAGGAATAATTAAACAAATCATTATTTGTTTTATTTTCCTCTAGGAATAATTAATTAAATCATTATTTATTTAATATTCATTGTCACATTTGACCCGATCATGAGAAATAGTAAAATAAATCATTGTTTTTTATATTTTTCTCTAGGAATAATTAATTAAATCATTATTTAGTTAATATTCCTTGTCAAATTTGACTAAATCACTCGGAAATGATTAAACAAATTATTGTTTGTTTATTATTCCTTAACCACTTCATTGCAATAATAAATAAATCATTTGTTTCCTTATTATTTCTAAGTAAAGGTTTTTAACCAATTTAAAAAAAATTTCCCTCCAAAACATACAATAGAATATTCCAATCGGTTAGATCTAGATTGTGGTTAAAAATATTTTATTATTTTCCATTTTCGAGAGAATAACCCAATATTTTGCTATTAATAAGAGGTGTTTTCAACCATTTCACACCATGATCATTGTCATCCTCATTATAGTTTTCTTTTTTCCATTGGGCTCCCATCTCAGTTCAACACATACTTTTTGGTTTCACACATCAAAGAGAGAGAGATCCAGGAAAATAAAGCATAAAGGACAACCAAAGGACCCATCCCATTTGAGGGGGACCTCTAGCCATCATATGAGTCTCCTTCACCAAATGTAACACAATAATCATAATATATCATTTATTCTTTTAAATTTAGTTTTCCATGGTATGGGGTTTTACATTAGTTAAATATTTTGTTGTTTAATATATTTTGCTCCACGGATCTATTATTTTGCAGTTTTATTCTAACTTTTTGTTGCAGATATGAAGAATTAGACCGCCATATCTGTTGTTAGGGCCATCAGTCACTGATGGCTTAAGTAAATCCTTTTTCATACACCTTATGAAAGATTTTATGGTAACAAATTTTGACTCCATTGGTGTAATTTAGATTCCTAGGTGATCAACAAATTTAGCAATCAGGGTTTTTTCTTAAGTTGGTTTTTAGTTTCTTTATGTTTATTTTCAACCTTTATGTCCTCAATTAGTTAAAATTCGAAGTTATGATAATTTTCTGGTGTTTTCTGCAGGTCACAGGTACTAGCCACACAAGAGACGATAAATCTGTCTGAACTTGCCGCCCGAGAATCAAGGATGGAAACTCGCACTTTTCAGCCCTAAACCTGCGTTTTCACCTCTAGATCGCACTTTTTGGCCAAAAAAATGCACTATCCTCCTGCTTCAGGTCAAAACCTGCAATTCGGAATTTTATTTGGGATTTTTTCTGAAATTTTCAAGGTTTGTTGAGAGCACTGTTTTGGGTTGTTTAACCCTTTTTTCAGCCCATATTAGGCCAGATATGCCGTAATTTGTCGCTTTGAAGTAGAATCAAGCCCCATAGGGTTTCAATACACTTCCACCTTTTTAGGAGGAGTTCAGTTGAGCAAGTAGTATGAGTTTTCCAGTACTTTGAACCATTGTTTCAGGGGCTGATCCATTATTTTTGAAAACCTTTAAGATAGGTTGTTTTAGCATCCAAAGATCCTTCTTGAGTTTTTTTTAGCCTCCCCCCTTGGGTTCCCATTGTTTTCCCTAGGTTTTAAAGCTTTTTCCCTATCTTTTGCAACATTTCCCCCCTCTAGTTTCTTGTTGTTTTCTACGCCATTTTTAGCAGTATCGAGTCATTTGATCCCAGTACCATAGACATTAGATATTGTGACCATTTTAAGTTTGTTTTGAGTTCCTTTTTTTCCTCTCCCGATTTCACTATTTGAGAGCCTTGTTTGGGTGGGGTTTATGCTTGATTTACTATATATTTTACTGTCATTATTTTATTTTCATTTATATTTTTTAGAACTTTATTTTAGAAGCACTTAGGCATAATCATGAAACATGCTTAATTAAATCATCCACAATACACACTTATTTTCACACACTCACACCTAAAGCAAATGAGATCTTTGTTCAAATCGCCAAGCCAAGACTTAAACATGCCTCTTAATAAATCTAACTCACATATATTAAGCCTACTTGGGCACCAGGGTCAAACAATCTTTGTAGTTAGTTGTAGGATCGGTGGGATAGAATTCCAATAACACCCATTGATCGCATAATTTGAGACATAGAAAGTTGAGTTAATAGGGAGCTTAAAATCCTTCACCATCCCATGGTCAAAGTCAAAGTGCGTAAGAAACACGTTTCAAAGGAGTTTAGGATAGGACATCGTGCAAGCGGTTCTCCTGGAGGGCTACCCAAACTGTGGTAGGGAATCCCATGCATTATCTAATTTACCAAGAAGCTCAAGACTCGACCACCCTCATGGGTCGAAGGTAACCTTAGTGGCCAATCTTAGGAAAACTCCTTATAGGACTAGCTGTGGGAAGCATTTGGTTCTCTACCCTACCTTTCTGCATGAAAAGAAATATGATCCAGAATTATGTAGGAACGCAATAGAATATATAAATACACATTAAATGTAGAGATGCAATAGAAATAAGACATCATTTCATTAATATTACATAACTGAATATGCTTACAGACAAAATGGAAATAAAATAGCTAGGGCATTGGTAACTTATCTCTGAGAAGATATGTGGTGGCTATAGGCCTCTAAACTATGTTACAATGAGGCTTGAAGGCCTATTTATTATTAAGAAACAATGGAAAACTTTAAACATCCAAAAACCTAACCCTAGGAGATGAAACACCAAACTATGGGCCTCGTTGGGGTAAATTGGTACATCAATTTCCTAGGGTTGTAACTTTGGCATACGATCTCCATTTGACACACATGATACCTTGTTAGAAAGATCTATCCAAGGAGAACAATTGCTGAAAGAAAATATTGAGTCAAAGACCTATTTTATCTTGGAGGTGATTTTCCCAAAAAAACGTCGTTTAGGGCCTCAAAATGGCTCCGGAAGTTCAGGACTCGAAAAACTATAAAAAATAATTTGTGGTACAATTAAGGAAATTGAAAAAATGGAAAGAAAGAATGGTGGGGGTCCAAGTTGAATAGGCAGGTGGCCACCAATATCCACTTGGACCATTCCTCCCCCATTAGGAAGAAATGGTCCCCATTGCGTTGATTTTCTCCATGAGATGAGGAAACTTTTGTTGAACTTGGTCCTTGGTGAGCCACTTTCCCTAGTGAAGGGGTTGGCCTGCTTTGACAACTCAATATAGCTGGATCCTCTACTGGCGGGTGTTCTTGATCTGTGTGTCTATGATATGATTAGTTTTGGCTTGTTCCATGTAGTCTTGGGTTTAACTCTATTGGTGTGAGTTTTTCTGCCATGTTAGATGTGTCCAATAGAGGTGAAAAGTAGAGCCGAAGGAAGTCCATATTGAACACTGGGTGTAGACCAAGGAATCATGGAATACTGAGCTCAAAGGCATTGTCCACTATAGCCTTGGTGACGGTGTATGGCCCATATCAGAGTAATTGAAGCTTGCGGTGGGGTCCAACGAGGCACTCCTTCTGCAAATGTAGCCACACATTTTCGCCCAACTAGAAGTTGTGTGGCACTCGATGTTGATCATGTCATTGCTTGTACTTAGCATTGGGTTTGTCCAATATGTCATGAACCTGCTGGTGAATGTGTTGAATGCATTCAGTGAAGTTGTTTGCCTTGTCAACTTCAGATTGGATATGAGCCGAATCGACCTGAGTAGCTGAAAATGCAATGGCCATATCAATGGGACATAGTGGCTAGAATCCCAAGGCCACCTAAAAGGGGTTGTGGCTAGTTGAGTTGTAGAGGGCTTGGTTATAGGTCTGATGTACATAGGGAAGGCTCTCATCCCATGTGCGTGGATGCTTTGAGTTGTACATGTGTAGAATGTGTACAATGATCCTGTTGACGACCTCTATCTAGCCATCAGTTTGGGGATGGAAAGCTTTGGAATTGGTGAGCTTGGTCTCCAACATTGACGAGAGGCTGGACCAAAATGTACTGAGGAACATTTTTTCCCAATCTGAGATGATAGACTGTGGGATCCCAAAGTGTACCCACACTCATTCAAAGAAGAGTTTAGTAGTGGCTCCTACTATGATATACTTCTTGCAGGCCACCATAATGGCCATTTTCGAGAATCTTTCAACAACCACGAAAACACAGGTGTTGCCATGCTTAGTAGAAGGAAGGCCTGACATGTAATCCATGGAGATGGATTCCCAAGGTTGACTAGGGGTAGGCAACAAAGTATAGAGGCCTTGCTTCTTGATGGTCGGTTTGGCAATGGTGTAGGAAGTGCAGGATCTGATGTACTTCCCGACATCATATTGAAGGTTTGGCCAATAGAAATAATTTTGTAGTACTAATGTTGTTTTATTCATCTTGAAATTCCCAACGACCTAACTATAGTGCACTTCCCAAATAATCTTGGCACACTTGCTTGAAGGAACAAAAAGATGTCCTAGGTGACATAATAATGTATCTTGGAGGTGGAAATTTGGAACTTGGTTACCCTCCAAGAGCATCTTGTATGTGTGGCCAAATTTTGGATTGCTCTTGTAGAGAAGCAACCAATCAGAAGTCTCGAGCCCACAAGAGTTGAGAATGGTGTTTAGCGCCATCATCAGTGGTCGGCTGAGCCAGTCTGCAACATTATTGTTGTTTCCCTTCTTGTACTAAGTTGATGTTCAAATGAAACTGTTGCAGACATGTGGACCACTTCTGATGGCGATTGTTTTTCAACTTCCCTTGTGTATTTATGAAGTACAGGGGTCGGTGGTTTGTGTGGATGACTGCTTCCTTCCCCAAAATGTAATGCTTCCATTGTCTGCAAGCCTGCACAATGGAATACATCTCTTTGTCATTATAATTGGGATACTTACGGACTGTGTCTCACTGTGATATGCCACTGGATGACTTTGTTGAGTAAGAAATGCTCCAATATCATAGTCAGAGGCATCTATCTCAATATCAAATGGTTGTTTCAAGTCTGGTACTGTTAGCACTAGGGCAGAGTAGAGGCATTGTTTCAACTCTATGAACGCCTTATGTTGAGATTCAAACCAAAATAAATTTTCTTTCGCTCCTTCCTTGGTGACTTGACTAAAATGCCAAGTGATATGAGTGAATCCCAACACGAACATGCGGTATAAATTAGCAAGACCCAGAAAGCTGTGGAGCTCTATTAGAATGGTTGGTGCTGGCCAATCCTAAATGAATTGGATCTTGGTTGGATCCACATGTACCCCCTGCTGATCAATAATGTATCCCAGATAATAAACTTGGGTCATGCCAAAAGTGCACTTCTCCAAATTGGCAGAAAAATTGTATTTCCGTAGTGTTTGGAAGACATGTCAGATGTGGTGGAGGTACTCTTCCCAAGTCTTTCTGAAGATCAGGATGTCATCCAAATACACTACTAAAAATAAGTTAGTGAATGGTCACAATATGTCATCCATCAACCTCATGAAGGTTGCAAGATCACCCGTCAACCCAAAAGGCATGAAAAGTCATTCGAACATGCCCTACTTGGCTTTGAAGGTAGTCTTCCAAGCATCAACGTGTTCAATTGGTAGCTGGTGATACTTGGACTTCAAGTCGATCTTGCTGAAATATTTTTCCCACTTGATTTGGTCTAGAAGGTCATCAATCCATGGGATTAGGTACCTATTCTAGACAACGATCTTTTTTAGTGCTCGATAGTCAATACAAAGTCTCCAAGTCCCATCCTTCTTCTGCACCAACACGATCAGGCTCCCACAGGGTAATGATTGGTCGGATGTGACCTTTCTATAGCAGCTCCTAAATAAACCTCTTGATTTCATCATTCTCCAGAACATAGCACCGATAGATTGGTCCATTGGGAACCAGAGCACCTGGGGTCAGGTCGATGGGGTGCTTGACCTGACAGTGTAGAGGCACCTCTGCGGGTGAGGTGAATATGTCCCCGTACTCCTCCACGACCTTGTCCATTTGTTTTTGTTGTGTATAGGAGCCCTGTCTGAAGGTCATGGCCACAATATTATTATTTCACTTAGGGCAGATCACCAGGAAAAAAATTTCCTGGCTTTGGAAATGAGCTTACTGCATTATTTCACAGTAACCAAAGATATGGCAGTAGGCGGTGCTACCTCTGGTATCTTGTACAAATTATTTTCCAAAGTAACAATTAAAATGCGAGGTTGGGACACATACACAACATGTCACTTCCACAAGTATGGTTGGCCTAATAATACATAAAAAAATCAAGAGGGGAAATGTTACATAATACCTCATCCATGAAGGGCTTGATGTTGTAGGGAAGGTGACACTACTCTATGATGTGGAGTTCCAGTCCTCGGTGAAGCCACCCGATGGTGTATGATTGTGGGTGTGCTATAGTCGGAAAGCCCAACCGCTTCATGACCTCTGCTAAAATGAGGTTTGTTTGGCTCCTGCTGTCGACAATGCACTGAAATAGGGAACCATTTACCCACATATGGGAATGGAAGAGGCACTCCTCCTCCTTTGGATCTTCTGATTCCTTCTTCTAGATCTTCAAGGTGGCAATGGTGGCATTAGGCACTGCATCGATAGTTTTCTTCCCTTTGTGACTACCCTTCTTGGGTTCTTATTTATAGTCGGAGCATGCATCTGATTCAGAAGCCTTCAGCTCTGCCACCCGTGATTGCTTGGCCTGATACTCACTTGTGTTGTGAGTGGAGCTCTTATGGAACTCACACCACTTTCCCATGTCCTTCTTTATCTTCACGGTGTTGTTATTTTATTACGGCTTTAGCAGGTTATCCTGGGCCGCCCCAACTTGGCTTTCTCCTTTTTTATGTGGCTTGGGGGCACCTTTCCCTTGATTCTAATTTGCAGATCCAAAGTCTCACTTCTTCTGTTTGAATTTCTGCTCAATCTTGGCAGCATACCAGTATGTTGCACCAAGCGAGGAGATGTCAAGGAAATCCATTTCCTCCTGAATGTATATGTGCAAATAGCTGCAGTACTTCAACACCAAAATTTTCTCTAAATATTTGATACCGAAATTTGTGTAGAGGGTATGGAACAGATTCGTCAACTCATGCACATCTTGATCCCTTTAGTTCCACAGTGTAGTCCATTGTATGTAATTGTTCTCATAGCACCCCACGGGATTATATTGTTCCTTGATGGCATCTCAGAAATAATTACAAGTGGGTGTGGCTGAAAATAAAGAGGGTCCCCTCTTGTCATTTTTCTCACAGTACGTTTCCCACTAGTCCTTGACATGAGGGGCCGCTTTGAGGAGTGAAAAAGTAATATTTTCCCAGTTGGAAAAGTCATGAACTGAGAAATACCCTTCAAATATATTCAACCATCTATCTATGACGTGTCAATCTATTTGGCCCTTAAATATGGGAATGTCAAAGTTTACTTGTACCTTAAAAGGAGTTGTGCCTACAGAGTGGCTACTGGATGCAGATGCATCACCGTTGGGTAGTCGTTGAAGAATCTGGGAAAATTTATCCATCATCACATTCCTTTGTTTCACAAGGGCCTCCTAGAGAAATATTTTGATAGGATATTACTTCCTCATATTTATTTTAATCCCCCATGGGCGACCATTGAGGTTTGCAAGGGTGATCTTGCAAAGGTTCAACTATATCGAGCCCTAACTCCTTATACCTCGACCTCGTTGGGGACATGCAAAGAAGGATCGAGAAAGAGAAGAATGCTTTGATACCAATGATCCAGAATTATGGAGGGCAATAAAATACATAAATACACACAAACGCATAGATATAACGGAAATTCATTTCATTAATATCACATAACTAAAATATTCTTATAGACAAAATGGAAATAAAATAGCTAGGGCTCTAGTAGCTTATCTATGAGAAGATATGTGGCAACTACAGGCCTATTTATTATTAAGAAACAATGGAAAACCGTAAACATCCAAAAACCTAACCCTAGGAGATGAAACTCCAAACTATGGGCCCCAGTAGGGTAAATTGGTACATCAATTTCACGGGGTCGTAAATTTGGCATACAATCTCCATTTAACGCAAATGATATCTCGTTAGAAATATCTATCCAAGGACTACAACTAATGATTATTAATATTAAGTGAGAGACTCATATTTTATTAGATGTGATTTTCCCAAAAAACATCATTTAGTGCCTCAAAACGGCTTCGGAAGTTCAGGACCCGAAAAACATCCAAAAATACTAACTTGTGTTACAATTAAGGAAACTGAAAAAAATGAAAGCAACAATGGTGGGGGTCCAAGTGGAATAGGAGGGTGGCCACTAATATCCACCTGGATCACCATCTAAAACAGTAGATTCTAGGACTGTTTGAGGATTTGAATTACCTTTAGGCTAGAGGTCATTTTTCTTTTGATAGGACGTGCTTGATTTCATTAGAGTAGCTCATAGAATAATTAGTTTACACTTGGCACCACTGCAGTAGGTGTTTTCTTGTTGTTTGTTACTATTATGTTTCTATCATCCTTTAGTCTTTAGTGTCATATGTGTCTTGACATGATTGCACCCCTAAGGTGTTTGTCGCGAAGAATCTGAGGTCTCCATTCTCAGTTTCTATTAGGACATATTTCTCCAGCCTGTCGGGTTAGAAATAATCCTCCGAGTCCTCCATCAAATCCCTCTTACGACTCAAATTCTTCTGATTTATTGAGTTCTTCCCTTCATTCTGCATCCTCTCATCCTCATATAGCCACCATGTCTGGTGCCAACGTAGGTGCAGGACCCCAAGGTGGTATCGTAGGTCCCAATCTGGGCATTGCCACTAGTGGAACCGCTATAGTTGCGGTCCCTACCACTCAATTACTCCCCTTTATGACTGGTCTAAGTCTCCCAGATTTTAACTAGTTAATCAACGATCCCATTCTCCATGATGCTAGTTGGATAACTATGCCAACCAAACTTCATTCTGACATTCTTAAGCTTGAAGGAAACAGTGGAGAAGACCCCACCAATCATGTTCTCTCCTTTCACATGTGGTGTTCATCCAAATCCATCGCTGATGAATCCATATGTCTTCAATTATTCCAATGCTCGCTCATTAGAGATGCCACAAAGTGGTAAATTGACCAACCCTCTGTATCTCATTCCACTTTTGCGACTCTTACTAAAGTGTTTGTGTCATATTTCCAGTTACCCCTCCATTATGATACCGGTACCGAATTATTGGACGCATTTCGTCAAACTTATGCCACTCACCTTTTCGACCATTTACAAGAATTTCGTAGAAGAAGGAACATGTGTAGAGATCCTGCATTCGATTACCATGTCTATATGGATTGGTTTCTTAGAACAATCTTAGCCCCCATAGGTAAAGATGTTGCATCTCATTTTCCTCAGACTCGGGAAGAATCTCTTTAGATTTCTTTAAAATATGACTTGATATACACCTAGTCAGGTTATGTTTATACCATTTTACTAGACCTTCCTAGACCTCGTGGTGCCATTGCTTTGGGGGAATCTCATGCCACCGATGATATCATTGGATCCCTTTCACACTCATCACCATATCCTCCTCGGATGAGTTATGGTCACCCTCAAGGGGGGACCAGTTCCTCCAACACTTATCCCCCTCCTCCAAGCAACTTGTATCCTTGTCAAAGAAAGTCATGCATTTTCCCAACCACATCAACAAATGTCAGGGCCAACTCTTTCTCAACTTGTTTACCTGAATGTTTCCCCATCTCCTTATTATCCTTATGCACCACCCAACGCTCCAACCCCTCACGAATCAACACCTTCACCTCCCACACCTTCTCAACCTCTGCCACGACAACCACCTCCTCATCAAGTTCAAGTGTATGCTCAGCAGAGCGTGACTAATCCCCCTAATCAAATAAAAATAATAAGGGGAAAGGCAACCAGAACTAGCAATCGTAGGGTAACCAGGGTAGCCAAGGTACTCAACCAAATGCACCCCAGGGGAACCAGTGAAATACCATAAGCCAGCACTAGGGCGATCAACCCAAGCAGAACAAGACTATTCGTATGAATAATCCTTATGCATGTTGTGGTGTATATAGCCATTACACACATGATTGTATCCTTTTACCCCATAGGTGTCAAATGTGGGATGCCCAAGAAACTTCTTGAGGACAACAACCCCTGGTGTCACTTCCTCAGAACACTGCTCCAACTCAACCAATTGTGCTCACTAATCCATTCCCTCAACAAGGATAACTTGTTGAACATCCTCCGCAAGGTCAAGCCGGCCTTCCAACTGAGCAGTCTCTGACCTTGATTACCACATTCTCATGATGAAATATGACGAGGTCAATACCGCTAATGTCAACCTTAAGACTTGGTCACGCTAGTATAACAAACAACCTGCTACATCTGCAACTGAGTCCCAAACAAAAGTGTTCAATGAGTCTATTCTGACACCAAATGGTACTTTACAGATCCACCAGCCTAAGATATAGGTCATACCAAATATCCCCAAAGGTCCATTATGACATAAGGCTGCTTCGGACAAAGCCACACACACATATAGTGTAGTAGATGACTCGGCATAGTCTCCTTACCCCATGTCAACACTGGAAGTTCTCCAGAGATTCCCATCCCATCGGAAAGCTCTACGATCTGCTCTGGGCATTATGAACCCTTTGGATGATCGCTTGATCATCTTTGATGTTAACAAGTCAGAACATCCCCCTCTACCCTCATCTGTTGCTTTTCAAATACCAATCACCATTAGAAACGCCAATCTCCAACGATGTATCATAGAAAAAGGTGCATCCACATGTGTGATGTCTTCCAGTGTTTGGAAACAACTTGGGTCACCTGATTTGTCCCTATCCACCATCACTTTATGCGCTTGGGACAACCATCCTTCACAACCCCTTGGAATGTATGGCAGTTGTCCTGTTACAGTTGCTGGAACACTGTTTCTATTGACATAGAAGTCTTCGATGCCCCCTTGTATTATAATATTATTTTGGGTCATAGCTACACCTATGCGGTGTCAGCTATCGCATCTTTGTTTCACCATAAGATGTGCTTTCCCCATAATGGAAAGGTCGTTACCGTCGATCAATTGACATATTACGATCCGAAGTGTCATACATCGCCCCAGTCTACCATCTCGTCGATGACCAACAATAACCCTGTCTCGTCTCTCACCAATGTCTCTCCAGGAGTTCATAAAGATTTTGCATTGCTTGGTGCATACTATGGTCCAACACCTACCCCTTGTGAGCCCAACTCGTCCAATGTTTTCATGTTTCAAGTGTCACAGGATAACCACAAGTGGTCTGGTAAGCCTATCTAGCATCTAGAACCTTCACAACCCCATATTGTTCAATCGATCCAACCACTAGGATCAATTCCTCAAGTGAATTCTCCTTCTGCTAGTGTCTCTCCTCATCCTTTTCAACCAGGAAAAGTCCCCCCAAGTCTTAACCATATGGGAACCATTTCACGAGACCATTATACTACAGGTTAGATAGTGTTTTTAGCTCTCCCATCTGGAGTCTTTTCTGTCCCTATCATGGCTACATTGAGTTTACCAAATATGACCCTAGGGATCCTAGTCTGGTATATTGATCCCCAAGAAAACACTCCACAACATCAAATCAAACCATATACTTCTTTGACCCTAGTTCAATTGGTCACAATGGCCACTTCCTTTGCTCTAGTTCCATAGCAACCTCAATAGGAACTCACTCCTGTTATGACAACATCTAGTGAGAAGGGAAAAGCTTGTAGAAATTATATACAATAAGAATGCATATATCCAGATTCCCCTGATCTCACAATATTTAACTTCTTTCAAAATACATAATCATTCCACTGTTAATATTTTGCGGAATATTAATTGCAAACACATGTGAAGCATAAATTAAAAAAATTGCACATAACACAGTTGTTTAACGAGAAAGCATGAAGCTGAAAACCCCAACTATCATATATTATGTATCATGGAGATCATGTAAAAATCTCATACAAAGCTTAGTACATCAAGCTCTCAGTACAATCAATCGTCACACACTAACAAGATGAAATCTACAAATCCATGCACTGATTTCTTCCCTCCTGATAGCCTGCCTCCACTGCACAATCCCTGCTGAAGAATAGATATAAATGAATTCGAATTACCCTTGCCTTGAATGCGCAATCCTCATTGGAAACTCCAATGTGTGTGTGATGCAATCAATGCATCACTATAGTCACAACAGATAGTCCATCTCACCCTTTCACCTACCTCTCCACTGGGTCTCCACTGGAAGTAACATGCACTATAGTTAACTGCTATATTTGTTTAGTTGATTAGTGGGTTATTATTTGTGAATTAATTAACTAATTAATTCAATCCACTCTCACTAGTGTATCATTCAGTTAGACTAGATACAACTAGCTCAACTGAGTTTAACTCACTCTAACTGAGTTAAACTGAATACAACTCCATGAACTACTCTTCCAACTCTATCATAAATTTGCCACTTCATTTATAACTGAGTCCTTCATGCATGAACCACCAATCAACCCTATGAATTGTGTAATTCCTTCAGCCCACTGATTTTCCAAATCTGTTCACTGAAATAAAGTGCTCCAAGAGAATAAGTTGTTATTTATTGTCGAATAAGGGCTAATAATATCCGACATGCATCTATTTGTAGATCAACGATCTATAAATAGACTTTACCCAATATTCTAAAAATGGAATTTCATCTATTTTTCCAACTTGACCAACCATCCACAAATAGCATCCTGCAACTTCTGAAATATGATCACCATGTCGAGAAATAGACATAGTCTAAAAATAGACTTGCGCCAAAAATAACCTACGGGCCCACTTAGTGAAGGCGACTCATTTTCACTAAGCTCATCATCTTGTTGAATCTCAACACTCCCTCTCAACAAGATAGGGATTATCCTTCACCCCGATCCTGCCTTTATGGTATTCGAATTTGCTCCTAGTGAGCACCTTCGTCAGAATATCTGCATCCTGATATTTTGTAGGAATGTACTGAAGCAACATGATCTTTCGCTGCCCAAAATATCTGATATGATGATACCGGATATCAATATGTTTAGATCTATCATGAAACACAGGATTAATCGAGAGTTTAATGCAACTTTGATTATCAAAATGTATCACTGTAGGATCTCTAAATGTGAACCGAACAAACCAACGAGGATCTTCCTCATCCATATAGCCTCACATTTAGCTTGACTTTCTGCCATGTATTCTGCTTCTACTGAATTGAGTTCCACGAATCTTTGTTTCCTGCTGTACCAAGAAACTGACGTAGATCCAATACTGAAAATCCCTCCTGATGTGCTCTTTATGTCTGTTGGGCTGCTTGCCCAGTCTGCGTCAGTGAAGCCATGCAACTTCACCTCATCTGTCTGTCTGTACCATAAGCCATACTTAGATGTGCCCTTGAGATATCTCAGGACATGCTTTCCTGCCTTCCAAAAGAGCTTGGTAGGCTTAACCATTGCTTGTGAAAGCTAGTTCACCGCATAGCATATGTCCAGTCTTGTATTAAATAAATACATGAGCAAACCCACCAACTGTCAGTAAACAGTGGCATCCACTACCTCTAACGATGTAGCATCCTCTTTCCTCCAATTTCCTGGAAGAGGAGTGTCGATAAGCTTGCAACCTTGCATGTGAAACTTTGCCAGTATCTCCTAGGCATACTTTCCTTGAGACACAAACATTTCACCTTCCCGCTGCCATATTTCCAATCCAAGGAAATAATGAAGGAGGCCCAAATCCTTCATCTCGAACTGCTTTGCAAGATCTGCCTTGCATGAGTGTATCAACTGCTCATCACCCGTTAGTATTAAATCATCAACATAAAGAACAATGATTAAAATCTTACCCTCCACCACAATTTGGTACAGGTTTGCATATGCCTCACTCTTGGTGAAGCCAAGTCCAGTGAAATAGTTGTGGATCCATGTGTACCAAGAACGAGGTGCTTACTTCAGCCCATACAGTGCTTTTTTGAGCCTGCACACATGTGACTCGCTGCTGAAGATCTCAAATCCTTCAGGCTGCTCAATGTACACCTCTTTCTCAATGATTCCATTAAGGAACATAATATTCACATCCATCTGATGAATGTGCCAACCCATCTGCACTAAGAGTGAAAGGATGGTCCGTATGGAAGAATATCGTTCGATAGGTGCAAATTTTTCTTCATAGTCAATCCCCTCGATCTGTGAGAAGCCCCAGGAAAAAAATCTTGCCTTACACTTCTCGACACTCCCATCAGCAGCTTGCTTTACCTTGTAGATCCATCTTGATTCTACAACTGATTTACCAACCGGCCTTGGAACAATCTCCCAAGAATAGTTTCCGACAATGGAGTCATACTCCTCCACCATGGCATCTACCCATGTGGTCTCCTGCACTACTTGGCTCTGTCACGATACACTTGCTCATAAGAGCCATGTATCCATTATAACGATCAGGTGACTATGTCTGTCTCCGCTATGATGTAGGGACTCCTACATTCTGTGCCGCATCAACCTTCAGTCTGTCAACTTCTGTGGTACACTTTCTGCCTTGTCTGATGTTTTGTTTTACATGAGTGGACTCCTCCACTCCACTAATCTCCTCCTGTGGCTGATCCACATCTAGAGGCTCATCTTTGGGAACAAGAAGTTCCTCCTCTACATGCAAGTGTATCTCCCTCTCAAGTTCACCTCATTGAATTTTATATCCCATCGCACCACAGTCATCCTACTATTTGGAAAATACACACAATAATTATGGGGTGTTTCTATGTACCCCACAAATATCCCAACTTCTGCAGTCGGCTCCAGCTTCTTCCTGGCATCCTTTGTCACATGAATGTAAACAGATGAGCCAAAAATATTCAAATGAGAAATATCAGGCTTCTTACCAGTAAAAGCTTCTTCAGGTATACTCTTGCCAAGTACTCTATGAGGACAACAGTTTTGCACATAAACCGCAGTGTTGCATGCTTCCACCCACAAGTGCATCGGTAGGCCCTAGTCATGCAACATCACTCGTGCAACAGCCACGATCATTCTGTTCTTTCTCTTCGCGACCCCATTCTGTTGTAGGTTATGAGGCGCTATGAGTTCTCTTCAAATTCCTTCTTTGCTACAGAATTATTTGAATTCACCCGAGATATATTCACCACCATTATCGCTCCGTAGAGCTTTCTCTTGCTTCCCCAACTCCTTCTCCACCAATGCTTTACACTCACAGAATTTTGAGAATGTTTCGCTCTTATTTTGCATGAAGAAGATCCAACATCTACGAGAATATTCATCAACAAAAATAACATAATACATATGTTTTAATGTTGAAGCAACCGAGAAAGGTCCACACACGTCTATGTGAATTTTCTCCAGGATCACCGAAGCACAGTTCTCCTTCTCATGAAAGGTGGTCTTCACAAATTACCCATAGTACATCCCTTGCACTGATCTGATTGTGCCAGATTACCCTTGGGAAGTCTAGTATAAATCTACTATAAAATCTTCAAAGCGCCATGGTGAAGATGGCCCAATCTCCTGTGCCATAATTCGCCCTCATCCTGACTCACCACTTCTTATGCTTTTCCCATCATTGTAGCGCAACCATCTACCTCCAGCTTGTAGATATTCTTAACTCGAATCCATATCTTCTTGGTTTGACCCGTTGTTTTATGTCAAAGGAAGGCTTTTCCCTCACTGAAAACATCATAACTTTTGTCTTCCAACATTGCGACCGAGACCAAGTTCTTCTTCAGACCTGGAACATGCATAACATCCTTCAACAAGAATGGATTACTGGACTCCCTCTCAAAGGTAATGGTCCCAATGCCTGTCGCACTGCACTAACCATCTTCACCCATCTCTATATGCATCTGGAGGTCATTCTCCTCCAAGTCACTAAACAACTCCTTGTCTCCCGTCATATGGAAAGATGCACCACTATCAAGATACCACACCGATCCCATTGCGCTTGAAACCAAGCATTCGATCAAAGAGAAATCAAGTTCAAATTGCGAGGCTAAGGCCTCTCCAACTACAGCTCCAGCAACCTTCTTGTTCTTCTTCTTCTGTGGGCAGTTAGTGGTGAAATGCCCATGTTCTTGATAATATAAACACTTCACGTTGGACAAATCCTGCTTCTTGCCTTTAGCTTCAGATTTTGAAGGAAATTTCTTCCCTTCCCTTTCCTTGCTTTGGTAGCCAAAGCACAATTCTCTTCATCTTCATTATTCGATGAACCATCCCTGGTACTCTGCCTTATCTCCTCCTGCACAAGATTCGACCAAAGTCGCTCCCATCTCGGCAGTTTCTCCCATCCATTGACAGAGTCTTCGTAGCTATGCCAACTCTTCGGAAGCCCAAGGAGAGCCAAGCTCACCAATTCTTCATCATCAACAGTAACCGCCACACTTCCCAGTTCATCCTTGTAGTGTTTAAAATTCATGAGATATTTTGGAATACTGTCGCCCTTCTCCATTTTTATTTTTCTGAGCTTGTCTTTAAGCACCAACTTCCTCTGGTCACTTC
Source organism: Pinus albicaulis (assembly GCA_034641835.2). Taxonomy (NCBI): domain Eukaryota; kingdom Viridiplantae; phylum Streptophyta; class Pinopsida; order Pinales; family Pinaceae; genus Pinus; species Pinus albicaulis. Next base: position 30,450,206 of record CM076581.1, read on the forward strand.
TGCTTTGGAAAAAATCTGTCAAAGCCTTCCACATTGAAAATGGAGTGGCTTTCCCATGAAGGCTAGACACAATATGGTTCTTCAATCCTTCCAACAGAATTCTTCTTGTCTTTGCTACCTTCTTTTTCCATGCGTCAAGTCCTGCAGCATCATTAGAATCCAGCTTAGGAACATCGCTATCGATGAACTCCTTCAATCCATTATCCTCCAGCACCGCCTCTATCCTATCCTTCCAGGCTATGTAATTTGAGCTGCCATCAAGGGCATATTCCAATCACAACCCATTGAAAGACATTTCAATGTATACTCAACTTCTGCACCAAGAATTTTCTGCAGCAAATTCGAATTGTCCACCAGCACAAACTCAACAATTCTTCACAATTGCAATCTTCAAGAATTAACACTACTCTTATACCATGTAGAAATTATATACAATAAGCATGTATATATCCAGATTCCCCTAATCTCACAATATTTAACTTCCTGCAAAATACAGAATCATTCCACTGTTAATATTTCGCGGAAAATTAATTGCAAACACATGTGAAGCATAAATAAAAACAATCACACATAAAACAATTGTTTAACAGGAAAGCCTGAAGCTGACAACCCCAACTATCATATATTATGTATCATGGAGATAATGTAACAATCTCATACAAAGCTTAGTACATCAAGCTCTCAGTACAATAAATCGTCACACACTAACAAGATGAAATCTGCAAATCCACGCACTGATTTCTGCCCTCCTGATAGCCTACCTCCACTGTGCAATCCTTGCTGAAGAATAGCTCTGAATGAATTTGAATAACTCTTGCCTTGACTGCGCAATCCTCATTGGAAACTCCAATGTGTGTGTGATGCAATAAATGCATCATTATAATCACAACAGATAACCCATCTCACCCTTTCACCTACCTCTCCACTGGAACTAACATGCACTGTAGTTAGCTGCTGTATTTGTTTAGTTGATTAGTGATTTATTATTTGTGAATTAATTAACTAATTAATTCACTCCACTCTCACTAGTGTATCATTCATTTAGACTAGATACAACTAGCTCAACTGAGTTTAACTCACTCTAACTAAGTTAAATTGAATACAACTCCATGAAATACTCTTCCAACTCTATCATAACTTTTCCACTTCAGTTCTAACTAAGTCCTTCATGCATGAACCACCAGTCAACCCTAGGAATTGCGTAATTGCTCTAGCCCACTGATTTGCCAAAACTATTCACTGAAATAAAGTGCTCCAAGAGAATAAGTTGTTGTTTATTGTCGGATAATTATTAAGGGCTAATAATATCATGCATCTATTTTTAGATCGACGATCTATAAATAGACTTCACCCAATATTCTAAAAATATAAAATCATCTATTTTTCCAACTTGACCAACCATCCACAAATAGCATCCTGCAACTTTTGAAATATGATCACCATATCTAAAAATAGACATAGTCTAAAAATAGACTTGCACCAAAAATAGCCTGCGGGCCCACTTAGTGAAGGCGACTCATTTTCACTAAGCTCATAATATTGTTGAATCTCAACAAATCTAAAAAGAAGTAACCTAAGGAAAAGGATCCCCAAACAACTCCAGCTCCTCCTAAGCCTCCGAAGCCTACTCTACCATGTGCTTTGTGTGATTTTGTTGGGCATGCACCAATAACTGTCATGAAATCCCTCATCTGAAGTATGTGGTCGACGATACATTTCCTGACTCTAACATCCTAGAGGTCCATGTTACCTTACCCGAGTCTTCCAAGAAAAACAAGTCGTTACGCACAAACCACTAATGTGCTTTGTGCGATAATTATGGCCACTATTCTCACCACTATCCTCATCCTGAAGAATTTTGTGATATAGTTCAGGAACTTCGTGAAATAGATGTCTCTCATAGTGCATCATATTCTCCACTACTTGCGAATTTTGGCTTCACCATTACACCATAACATGAGGACTCTAATGCACCCATTTTTTTCCCTCCCCACAATGTCAAGATGCCAGACCAATCGGTCACTATTATCTATCTGTCATCATCCATGAGATCCTCGAAGGAAGGCCCCTCTGGGGTTCCCCATAGTGTTTCTGTCGAACCTCCCTCGTTGAACACCCTAGTCTCAACATCGGTAGATGATTCATCTACTAGCTCTTCGTCTACCCCTAGTAACAATGCGTATGTGAACCATATCTCTCATGATGATGTTCCATGTAGCTCCGCTGCATAAAGTGGTCTCCCTTCCTCCATTTATCCCATCTTCCATTCCAATGAGACATTATGGAAGTCATGACCAACCCTAATTTTAATTGGGATGCTATGCACCATCGTGCTTACTTCCACTAGGGGAATTTTAAAGTCTAAAATGGGCCTCCTAATAAAAATGTACAACAAAAATAAACTTTATAATAATGAATAGGATTCAAGATGACGATGTAAACCATGGGGGATGATTAACCATTTTTGGAGTAAAAATATAAAAAGATTAAAAACATAATAAAATAATAAAGCTACTTTTTCAACTCATATTTTCAAATTATCTCCCTAACGTTTTACTCAAATTTCGAGTGGGAGTAATCCTTGGATGAAAAATTTAATTCCTCATCCAAGGAGTACCCATGTTGCATACTTTTGATGGACCCTGCTACATGAAAAATGAGAAAAACATGAAAAAATGTGATTGATTGCAATCATGTTTTTCATGTATTTCTTATTTTTCGTGTAGCAAGTGTTGGGGCAAAATAATTTCCTGTCATTGAATTTGTCAACTCAGGGGTTTCATAAACTTGTGAAGCATGTGTGCACTATATGTGCTAGAAATTATCTTCCAGTTTAGATCAATCTAACTACAAAATAACGAAAACCAATTCATATAATCTATTAAATCAAGTAACGAAAAGAAAGAAAATATAGCGTGCAATCACACTTGCAGGAATTGAAATTTAAATCTAAGAAATCATTTCAAAACATATAAAGGAAAAAACTAATGTATATTTAGCTACTCCAACATTCAAAATGAAGTGTCACCTTCTTGAGATGATTTTAAGTAACCAAATATACCTAACGATCTAGAAAAGAAAGTAAAGTATGCAAAGGGAAAAAATCAATAATTGCATGAATTAAATATTAAATCATTCAGTCTAGAAATATGATAAAATCAAATTCTTGGAATGACCTTTAGGAACATTAGTGATGAAATTAAATGAGGATCTAAAGCAAATGTAAAAAGAATGTAAAGTTAAATAATGTATTTTTTGATTTACTCCAACATTCAATATGAAGTATTGACCTCTTGAGATATTGTGTAAGAAATCAATTATACCTTAGTTTCTAAGTTCCTAGAAAGCAAGTAAATCTCACACATTTTAGGCAGCTAATCTAAAAGTATGAGAGATGGTAAATCGAGATGCTCCATATGTAGGAAAAACAAAATCAAAATGAAGGAACATTCATGAGTAAGGTGCCACAAACTAATTATGTATTCAAAGCTTGAGCGAAACTCCAATTTTACACATGATTTGATAGGAGAAAGCTTCCCCTATTTATACAAAAGATGAGAAGTTATCTCATTAATGAGAGTCCATGAATATCTCCTTATATCTCTAGAGTTACAATCCAAATAGGAAGTGATAATGCACATGTCTTCTTAGAGTTACAATACAAATAGGAAATGAGACACATATCCTTATGATCCCATGATCTTCTCCATCCAAATTCGAATTTGGCCTTAGGAGGCCACATAAGAGTCTTTTGGAAGCTTCTTTTTGACCTACACATGGAAACAAACTCATTCCACTTGTTAGGTATAAGTATGTGCATATTATTTTTTAATTTTTAACCACAAATTCACTTAAAAATACTAGGAATGAGTAAAGTTTGGAAAAACATAAATATAACCCAATAGTGGTAATGGTAAGGTAAATGTAATGAAATGGAGGTGGAGTGAAGGTGATAATATGGAAATATAAGTGAAAATTTAATGGAAGTGGATGACAATTTCAAGGCCCAACATACCCCCCAACTGAAGCTATTGCATGTCCTCATGCAATCTATTACATTAATTATTTTTTATCCTTTGAACTTTGGCTTAACTTTTCATGATATCATTTGATAACTTCATACTTCTGCAAAGTTTTTTAGTTGAATTGCAACATGGTTGGTTCTTGTGTTTCAACCATATTTTGTTGTTGCATTCAATTTTAATCTTTGAACTTTGCATAATGATAACTTGATTATTGTTGCAAAGTACATCTTTATTGGATTGCATCATGGTTGGTTCTTGTGTGACAACCATGATTGTGTTTGCATCCAATTATCTTCTAAGTACTTTTGAAAAGCCATTGTATGCTCATAATAATAATGTAATAGTTAATATCTTTTGAAAGTATATGGGCTTTTGAATGTGATATGAATGTGGAAAAATGTGAATATGAATGTATCCCCCCCCCCAACTAATGGTATTGGCAATTTTATGAAATGAGGAAAAGAAGTGTTTTTTTTTCCAAAAATTATCATTCTAGCTTTTCAAGGAATTCTATGGTAAAAAGTTAGAAAATGACATACCTTAACTTACCCTTTCAAAATGGATGAGCTGCATGTGTGGTGGCTTCAAAATTCTGAACATAATCTTCTTCATGTGGCTGTACAAGTTATGGATAAAAGAGTCAAGATGAATTTTTATTGCTTCTACTAAAACTGCTGAATTTGCTACGAAATGATGTTGATTCTGCAATTGTCCTCTGATTTTGAAGCTGCCATCTGATTCTGCAGCTGCAAAGGTGTTGATTTGTTGTAGCTGCATATTTTCTTCATTTGCTCCAAAATGCTGAAAATGATAGTATTCATGTCTTCAAAACTCGTTGGCATAATTCCTGCTATGTGAATAGATGTTTTGATGTCGAACATAGAAGGAAATTGTTGAATTAGTGGCCATTAATGGATGCCACTATTCAACACGAGAACTCTCACCATTGATGAAAATGAGAGTCAAGATGCCCAAACACATCTTGCTAGGTACAAATAATTTTGCTGTTGTCGAGTACCTAGAAGATCCAATGAATAAGGGACATTAATGTATTTCCATTGTTTGTCAGCATGAATACTTTCCATTAAGTCATGCAAGCCTCAAGGTGTTTTTGTAAGGATTTTAGACTCAAAGGACTATGGACTCAATAATTTGCATTGAAGCAAGGTTTATTTGCGAAACGAAAAGGATAGGAGAAGGAAAATGGAAATGGAAGATGACAATGACCAATAAGCATGTAAGTGAGCTTCTTGCTTTTATTTGTGAGTTAGGAGTAGAAAAAAAGTAATGGAAAGTGTATGTGAATAAAGGAAAATGAACAACTGACTCTTGCTGAGAAAATAACTGTGGCTTGCTTTGAATTGCTTGGTTGGATTTATAATTCAAAAGGGAGGAAATGTAATGGTCTTGATGGATATAGACATGGACTTGTTCTTATGTTTCTCATGAAATTGGTCCTTTGAAGACCAATTGTGCGCGTAATTGGTTTCCTTCAATGATCATTCAATCATCCCAAACATGTAAAAAAAATTGATATAAAGAACATAAGTGTGTTAAAAAAGAAATGGCCAATTCCTTTCTGACTCTTACGCAAAAATTTGAATGTCAAATGAAACAGATTAAGGAAAATCAAAAGTGTTATATTCAGTCCAATTCATGATATTGATAACAATCCATTTTTAAGAAATAACCATGAAAAATAAATCAACTCCCTGTTGTCAGATGACTTCATGCACTGTGCTCAACAAAAATGATTGGCATCACAAAGATTCATTGTGTCCTGCAAGTTAAAGCTTCATAGAAAAATACATAGCAACAATATTATTTAATGCCAAATGTTCAAAAATCCAAGCGATCAAAGCAAGATAGTCATCATCTAAATAAACCTTCAATTGTTCTGCAAATCATTAAATTTGTCAATTATATATATATATATATATATATATATATATATATATATATATATATATATATATATAATGACAAAAAGTCATTACTGGTAAATACTAATACTTGAGAATATGTTTCCCTTCATTACTGACTTGTTGTTTTGCTGACATACTGTGCTTAAATTTTTTCTCAAAATTGCCCTCCAGCTTCGAAAATTGCATTCAAAATATGAACTCAAGGTTGCTTTTTTTCTTTAACTATCAAGAGTTGTTTGTAGGATAATTTGTAAAGCTCAATTTAAAAACATAGTTTTCGAACAATGGCCAAAGAGAGAATTTTCACGCCAAAATTCCTAGAATTATAATCACATGTAAATTTGAACACAGTGTCGCAGCAAAGATGAAGAATCTAAATACTGTTTGAATTGGAAGAGGTATGGGGTTTGAAACTCGATCTTAAATTGAATTACAAATTGGGGTTACGAATTAGTTAATTGACTAGGAAACATTTAAATGAAGATCAAATCTGGAAGATTGATTCTAATAATTCACATGACCTCAAAATGTTTGTTGAAGATCAACCATTAATTGCAGAGTTGTTATCGATAGCACAATATTTGCGATGAATTCAAGTTTTGTAAATTTGGGAATCCAATTTTAGATAAGGGAAAGCGGATTTCATCCTGTAGATTGGGAAAATTTGATCAGGAAATTAGATCATGGCTGGAATCAAAGCAAGCAGTGCATTAAAAAAAAAACCGTTTTTTTTTTCACGCAATTTGTAAAATGAGGCTCCAAAGAACCCTAAATTTATCCCAAATGGTTATGAAATCCAAAAAATCACTCGTAGTCACCTAATTCACCCAGTTATCGAAAAAACCCATGTTTTATTTTTTCCTAATTCATCTTGGTTTGCTCAGAAAATGTGTTTTAAAATCGAGTGTCAAAATAGTTATGCATTTCTAGGCTTTTGCTCTGGCAACGAAATTAATTGATGGTGGAATGGGTTCAACAATTGCCACATGCATTGAGAATTTGATTTAAATTCGAAACCAAACTCAACTTCGTGAAGAATGGATCTCTCCTCTAAAATACGGATTTGTCAAATGATTATGCCTCAAGTTTCATTGTAGTTCTTGAGCAAATTTCTCGTTTCCCTTGGCTTTCCTCTCTGCTTCTCTTTTTCTTGCTTCTTTGACATCAAATTCTTTTCTTATTCAATGTTTTTCTATCTGAGAATGTTGTTGCTGATCTCTTTGATCTGCAGAGATATTATTATCACAAGCTTATGTACAATTCAATCCAGCCTCTGTGCATGCACATTAGTGCCTTTATAGAGCCAACAGAGACACTTGATGTTCAGGCTTCAACACTCTTTGAATATGGGATATATTTTGGAACAATAAAGATGCAAGCCTTACGAAACTCGGCAAGCACAAGGTCCATTGCAATTGGAACCTGTGAAGTAACAAGAACAATTAAACGTGCCAAGGAAAATGCAATAGAATTCAAGCTAAGCATCTGTGTTTCACACTGAGAAACAACCTTCACAGCAAAGCCTGTAAGTAGTATACACTGAGGAACATGAAGATTAGTGATCATTTTGAACAATTCAGTTGATTTTATCCCAGCATATTTTCATCACATTTGCAACAGTGTTAGGTAGCATTGTGGAACGAATTTATAGGTTGATGCGAATTTGAAGGCCAAAGCCCAAAATTGTTGCGCAGTCAAGTTTTATTTGCAGGTTGATTGGAAGGCTGAAGCCCAACTAGCAAACAAAACATTGATTTAGATATTTTAAAGCCATTTAAATGTTGTTTTCAGCTTATTTGTTTGGAATTTTAATCTCATTTTATTTTATGTTTTGAGCTTTTTCATAATGTTGGCCAGCATGTCTTTGTTTTTTTTTTTTTTTTAACGTTTTAGTTTTGTTTAAAAAAATTATATATGTTACATTTTAAAAAATTTAAAATATATGCATATATATTTTAATTAAACAAAACAATTTAAAAGAAAATGAATTCGACAATTTTATTTTGGTTTTTTTTTTTAATTTTTAATTTTAATTTTTATTTTTTATAAAAATGTTTTCATTTTTTATTTTTTAAATGATATATGTTACATTTTTAAAAATATTTAAAAATTACATATATATTTCTTTTAAACAAAACAATTTATTAATAAAGAAGATGAATTTGACAAGTTTTATTTTGGTTTTAAATTTATTTTTTTTCAATTTTAAAGTTTATTGAAAAATCAAATTAAATTAAATCAAATGATGGAAACAAAAGTTTCGCTGTAGAATTGCATTTTATGATATACTAAAAAAAAAAAATTCTTTTTCTAATCCTCCAAGTCACATGAAGTGCAGAAGGAGAGCATACTCGAGATTTTTTTATTTTGTTAGCATAGTCAAAATTTTATCAATCGATTCCTTTGTAAATTTTGCAAAAATAAAATGAAAAGGATTGATCTCATTATCACTCGCGATCTTCTCTTGTGTTCCTTGTTCTCAATCATTTGTTTTATTGCAAATCTTTCCTGCCAAGGGTTAGTAGATGGGTGGTTTTTACTGCACCACAAAACATCAAATTTATCCTAAAAACTATAAAAAATTATTTTTATTTTTCCTATCTATCTAAAAAAAACTATTTTTATTTTATTTTCAAGTATATTCATGCTTCCAATGAAGCCATTTACGGATTATAATTTTTGAAATGCTCATATCCAAACTTGAAAAATGTACCTCATTGTTTGTAAGGATATGCAAAATCGACTTGATCTTTCAATTTTCCGCAAGGATCTCTTGAAAAATTGATGAATGTTGTGGAACAATCACTTTTTGATACCATTCCTCAATGTATTCTTTGGGCTGCATTATAGATCCTCTGTCCATAAATGGTTAGTAAAAAAAAAAAAAAACAAATAAAATACACTCTAGACTGAAAGCTAGTTCCTATGCACACTTCCCCGGCAACGATGCCAAAATGTTGGGGCAAAATAATTGCATGTCATTTAATTTGTCAACTCGGGGGTTTTGTAAACATGTGAAGCATGCGTGCACTATATGTGCTAGAAATTATCTTTCAGTTTAGATCAATATAACTATAGAGTAACGAAAACCAATTCATCTAATCTATGAAATCAAGTAACGAAAAGAAAGAAAACAAATTCAAAAGAAAATATAGCGCGCAATCACACTTGTAGGAATTGAAATTTAAATCTAAGAAAGCATTTCAAAACATGTAAGGAAAACAAATGTATATTTAGTTACTCCAGCATTCAATATGAAGTGTCACATTTTTTAGATGATGTTAAGTAACCAACTATACCTAATGATCTAGAAAAGCAAGTAAATTATGCAAAGAGAAAAACCCAATAATTGCATGAATTAAATATTCAATCATTCAATCTAGAAATATGATAAAATCAACTTCTTGGAATGACTTTTAGGAACATTAGTGATGCAATTAAATGAGGATCTAAAGTAAATGTAAAAGTCATGTAAAGCTAACTAATGTATGTTTTGATTTACTCCAACATTCAATATGAAGTATTAACCTCTTGAGATGTTGTGTTAGAAATCAATCATACCTTAGTTTCTAAGTTCCTAGAAAGCAAGTAAATCTCACACATTTTAGGCAGTTGATCTAAAAGTATGAGAGATGGTAAATCGAAAAGTATGAGAGTTGGTTTCTCCATATGTAGGCAAAACCAAATCAAAATGAAGGAACATTCATGAGTAAGGTGCCACAATCTAATTATATATTCAAAGCTTGAGCATAAATCCGATTTTACACATGATTTGATAGGAGAAATATTCCCCTATTTATACAAAAGATGAGAAGTTATCTCATTAATGAGAGCCCATGAATCTCTCCCTATATCTCTAGAGTTACAATTCAAATAGGAAGTGATAATGCACATGTCTTCTTAGAGTTACAATACAAATAGGAAATGAGACACATATCCTTATGATTCCATGATCTTCTCCATCCAAATTCGAATTTGGCCTTAGGAGGCCACATAAGAGTTTTTTGGAAGCTTCTTTTTTATTTACACATGGAAAAAAACACATTCCACTTGTTAGGTATAAGTATGTGCATATTATTTTTTAATTTTTAACCACAAATTCACTTGAAAATACTAGGAATGAACAAAGTTTGGAAAAACATAAATGTAACCCAATAGTGGTAATGGTAAGGTAAATGTAATGAAATGGAGGTGGAGTGAAGGTGATAATCTAGAAATATAAGTGAAAATGTAAGTGAAGTGAATGACAATTTCAAGGCCCAACAACAGGTTCCATCAAAAGTATGCAACATGGGTACTCCTTGGATCAGGAATTAAATTATGCATCCAATGGGTGTTTCCTCTAAAAAATTGAGCAAACCCATAATGAGATGAGTCGAAAATACGAGTTGAAAAAATATTTTTTTCTTTTTTCCCTCTAAAATTACATGATGTAATCTAATATTATTTTATTATTTACACAATTATTTTATAATTCCCTTAGGAGGGCCATTTTAGACCTCAAAACACCCCTAATGCTTCCATAGTAAACTCTTGAATAATATGTTGTGGATTCAATAGAATTAATTCATGGTGAAGTCGATTGGTTTAGAAATCCCATTCCTGCGCTAGATGCTTTCGAAGAAGGAAACATGGCCAATATCTCTCCTACTATTAAGATCAACATTTCCGATAAAGCAAGGGTCAAAAAAAGAATTACCTTAGGGGAACATTGCACCCCGGAATTGATGCTTACACCAAGCTATTCAAGGAATTCCATGATGTTTTTGCGTGGTCTTAGTATAAAATGCCCAGACTTGATACCGCATTTTTGAACACCATAACAACACATGGCTCGATGCCATTCCAGTCAGTCAAAAGTTGAAACCCATTAATCCTTCTAGACGTGAAGCTATCAAAGCCGAAATCGATAAGCTAAAGAAGGTTGGATTTATCTATCCCATTGAGTATATGACATGGGTTTCCAACATAGTTCCCGTTCTTAAGAAACAAGGCACCATTTGTGTCTGCACTGACTTTCGCAACTTGAACAAAGCTTGTCCCAAAGACAACTTTCCCACACCTTTTATTGACCAAATCATTAATGAGTTTACAGTGCATGTTGTTCTATCCTAGATGGATTACTTGGATACAACCAGATTACTATATGTCGTGCTTATCAGCTCAAAACCACGTTCATTAGTCCGTGGGGAAATTTTTCCTATAAGATCACACCTTTTAGTTTAAAGAATGACAGAACCACTTTTTCAGTGGGCCATGTCATACTTTTTCCATGACTTGGCTCATATTATCCTTGCTTACCTTGACGAAATCACTACTTGTTCTAGGCTTTGGATGCAACACATTCATGATTTGCGTACCATTTTCCTCTGATGTAGCAAGTATAATACATGGCTTAACCCACTGAAATGTCTCTTTTTCATTCCTTCCGATTGTCTCTTAGGATTCATCATGTCTAGAGATGGTATAAAGCTTGATACCCTCAAAGTTCAAGACATTCTTGAACTGTCCCCTCCTTGCACCTTGCGCCAGTTACAAAGCTTCCATTGCAAAGCCAACTTCTTTCGTTGGTTCATACCTGACTATGCCACCACTGCACATGGGTTTCTTAGACTCCTTCAATCTAGTATAAAATTTGTTTGGGATGATTATGTTCAACAATATTTTGATGCCGTAAAATGTGCTCTCACTTCCGCTCCCTTGGTTAGTCCACCTAACTTTGATAGGAACTTCTCCTGTATATCTCAGCTTCTGCCCATTTGGTCGCTGCGGTACTCATCTAGGAATATGCTTTTGGAATCGAGCATGTGATGTATTATGTTAGTAAGAACCTAGTTTCCCCCCCATGTCCTATTCTCACGAAGAAAATTTGATGCTGACTGTCGTGTTCTCGGTCCAAAAACTTCGTCATTATATCCTTATATGTACCATCAAGTTCATGACCAATTCCATCCCAATCACTTTCCTATTAATTCAATGGATCATTAATGGGAAATATGGCCATTGAATCGTTATCCTCCAAGAATCCAATCTTGAATTCGTCACACCAAAGCGTAAGAAAGGTTTGCCCCTTGCTGAATTTATTTATGAATTTCCTACTGTTGAGCTTGATCCATCGATTAATGATGATTTACTCGATGAAAAAATGTTTTCCATTACTTCGGATGATCCTTGGTATGGTGACATCCTTACATATATGCGAACCCAGAAATTTTCTCTCCATCTCAATCGTGATGATCGACGATGTATACGGCACCGAGCCCATCACTACCTTCTCATTGGAGATGGTATCTATCATCGCGGTGTTGATATTGTCCTCGGTCATTGTCTCACTCATGCTGAAGCTGAGCAAGTCCTTAATGCCTGCCACAACGATGCTTGTGGTGGCCACTTCTTCGATATGGAAACTACCCAAGAAATCATGCATGCTGGTTATTTTTGGACTTCTCTCTTTAGCTATTGCATTGAGGCAGTAAAACATTGTCCCAATTTCCAACTCTTTTCCCCAAAGTTTGGAGCTCCACCTGCTCCGTTTCATCCTGTCATATTGGCCGATCCTTTTTACAAATGTACTATTGAATTTATGGAGTGTTGACCCCCATCTTCTTATAGCCACAAGAATATTATCGTGGTTGTCGACTAGTTCACCAAATGGGCTGAGGCTATGCCAATGTTCAACAACACTGCGGCTACCGCGACCCTCTTCTTCTTTAACCATGTTATCGCTCGATTTTGGGATTCAAAAAAATTGGTATTTGATCATGGCCGACATTTTGAAGATGAGATATGGTGTGAGCTATCCTCTCTATTAGTCTTTGAGCACCAATATTCATTGTCTTATTATCCCCAAGATAATGGACAAGTTTAAGAGGTCAATAAAATCCTTAAAACCATGCTTCAATGGACAGTGAATAAGCACAAAACCAATTGGCACCTTATTATTTTCCCACCTTTGTGGGCCTATGGAACCTCGGTTAAAACTGCCACCGGGTTTAATCCTTTCCACCTTATTTTTGGAGAGGAGTTCATCCTTCCGATCGAGTGTGAGATCCCCTCCCTTAACCTTTCCGTCGAACTCCTCTCAGAAACCCAACCTTTAGAAAAATGAATTATCATGCTCAAGCATGCTAATGAAGACCTCTGTTTTGCATTGCAAACCATTGAAGTGGCTAAAAAGCACACCAAAGCCCAGTATGACCAAAAATTCCACCCTCGTTCCTTTCAATAAGGTGACTTTGTTCTTGTGTATGACCAAGCTCATGGTGTCCTAGGTTACGAGAAGTTTTAACCATTATGGATACGACCTTACATTGTTTGGAAGGATTTGGCTAAGGGGGAATACCTTTTAGAGGATTTTCAAGGCCAACTCCTTCCTAACCCTCACAATGCACTCTAGCTGAAGAGATTCTATCCATAACATTTCCCATAGAAGCGCATGTATTTGTCTCTTTTCTGTTTTTAGTAGATTACATCCACCACCATCTCATTTGTTGTCTTCTAGTGCCTTTCATATGGATCCATAATCCACACCATACATCGGTTATGCCGATGGTGCAAGTCACTTCTCTATGAATCTAGCCTCCGCAGCTTGGGCCATTTTTACCCCTTTGCATTTGCTAGTTCACTCCCACAACATATGCATTGGATCTTCCATCAACAACTAGGCAAAATATGATGCAATGATAGGTTTGTTAATCGATTCCCTTGATCATAAAATCCTTCATATTCATGTTCATTTTTTTGGGTGTGGAGCCTCATTATCTTCTTTATTTTGTATCACATCATTGGACCCCTGTTCTTAACGGGGTGACAACACCACCCATAATTAAACGTTGCCCGGGGGATCCAAGGGGGGTGGATGCGACTTTATGGAGCCCCCCCCCTTTAGCAGGGGGTTTCAGGGGCAGCGCTCCAGAAGCTAAAAACATATGTAAAATTTCCTTGTAAAAGTATTGTAATTTCTAGTCAATTTGGATCGTTCATTAGGCGGATGACCTGGCGGTAGAAGTTATGTTTAATTTAGGGTTTTTTGACCTAGAAGGAAACCCATAATTTTGTATGAGGGTATTGTATTTTGGCTGTGTATTGTATGTGTATTCTCAGAGGAAGAAACATATAGGGAGACTGTGAGAGAGAACAAAGGATATTACAGCGGATCTGCTATAGGTTGTGTCTCTTTATTTTGCTAGATAATAGAAAGGAAGGACTAGCTATTTAGGGTGGACGTAGCCCAAACTAGGTGAACCACGTATATATGTTTCTCTCTGGTTTTATATGTTTTCTGTGTTTGTGTTTATGCATATTTTATGTGTTACATTGCTCTGTAATATATAATTTTCTAACACGTTTATATTCCTTTCTACTTTTCATGAAAATGAGTGGTGTTTATAGTGTGCATAACCATGTCCTATTTAGAAAATATCTATGAGTTAAGATTTTGGCCTGTGAATTTGAATCCATTACATTCAGTCATGTTCCTATAACAAAAAATCACTATGTAGACACCATTTCAAATAGAATTCTAGAGTGGAATTTATCGCATGCATATAATAGAAGACAACCATAATACAAAAAATGGCGAACCACAATCGTCATATAAAAATATGAATGTCCATATTATGTATCGTCACATAAAAACATAAGTGTTTTGAGTCCACTACTCTAAATACATCCTACATTTCCATAGCATGTTACAAAAAAAATGGGACCCACACGTCCCTATCCCTAATCACTATCTTGATGATCTCAGGCCAATGGCTTCGCACCACTAGCTCGTAGATCCCGAACGACCTGACAGACCATCACCATGTGGCACATGATGCCTCACCACTATGAGTGAAGGCCCGTACACCATATGTATACGGATCCTCTATCTCATGCCACCCGCTCTCTAATACCTTGGTCAGTACCACATCACATTTGCGACAAAAGTCCTCCAGCAGACCCTCATGTTCTACTCTCTGGTGTGATGTCGATCCACTCTGCTCGGCAACCCCAAGTGTTGCAGGTTTTACCAGTGCTATATCTTCATACCATAAGTTAAGAATAAATACCACATACATAATATAAAAACTTTAAACTATAAATTTTCACTTACCATCTCGACCCCACGCTTGTCCTAGCAGAAGTATCAAGTTGGGATCACCCTGAAAGTTCATACCACTGTATGGATAGTCATCTATATAGAGCGACATTAGATCCCAATGAGCGAAAAACTCTAGTAGCAACACTCATCCAACTCCCCCTCCTCCACCTCGTCATATTAGCTTTCCCCAACGATGCATCCTGGGCTCCTATGGGCCCCCATCTTGGATCTGCACCTGTGGGCGGATGGTCGGGATATTCTCAAAGAAGGAGCATAAATCTGTCCCAAATGAATAGATCTCATTAACCCACCGCTTGCATAGTGTCAACTGTCGTTTCAATGAAGACAACATCATATGGGACCACCCATAGTAGGTCCCTCTCAACACACTCTTTACCAACATTATCTTCCCCCAAATCAAATGATGGAATGCCTAGTTGCCCAAGATCCACAACACTTCTACGGCTAAAATTTGTGTCCCTAAGCGATTCAGGTCCTCAATTGGGATGGTCTTGCAAGGGTGCACAAACTCTCCTATATGTCTCTCACGAGGCAACACTGAATGTATATCCCCTACCACCCCCAAGGGGGCCAGTCTGGTCAAAAAATAGATGTCCTAGATCATGAGATCCATCTTGTGCCCATGCCCTATAAAGGCCTCCTCGTCTGGATCCCAATATCTCACAATCCTCAATAGTAAGAGCCCACCTTCCATCATCAGTGGGTTATCCAACAACTTGAGAACCCCATAACGAGCTAATTCTCTTCTCACTTCCTAGTTCCCTTGAATCTTAGTCCGAAGAGTATCCAATTCTCGTTTATGCCAATCAATCTTTGCCTCTACCATACCTACTAGCACCATAATGTTTTTTAGTTCAGAGATAAAGATACACATCAAAACAACTTGTTCTCAACCCTCACCAGGCCAATAGACCAATCCATCATTTTAGTCCGGAGCAGAGGATTTTCCCTTAAAGTTGTGAGCTTGTGATTTTTTGGCCCACATATGTGATCCATAGCGTAGAATAGGCCCCAAAAAGTGCTATCCGACCATAAGGATGGCCAACAGTCTCCCAATGAGCACAAAGACCCTAATCTTAAAAAGTAATTCGATGGAAATGCAAAGTAAGGTTAGGCCACCTACCTCCATCTGATGGATCTTTATTTCGATAGTCGGTTTGTTTGTTACAATATCCACAAGATTTAGGGCCTTCTCCTCCTCTCCAAATTCACCATAGCTCACTTAGAAAATGAATTAAAATTGGAGGAAAAATGCCCTTTTATAGGAAAAACCCTAGTTTTTTTGTCGCCCATTGTGAGAAAATTGTAGCTTAGTTTGAAGAACCGTCAGCACCGTTGGAGAGATCTCACTGAGGACTATCATGGGTATTTGATGTAGGAGCATCCAAGCCAAATTTTCATTATTCAATTATGTAATAAGGGGGGTGAGACATTTTAATTATTTTATTAATTAAATTGCTTAATTTTAATAAATTAGGAGAGAAATTATAAATGTGAGGATTTTTTGTAAATATCCCTTAAATAAATAAGGATATGAGTGGAGTTGATTTAGGAAGATAATTTAGGGATGAGAAATTCCATAAACGGGACTTATTTGGGTCCAAAATAAGATTAATTTAAATTATATTTTAAGTTGAGATTTATGAGGAGAAAATTATGGAGTGAAACAAATTATTTTATGTATAAATATGTAGCTCATGAGGGTGAGAAAATAGAGACAGTGTGAGAGAGATGATTTGAAGGGCCAAGAGCCAAGAGGCCACGCAATGTAATATTTGGCCAAATGGTTTTATATTTTAATGTTAGTATTTTTTATTATGACGCTCCCTTTCCTTCATGTTCATTTTTAGAGTGGAATATTTTTATGTTGTGTGAAGTATGTGTGGTTTATATGCTAGGGTTCTGATTTAACCCAAAACCCCTGCATGATTTGGTATCAAAGCCATAAAATGTTTATGGTGCAAGATATATGTTGAGCACATAAAGCTACATGTATTGAGGGCGAATCAACAAAGGTCTGGATCCTAGTAGAGAGAGCTGGGTAACTGAAAATTATCTGTGCTTTGGAGTGGTTGTTGCTCAATTTTGTTGCATAGAGAAAGTTTTTTTTGAAAGGTAAGGGGTTATCATCAAAGTCTTATTTGTAGTCACCCATAAATGTGTGTGCGAAAACTCCAAAACAATGTTCACAACTTTCTTGTGGATATGTATCTGTTATGAGTAATGTGAACTGCGTTGCTTGTAGTAAGTAGTAGTGCTCGAATTTGAGAATCTAGCATCCGAGGGAGGTGAGTTTGACAGAGGAAGAGTTTGGTTTGATTAATGATTAAATTTTTGCGAAGGCAAGTGTGTTAGCTGCAGGAATTGGGGGCGTTGTTTGGAGGACCGATCAGTTGGTGTTGCTTGGGATCCATTCTTTCAGCATGAAGAAGACTGCGTAGAGAAATTTACAGGGTTTAAAGTAGTTGTAGGTGGAGAGCATTGGAAATCCAAAAAATTTAAGGACAATCCATTCCATTACAACAACTTCTTGTGCTTAAATATGTTATCTTCGACTGTAAATGTTTGCTGCCTTATACAATTCGTGGGTTGATTTCTTCAAATCTGATTGCAAGTGTCATGCGGGAGACACCCAAGACCTGTATATGTCTATCATTTTTGAAAGCCCCTTTAGCCAATAATTTGTCCAGTAAATTCATGCTTAAGGAGAGTGTTTCCCATTGAAGCGGATATTCGGCTTATTGAAAGCTATCTAAATTAAACGGTTGTAATTGACCAAGAGCTGCTTGGAATTTGAAGCCAGGATTTGGGTCAAGAATCAAACCCAGAAGCACAATCCCACATTTGGTAAGACGGTTAATGTGATAGCAGTTCGGCATTGCAGAGAAAATGCGTACAATTTTTTTTATATTTTTTCCTGAGTCTTTCGTCGCTGGCACTTCAATGATATGGTAACTATATTAATAACAGTGCAGTCCCAAACCAAATTTAAGACTGTAGAACTGGAATTGTATTTCATGTATTTGATTGTTGAGATGGGGTGTGCAGCCGTGGACTCAACAGCTTGCAGTGTGCATTTGTTTTAAAGAAAATTCCGTATTGGGAGTGGGCTTTAAAGAAAAATCAACGAATTTGATTTACCGTGTTGTATATATTCAACAATGATTTTTTAAAAAGATTACATTGATTTTTTTTTAGCTTATACTATAAAGAAATTTGTAGTTTGTAGAGTGGCAATAAAGGTATTATTGTTTGGAGCGGGTATGGGAAGCAAGCGTTCAAGTTTGAAGAGAGGAGTCGAGCACACAGAACCGTGGAGTCATGGCAGCAACTTCAAAAACAAATTGCAGTGGTTGTTTTTTTAAAGTGGATTCAATGTTGGTAATGTATCTTCAATATCTCTGATATTGCTTACGTTCATACAGTAACAATTTCTTTAATGGATTGTTTATCAACATTTGAAATAGAGAATGGCATTTGGGTGAATGGCATTTGAGTGAAGTTTTGGTGAAATGGTAATTTGGAAAAAAGAGTTTGTATTGTGTTGGAGGTATGGTTAATTTCCTGGAATGTATTCCTATAATATATTTTACGTGAGTTTCTTATTCAAATTCATTTTACAAGAAGCTATTCATTTAAACTCACAAGAAACCATTAATTTACTTTCACATAAAATTTGCATGATTAAACTCATAAGTGACTGAGGTGAAAGTAAATAATAAAGGTAAAGGTGAAAGTAAATTGATATTGTAAAGCATGGTGGGGAAAAATGGTGAGTTGTTGCACACGGTTTTGAGTGGGTAATATATGGTTTCATAAAACCATGTGTGGGTTTTGAGAATGCATAATTTCATAATTTAATTTTATATTTTTAAGTAGGAGAGTTGTGAGAAGAGGGATTTATAAAGTGTGAAAAGGAGTTTATATTATTTTGGGATTTTTGTTTTTGTAAGAAGTGGATTGTATGGTATAAGAAGTGGGATAATTAATGTACTAGTGTCAAAGTTGAAGTCAAGGTTGTATATCATGAAGTAAAAGGAGCCTAGTACATTATGTTAAGGTCAACTTCAATTGCTTTTTTGAGAAGATTTTTTTTCAAAATTGAAGAAAAAATCGAGAGATTGAGATGAGGAAATTTGGCTTAAGCTAAGAGGGGAGATTGTGTGTACTTTGAAGGTTTCTAACATTGTTTACTGGGAAAGATTTATGTTAGAAGATTGCTGGAAAGAGAATTCTTTGCAGGGGAGAAAATGGACCTTACACGTTCAAAATAAGTCTGTAGAGGCTTGAATGTATTCCTAAAAGAATACGCAGGAGAAGGGTTGGATCATTTCAACCACAAGAAGATTCAAGGTAAGTGCTCATTGAATGAATCAATATTCATTGAGTAGAGGTATTTTAAAATCTAGATGATTAAATTTCCTTACCATACTTGAGAAGATAATCTTTTGTAGATGTTATGAGAAGAGTGGAAATCAGAGGGTTAAGACTATAGAGAGAAAGGTTTATTAGTAAACTTAACAGGAGCATGAGGTATGATACTTCAGGAAGGTATTTTTGAACATTGAAAAATGAATGGTTTATTTATTTTCACCTTAAAATAAATCTGGAAAAACCTGAATTGCATTTCGACTAAAGACTTCAATATCATGTGAAATGATCAGGGCAATTGATGATTTTTCATAAGAATGAAGTATGAAAGAGAGTAAAGATTTTACATCCTAAAAATGCATTAGGGGTGTATGTTTGTTGGAAGATTGTATAACTTGAAACATCCATTGTCATAATTGTTGGGTCAAGTTTTGAAGTGAAAACAAGTGTTAGAGTCAAATGAAAGTTTGGATAGTTTTGAGTTGAGATTGAGTATTTTCATCCAAGATGAAAAATTGGTGTAAGTCTGAAGTCAAAGAGTTGTAAGATAAGTCAAAAGTCTAAATGTAATTGGGTGCATGATCGGTGGAGCCTGACACCCAAAGACTTGGTCATTATAACACATGAGTTGCTAAAGTGTTGTTGTAGCAAAATTATAGCAAGAGGATTGCCAAAGATTGGTTCCAAGACAGAGAACCAAGCGCAGGAGGAGAAATTTCATTTTGATGAATGGAAAGTGTGAAGGATTGCTGAGAAATGGATTAAATGAAGTCCACATGTGAACAGATGCAGTTCACAAAGAAGGGGAAGATGACTATTGATAGTCATTTCCGAAGATCTGATGAAGACCACAGCAGAGGGAAGAATAAGGAAAATGCCAAGGTAAGTGGCATATGTGAACAGTTGATGGATGAAGAGTACGAGCGGGAGAAGGCTGAGATAACAATTCATCTTGAATTGTTAATGGAGTTGTTGCAGGAAAATGTGAAAAACCAGACACATGGTTGGACCATGAGAAAGAAGGTGAAGTGGCAGAAGCTACACGCAAAGAGGGAAAAGCAGGTAAACATACAGTTGATGGAGGAGCTGAGGAAGCTCGAGTAGATGTTGAGGTGTGAAGAACTCAGAGAGGCCGAGTTAAAAATGGATGTTTCCATTTGTGGCCCAAAACAGGGTGAAAGTCTGGGTGAAGAGATCAATGAGGAATATCTCATGAACTATTGGGATAGTTCATAAGCATCTGAAGATGTGTTGGCAAGAGAAACAGATGAGGCCATGAAGCCTTACATTTTTTCTCACAGTTTATGTATGTTTGCAATATGTGCAAAAGATGGTGAGCAGTCTAATGGAACTGTCACAAAGGAGAATGAAACTTTTGAGGTAAAGTCTGGTAGAGAATTCCTTTCAGAGAAGGAAAGTATTGATTGGTTACAACAAGAAGAAATCATAAATGAATTTTTATTTGGGTTAAGACAACAAATCAAAGCTATTATGGAGCAAAAGTAAAATGGAAATGCCGAAGAAAAATTCCAAGGAGGTAAACAAATGTATTTGTTTAATAAATTTGCTGATGAAAGTTTACAATGTAATGATGCTGAAACCAGGACAACTCAGGAAGATTTCCAGAGGAAGACTGAAGGTTGTGACGAAGTGTTGAAAAATTTTCATAGTGAAATCGAGTTCTTGGAACAGTGGCTGAAGGAACTTGATGGAGAAGAAAAACTTGCAGAACCTGATCCAGACGAAATTACAGTTACTATGCATGATAGAGATGAAATATTTTTAGCATTTATGGAATTGAATGAATGTTATAAGTTTTCAAATAATGATGTAACTGTAGGTATATAAAATGACATTAACATATATGATGTCGAAATCAGAGAAATCGAGCAAAAGTTATTTGGCATTGAGATGGAAGATTAGAAGCAGCGGGGGAGTTATGTCTGTAGGGAAATAAAGCAAACAGTGAATCAACAGGATGAATATGGAAGAAGCCAGCAGTTCAAAACAGAATCTATTGAAGTCCTGAAAGTCGATGATGAGAGATTGATGCCTGAAGCATCAAAAGAGACCGACGGGTCTTACCTTTTTAAAACTAACAGTTTGTTGGTGAATGCGGGTATAGTAACGGATGAGAGGGTTGCTGCTATAAAAGCAATCCAAGACTATAGTTGTAATCGAGAAGGAGTTCTTGATTATTTTATATTGCAATAACTTGAGTGTTTAGCTCAGTTGGAGATGACAGAGGTCGACAAAGTGAGTGATGAGTTATCAAATTGAGTTGATACTCCGAAGGACCAGTGGCAGAACATAGTATGGAATCCTAGAGGGAGCAAGTCATTAGGACTTGTGGCTATCGCAGTATTACAGAAAAGCAATGGACCTCATAGATAGGAGTATATGAAAACTTCTCTACTTGGGGAGTCTGATGTAGGAGCATCCAAGCCAAATTTTCATTATTCAATTATGTAATAAGGGGGGTGAGACATTTTAATTATTTTATTAATTAAATTTCTTAATTTTAATAAATTAGGAGAGAAATTATAAATGTGAGGATTTTTTGTAAATATCCCTTAAATAAATAAGGATATGAGTGGAGTTGATTTAGGAAGATAATTTAGGGATGAGAAATTCCATAAACGGGACTTAGTTGGGTCCAAAATAAGATTAATCTAAATTAGATTTTAAGTTGAGATTTATGAGGAGAAAATTATGGAGTAAATTTTTTTATTTTTTTTTATGTATAAATATGTAGCTTATGAGGGTGAGAAAATAGAGAGAGTGTGAGAGAGATGATTTGAAGGGCCGAGAGCCAAGAGGCTGCCCAATGTAATATTTGGCCAAAGGGTTTTATATTTTAATATCAGTATTTTTTTATTATGCGGCTTCCTTTCCTTCATGTTCATTTTTAGAGTGGAATATTTTTATGTTGTGTGAAGTATGTGTGGTTTATATGCTAGGGTTCTAATTTAACCCAGAACCCTTGCATGAGTATTTCTCTGTTTTTGGTAATTTGACACATCACCCATAAGCCATTTTTTCCACGAAGTTTCACTTTGCCACCAATTTAAACAGAATTTATTCATATGAGCCGTTTGTACTTTGGTACCACTTTACCTCAGAACTTGTGGCCTCATGTGTCGATTTTTGTCATGAGTAACCATTATTTACTCATGTTTTTATGGCCCCCCTAGGCCTATCTTGTGTGGCAGCATCATCGAGTCACCCTTGTTCATAACATCCAAGTTGAATCATCCTTGCATTTATGGAGTCTGTCTCGAGTCCCATTATCTCTTGTTACAATGTTCCATCCATATTTGTGTCGCATTCATCTCGTGTTTCCCTTTTTTTGCCTTCAACTATACTGGTTTTAATCATCCCCTATGGAATCGAGTTAGTCGTTTCCAAGGAAACCATGCATTTTATGCTCTGAAAAGGGAAGTCGTTAGTCCGCCTCTTAGTTTCCATCCTTCCATCATCATCTGTGGTGTCATTCCATCAGTCGATCTACTATGATCCCTTGCGCCTTAGTTAAGGATTCCTTATTGCCTCAGCTATGGCAGGCCCTATTATGTCGACTTTAGCACATTCATTCCAAAATAACGATATAGCAAGCTGTGTACCTTGGTTCCAAATTTCATCATTGTTCGGTACCTTGGATAAAGCCATGGGAATCATTATTTCCCTTTGACTTGGTTGTTTCTCCCGTGCTCAAACCCATCTCCTTATCGCACGATTGAGGATAATACACTTGATGATCCAGTGATCTAGTAGATTATACCAGTGATTCTCGGGTGTGTGTGAGATTTTTCAGACCTCATGAGGGGGTGGCCCTTTAGGTAGCCCCCCACATGCCCAGATGACCTCATATTATGCTCCAGCCTTAGATGTAGTTCCACAAATTTGATGGGTTATGGTCTAGTTTCTTGCTACTCTCACAACATGCATCTCTCATTCATATGATCTATTCAGAAAATCCCTTTCCTGTTCAGTAGGGATTATTTGGTTGTAGTCCCCCCTCCCCATGTTATATAGAGGGGCATTATGTATAATGTACTCAGATGTTACTGTATTCAATCCCAACCTCTCTTCTTCCATGCACATTATGTATATGGGATTCATTATATTACTTTATGGCCCATTGATGCCAACATGTCATGTATCTTGTATCATGCACTTTGTAGCTCAATCCCACATTATTGGTCTCATCATTATTCTTTGTACACAGTTATATTGGTGGATATGGGTATGCCTCCCCCGCCTCATTGAGGTCATGTAATCCAAAACAAAGGAGACTTATGTCAGTTAGTAGGTCTCACCCCTTTTTTCCTTCCTCGCTTATCTTCAACTATGCCTCTCTCTCTCTCTCTCCGACTCCCCTTTGGTGTCTAGTGATTGTGTTCGTACAACGTATTGTGGTCATACAATTTTCTCCTAATGCTCGTACATTGGGGGAAATTTGTTATCACAAAAAATTGATCACTTAGCCATTTCTAACTAAGAGGATCAAAATACACCATGTAAGACCAATTTTACCATAGTAAAATTGCTTTAACTATAGGAAATAATTTTACAAACCATATTTTATTAAGTTATTTCTAGTTAAAACAAGAAACCTCATGAGGAATAACTAAACAAATCACTATTTATTTGATTTTCATCTAGGAATAATTAATTAAATATTATTTAGTTAATATTCCTTGTCACATTTGACCCGATCATGATAAATAGTTAAATAAATCATTGTTTATTTGATTTTTCTCTAGGAATGATTAATGAAATCATTATTTAGTTAATATTCCTTGTCAAATTTGACTAAATCGCTCATGAATGATTAAAAAAATCATTATTTGTGTATTATTCCTTAACCACTTCCTTGAAATAATAAATAAATCATTTGATTGTTTATTATTTCTAAATAAATATATTTAGCCAATTTAAATATCTTTCTCCTCTAAAAAATATAATAAAATATTCCAAGTGGTTAGATCTAGATTGTGGTTAACAATATTTTATTATTTCCCACTTTCAATAATAACCCAATATTTTGTTATAAATAAGAGGTTTTTTTCATCCATTTCTCACCATGATCATTTTCATTGTGGTTGTTATTTTCCTTTTTCCATTGAGCTCCCATCTGATTTCAACACATACTTTTTGGTTTCACACATCAAAGAGAGAGAAAGATCCAAAAAACTAAAGCATAGAGGACAACCAAAGGACCTATCCCATTTGAGGAGGACCTCTAGCCATCATATGAGTCTCCTTCACCAAGTGTAACAAAGTAATCATAATATATTATTCATTATTTTAATTGCTTTGTCCATGGTATAGGGTTTTACATTAGTAAAATATTTTGATGTTTAATATCTTTTGCTGCATAGATTTATTATTTTGCACGTTTCTTCTAACTTTTTGTTGTAGATATGAAGACTTAGATGGTCATATCTATTTTTAGGGCCATCAATCACTCGTGGCTTAAATAAAGCCTCTTTGGTACACCTTCCAAAAGATTTTATGCTAACATTATATCTAAAAATAAATTTTAAAGTTAAATTTATTTAAGTACTTAAAAAAAATCAACTAATCTATTTTATAATTAAAAAAAAATATTTAAAGCATTGAATGGTTATGGTTTCCTTATTAGAAGACAATATTAACATTTTATTGATTATAAAATCACTTTTAAATTGATTGTAGAATTACTTTTAAATTATAATTTTTGAATTTAATTTTAAATTATGATTCCCATATAAATTATTCTTCTCATATTGGAACATAATGTTAAGATTTTAATGATTATCAAATCATTTTCATGGTTTATAAAATAAGCTTTAAATTTAATTTTTATATAAATTTTTTAAAATGAATTAGAAAATTTACATTATATATATATATATGAACGAAATTTAATTAACGAATATATTCTGAATATATTTTAAAAAATATTTGTTTATTTAATAAATTAAAAACATTTAACCAATATACTTAATTTTAAAAAAATTGATTTATTTTACATAATCATAATTTTCATATAGTAATTAGAATATCAACATAATTATATTTAACTGAATTTTTATAAAATGTTTTTAAAATAAGTGAAAAATTGAAAATAAAAAATCAAATAGTTTTTTTGGGTTGGTTTGACCCATGGAAAATTTGAATGTTGAATCCTTAATTCGCCACTTAAGTTATTTGTTGGATTTTTTCCCCTTAATTATTAATAATTTTAACTATCTCAATTATGTTTAATTATAAAATATTTTAAAAAAACGTTCAACTATTTTACCTAATTATTAAAAAATCAACTAATTTATTTAAATAAAATAAAAAAAATCAATTATAAATTAATATTTCAAAATCAATTATAAATTATTTCAAACTTATATTTTATATAATACTTTAAACATAAAAAATAATCTTATTCGTCTGACTATGCATCCTTTATGGATGTTGCTCGAGTCAATCATGAAGGGTTATTTTTTTATTCCCGTTAGCAATCTCCATTTGGCGGGACCAACAAGATATTATGACATGAATGACTGCATCTGATTCGGTTTTGGAAACCAAAAAAGCATTGTGGAAGGGATAGTTCAACATCTAGATCATGCACGCCCTATACACAAAAAGTATTTACACCTTGAACCGAATCTCGTTGAATAAAAGAAATAAATCTTGTGCAAAGAGCTCGAAGTGCTTTGGAAGGGAAAGAGCTTGGGTCCTAAAACCTGACTTTACAGAGGAACAAAGAAATATATATTGATTTAATAAACTTGTCTAATTCAAAGGCTTGTCACCAACAATTCATACTTTGTATAGTAGTGAAAGCATATATATATATATATATATCAAAGGCTTTCCATCAACAATTCATATTTCGAATAGCAGTATAAGCATTTAGATTATATATATAGATAGATAGATAGATAGATAGATATATTCTTTTTCTTTCAAAAGAACCTGCTTGGTAAGGCATGGGCAGAGCTCAATTTTAAATTCAAAGACATACTAGATCATGTCTAGCTACATGCTAATTTCTCCAAAGCCCGCTATAAATCTAGGTGAGGGAAATTCTAATTCAATTATTGTGAATTATCAAGTGAAAAAAGAGTTATTGTTGCCGAAGGCATTGCTCACCATACTAGAACTCGCAAGACAACCTCAGATTCTTCTCATGGGCACAAATTGACAAGGGGTTCTAACAATCCTCATGGGTTAGAATCTACCAGAATCATGGATATAGTAGCTGATAGGAGTAGGATTCATAATGCGTAATCAATATATGTGTCTTTGAGTATGGAAGAATTGAATGGAAATGGCCTTATGGCAATTGAGAAGGATTCAGGGTTTATGGAAAGAGAAGCCAATGTGGTTCATGCATTCAGTGAGGAGTTTGTGGGTTTTGGAGAGATTAGTGTAAATAGGGGTAGAATTGGGTCTTTAAATAACATGGATGTTGTGAATATAAAAGTAATGTGTGGCCCTTCAAACATACAATGCAGTTTTGGGACTGGAAAATCCATGGTTTTCCCAAGCGGGGGAACTATACAGCGGGATGTTAGGTCTCAAAAAAGGAGGAAAAATAGAAAAAACTGGTTACCCTTCCATTGCTTCCAAATACACCATCATCAAAAATTGCAACCTATTAAGAATCTGTCGATGAAGCCCAATCGAGATTGTTTGGAAGAGATTTGGGTCAGAAAGAGGACGAAGACTGCCAAATCGCCTACAATGACTGGGGACCAAAGTCTATAACTGGTGTGCAAAGTGTTTGAGTTCCCTTAATGGAGATCGATGAGGGTTTAAAAAATTTCCCAGCATTGGAATTTGATTGATGTGTTGTGACAGGAGGAAGAGGATTTTTGGCATGTCATATTGTTTGGAAACCTTTGGAATCCGGGCAATAAATCGTAAGGATTGTCGATTTAGCTCATACAAATAGTTTTGATGAGAACGACGAGCATAGTTTGATTCTTGTGGAGGCTATCAAGTCTAGACAGGTTGTACATTATGGCACTGATGTTAGAAATAAGGTAGCGCTAGTTGAAGGTTAGGATGAAAAATGCGTTGGTTGAAGGTTAGGATGTTCTTCAAGTTCATCAAGACACTGAAACCACCATGGCTACTAGGGGATTCCTTCTCTGTGTAAATATAAATATGAGATAATTTTCTCGAATATATTGTTGCCAGACACAAAATTTGAGTAAGTGATCTTTTTGGGTTTAATGATTATAATTCATTTTGTCAATATTAATAGTCATATCATTACCCTTAGAGGCACTATACATCCAAGTGTGAGCCTAGATGTTGCCATGTAACCATACATTTAAAAATAATAAAATAATACTTATATTAACAAGTTGAAAAATAGTAACAGCAACACAACGAAAATATCAACCATAAATAAAATACTTCAATTTCACTTTAATTTTACGTCAACTTTAAAGAGAGAGATAAAGTAATTGAAAGTAAAAAAAATAAAAAAACTTAAATTTTTTTGTTTGCTAGTTTATATGAGTCTTAAGATGACTCCATGACTAATGTGTTGCTTGAGTAGTCGTTACCCAAGGGTGTCTAAGCTATCAAAATCACCCGAGGGTCGCACCCAACCTAGGCCAATCTTGATGGATTTTTTCCCATGGAGTTTTAGACCGGTGAGCTTTACACCATGGAGTGCCTTCACAAAACACCGTGTCACAATTTTTCTCTATGTCCCATAGGCTAAAATTAACTTACCTTTTTTTTATAATGGATATATGTTATTCCTTAAATACTTAATATTATAAAAATAATATCATTGATATTACATAATGTGTAATTCATTCTATGTTCGCTTGAAATGTAATATTTAAAGAAAAAATATATTAGTAACGAAAAAAATGATTTGTGTTTTAGCCATAAATAAAATATTTCAATATCCATATTGAATAACTTCATTTTATATTAATTTTACACAATGAAAAATAAAATAATTAAAATTAAAATTTTCCTAAATATTAATAGTAAAAATAATTCAATGTATATACACATATTAACAAATAGATAGATAAACATGTATCATTTTAAAAAATAATAATGGAGAGAGAGAATCCTATGGATATATGTATTCTACTTCAAAATATGAGGGATATTTATCATCATTTTAGTGTGGAGAATGTGAATTATAAATAAACTATTTCAATCTAAGCTATATATATATTTTATAAAACAAGTGAAAAAAATCCTTACAGTTAAAACATTTTATTAGTGTATTGCTCAAAACCAACATAGATCCATCTTAACTTTAGATCTACCCAAAGACGAGAGGAATCAAACCTCAAGAGGTGCAAATCTTTCCTCAAGTTTTGCACTCAAGTAGAGGTTTGCACCTTGAGAGATTTGATCCATATTGGTGCTCAGTAGATCAAAGTTAAGATGGATCTATGCTGGTACTAAAAAAAAAAATACTTGAAATTTTAATTGTTTCTTGAAATCATAATAAATTTTCACCATAAAAACAATATCACTAATATAATGGAAAATAATGATAATTAGGGTAGACACAACCTATTGTATATATATTTTTTGTCGATCAAAACATATTTCATTAGACTTTCAAAAATATTTTGTAGAGGTCATTTCTCTTCCGACTTCACTCTGACTAGATTTGTTGGCTAGAAGAGAAATATCACTACAACTAGCCATTTTCCAGAAACCATAAAATTTCACAAAAACACAACTGTTTGGGCTCCAAAAATTAAACAAAATTTTAACAAAATCGAAAAGCATTATAAATTTTCTAGAGGGACTCTAAAATCACCGGATTTATGAATACCAAAGGGAGGAGGCTCCCCATGCACATGGAGCTCAAGGTGCTCAATTCTAGCCTCAAGACTATCCATTCGAGCATGAAGATGCCACTGATTCCAATGAAGGAAAGCAAGACGATAAAGTTGATCCCATTGGGCTTGTTGAATGTCCTCCATGAGGCTTAAGGACTCGACTTCCTGCTCCTACATTTTCCTGCCCATATCCACTATCATGGTCATAATTCAATCAACCTGGTGGGATATAAATTACAGCCTAGGGGGCGCCACCATAGGCAAAAGAGCTGATGACACATCCTGAGAAATTTCTCCTTCCCGCACTGCATCGTTGTTTTCCTCCTCAACTACTCCTCAAGGATGAACATCCCAAGCTTCCAATCCTCCCTAGAGAGCCCTAGCCTGCTGCACAAGTCGACACTACATAATTCTCTAAGAGTGATGAGAGGCTCAATATTTAGCTCAAAAATGAAATTTCTCAGAATTGATTGGAAACTGAACAAAAATGACCAACCAGTCACTAAGAATCCAATGCAACACATTTCGTCTAAAACAGACTCCGGATGAAGAAGTTATAGGTTGTTGACCGTCGTTCAGAACATGCAATTTAAAAAAAAATTGCAGAACAGTGACAAGTTGATGACATGGCAGCCAAGTTAGCATTCCAGGTATATTCAGGGAATATTCTACAGTTTATGCTTAGTGGAAATGTGACAAGTGTCACAATAGGATTCATGAGTTTGGGTTTGAGAAGGTGAAATTTCTCAATGTCCTACAAGGTTGAATTTGGGTTGTTACTGTATTACTATGTGTTGGAATTATTTTTTTATGTATTAAGGTTTGATTAATATATATATATATATATATGTGTGTGTGTGTGTGTGTGTGTGTGGAATATTTTATATGGCTTTAACATCATATATTATGTTATATATATTAATTTAGAAACCTTATATTAAATTCCGCATATGTTACATTCCTAAGGTCCAAAACATTGTGTTATATAATCCAATGGCATATTATTTAAGTCAAAGTCTGCGTATTTAACTGGTGGTTAAGGTTTGGAGTGCATATTATAACCGATGGCGAATATATATTTATAATCCAAAGTTTGGATAATTTCAAAGGTTCAGAGCACGAATATTTGTTGGAAAAAATGTTTATAGGATGGGCAGAGGGCGGGTTGAACCCATGACCTCCCCCTCCTATTTCAACACTTTTACCAACAGACCAAATGGCCATGACTTATTATGTAAGGTTGGAAACATAAATTTCAATGGAAACAGTTCTTCGACGGCGGAATGGA
Source organism: Pinus albicaulis (assembly GCA_034641835.2). Classification (NCBI taxonomy): domain Eukaryota; kingdom Viridiplantae; phylum Streptophyta; class Pinopsida; order Pinales; family Pinaceae; genus Pinus; species Pinus albicaulis. The sequence continues at coordinate 30,480,742 of CM076581.1, forward strand.
GGGGGGAAACCCTCCTCCCATGCGACCATGCCACATGAATTATACCTTAGCGCCATCATAAACACGCTTAGTGTGCATCAATACATGTTTATCCACTATTAATCCACCATTAAATTTAATTAACTTGGAGCTTAAAATGGCAGATTTTTAGCAGTCGCCACCTAAATTTGGTGGAATTTCCAAATCTGTTGGACTTATCTGGACTCCTCCAAATTTGGAGGAGGAATCTAGGGAAAAATTTAATGAACCATATCTTGAGCAATTTTCGACCAAGTTTGGCTCAGAAAGAGTCATTCTTAGCAAATTGAAATTCTTTTAACACATTGGAACATGTTTCATAGGCAAAGGAGCAATTTTACAGGTGTTTTTGTGACTTTGAAGAATTTTGAAGCCTAGGGCCACCAAGAAGGAAGGCCATGCCTAGATAAGATGAAGGCCAAATTGAGTAAATAAATAGTCATTTCTGATAGATTTTGACATTATGAACTCATTGGAGTATGTTTTAGGAGCATTTGATGCATGTAAAAAATAATTTTTTCACTATTCATCTAATACAAAGGCCCAAGCCATGGAAGTTGGACCAAGGAGATGTAGCCCAGGAGGGTTGAACTCCTTCATCAAAACTCTGTTTTAATGGATCAATTGTTATGGTTTGTTGTTCTTTATGTTGTTGTTGTTCAAAATTTGAAATTCATACTTTATGATCCTGAATTCAATCATAACAAATCAGTTAAATTACCTGTTTGACACACATAAGAAACAAGGAAACATATGTACTGATCAGGAGTTCATAAATTTTGATCAAAATTCAAAGTTGCAAGATTGGGTTGAAACCAAGATGGTTGTGTATATCTCGTCTTCTTGATTATGGCATTGTGAAAAATTATAAAAACCAATGTCATATGAGGAAGACCGTGTTCTGATCGAAATGCCAAACAGGTAAATTTTCGCCAGTTTTACCAGGTTTGACTGGGATGCACAGTCAGCAAGGTGGAGGTACAATTAGAAAAAAATGAATATTCATCGAAATATTCCTTTCCACCAGACCAATCGTGGCTTGAAAAGTGTCAATTTTTGTATGGTTTTGGAGGGCCAATGAGAAGCTTCCAGGTGGCCAGCCCTAAGGCCACCATGTGGCCCTGCAACCGCATCATAAAATTTTGTTGAGGGTTCGCAGGAATCAACCCCCGGACATACCGTTGGGCACACACACACCTTACCACTTGAGCTACAAGATTTACTTAACCATAATGGGTGGCAGTTTATATTTATGTTTTATTGAAATCATGTTTGCGGGTTGGAACCGCCGGCGGTCCCAACCTGCAAGTGGTTCCCCAGAGCAGATCACATGGCACGTTAAATTTTAATGTTAATAACCGCGGTCTATGCAACCACCCACCAGTAGTTCCATCATGTTGTATCACATGGCAAACGTTTAAACCATAACACCTCATGGTCTCCGCTAACCAACAACCAACTCAACTCGCAGTTGAAAACAACAACCACCGTTTATTACCTTGGCTTTGGCCCAACGGTTATGTAACCGTGGGTTTTGGGGGTGCGCATGTGGCCACCCCAAACTACACATTTAATGAAATATTTTAAACGGCAGGAAGGTTAGTGAGCGTGCCTAAAATGGCGGGATTGCCTTTTTTAACTCTTGTTAAGTGGAGTTCTCCGCTTTTAGTGGTGCTTTCCTAGGTGAAACTAGGAAAAAGTGTAGGAGGCCCAATTTTAGACCATTCTGAGTGAATGAAGAGCCATTTTTGACTAATTGGAGCATTCTGGAGCCATTGGTGAAAATAAAAAAGGCATTAAAGCACTGTAACTACATGTAATAGCAAAATTTTGAGCATAATGAAAGATGGACATGCCATTGGGAGATGGATCAACAGATGTAGCCCAAGAGCGGTGAGCTAATTCATCATGCCTGCTGTGTAAATTTCATGTGGTGACTTATTTCCCTATTTTTCACTACTTTTTAGTGTTATTTAAGATTTTTTTTATGCTTCTAATTCACTAAAAGTCATCTACAATTCATGGACAAACACCTTAAACCTCATGCAAACTAATGAACTTATTATGCACATTTTTTTAAACTGAAAAGGCACTTAGCACAGCAAAAATAATGCAGTTATTTTAGATCAGATTGGTATCAGAACTATATTTTATTCTCTAGTGTTGTTTAGTGTAAAGAATTTTTTAAATGTTTGCAAGTTTTAGATGCTTACAAGGCTCAAGCTCAAAAGAGGAGAAGGAAAATTGGTGTCAGCAGAAGGGTCTCAAAAAGAGCCAAAGCAAAGGAGAGCAAGATTGCCACAATATCCACCACCTAGTTCACCTCCTAAAGAAGCAGAAGCTCAATTAAGCATGCCTAATGTGGAAGGAGAAATCCATGAAGAATTGGATCCCAAGGAGGAAGAAAGAGTGTTCAGAAAAGCATTTCTTGACATGATTGAGATGGTTAAAATCCTTTATCAAGAAAGGAATGAGAGACTAGAAGGAGAAGGATCTAAACTTCACAAGGAAGGATGAGGATCTTTAGGAGGTCACCATGATGAAGATAAGTCAAATAAGGGAAATAGAGGAAATGGAGGCAATGGAGATCCATCATCCTCATCCTCATCATCATCATCCTCTACTTCTTCTTTAGTACATTAGCCACACAATTCCATGAGCATTAGTAAAAGTATTTTTTTAAAACTTGATGTTTAGTTTGAATTGCCAATGTTTAATGGTGAAGTAAATGAAGAAAATATTGATAATTGGATTAGAAAATTGGAGGTCTATTTAAGAATACAAAACCTTCAAGATGACGATACAAAAATTCAATTAGCTTCATTGAGAATGGAAGGTGCAACACTTATTTAGTGCGAAGCCAAGACAAAGGAGGAAATCAATAAACATGGTAATATTATTCTATCATGTTCATATTTCATTACTTCTATTAAATAACAGTTTTATCCATTATTTCATATGCAGAAATCCATTATGAACTAGAAGAACTTTAGGAAATTAAAGGGACAAAATGTGCATGAATACACCCAAGAATCTAGGAGAAGAGCTCTCTTATTAGGGGTGGATTTGCAGAGCCAAGATACTTTGCTCAAGTACATAGGAGGCTTAGATAGCTACCTAAGACATACTATTCTCATGTTTAACCCCACCAGTATAGATGAAGTTTGTGTTCAGGCTACACATCTAGAAGCTAGAGGGAAGAACATTTCTGAAAAGGGTAGAAAGAAACCTTTTAAGGGTAAAGCCAAGGAGGAGACCTCAAATGGTAAAAACAAAAAGAATGCATCTATTAAGAAAGAGGGATAAAAAGTGGTTTGTAAAATTTTTTCAAAAGAAGGCCATGATGAAACTCATTGTTGGAAATTACACCCTAAATTGAGGTCTAAGAAACCCAATAACAAAAGGAAACAAAAAATTTCTGCTACAACTCAACATGATTTAGGATCTGATTTAGGTGATGAATATAAAATTAAAGCCATGGGATTGAAGAACATGAAGGGAAAAGAAATTGAAATTAAACCCAGTACCGGTACATGAAACTTTCACATAAACACTCCAAATGAAGAAGAAAGAATAGAACTATTTCATGTGAGGGTCATATTCAAGCATACCAAGATTGACACATTGTTTGATAGTGGGTCACAAGAAAACTTAATCTCTGAAAAAAAAGGTCAATAAAATTAACCTTGAGACCATACCGCATCCAAAACCATATCCATTGGGTTGGATTTGTAAGGATGCAAATCTACAGGTTTCAAAGAAATGTATATTGAGGTTTGCAATCACTACAAATTTTGTTGACACAGTTGAATTAGATGTGGTTCCACTTGACATAATTGGTATTGTATTAGGGAGTCATTACTTGTATGACAAGAAAGCGATCTTCTATCACCATGAGAACAAGTATAATTTATTCAAAGATGGCAAAGAGTTCATTGTTAGAGCACATCGCAAGAAGACAAACATTGCTATGGTAAATGCTGGATAGGTAAAGAGGCTGGTAAATTCAAGTAAAAATTTTGTTCTTCTTATGATTAAGCCTAAAGCTGATATTAATCATGAATAATTTGAGGGATGTGTTCCTAAGTTGAAATCAGATTTATATGATGTGGTTAATCAACATTATGAGATATTTCAGGAACCTATGGGATTGCCTCCAAAAAGGGAAATTCAACATGAGATTCAGTTGCAGCAAGATTGTGCTCTTCCAAACATTGGTATGTGTCGTATGTCGATAATGGATAATGCTGAAATAAAGAAGAAAATCAAAGAGATGATGGATAAAGGAATCATAAGACCAAGCACCTCGCCATGTGGTTCACCCATAGTCTTGATACCAAAGAAAGATGGAACTTGGTGCATGTGTGTAGATTTTTGAGCTTTGAACAAGATTACAGTAAAAAATCATTACCCACTCCCAAGAATAGATGATTTTCTTGATCAGCTGAAAGAAGCAATTTTTTTCACTAAGTTATATTTACGAAGTGGATATCATCAAGTAAAAATTGCAGAAAGTGGTATATGGAAAACTGCATTCAAAACCAAACAAGGACTCTTTGAGTGGCTAGTTATGCCATTTGGTTTGTGTAATGCACCAGAAACTTTCATGTGAGTTATGGATAATGTTTTGCGACCATTACTTGATGAATTTGTTATTGTGTACTTATATGACATTTTAATTTTCAGCAAAACAAGAGAAGATCATGTCTTGCATGTGAATAGAGTGCTTGATATTTTGAAGAAAGAGAAATTGTTTCTTAAGATGTCAAAGTGTGAGTTTGGAAGACTTCTTTGGTATATTTGGGACATATTGTAGGAGAAGGAGAATTGAGGATTGATCCTTCTAAAGTGGGGGCCATTGTGAATTGGCCCACACCCAAAATAGGTACCGAGGTAAGAAGTTTCTTAGGTGCAACTCAATATTGGAGAAATTTTATTGCTAAATTTTCTTCCATCACAGCTCCTATGCATGTAGTGACAAGTGTGAAGAAAGAATTCCAATGGCGAGGCAAAAAAAACAAGATTTTGAAGCTTTAAAAGACAATATCAGTTCAGATCTGGTCCTTGCATTACCAAATTTGAGACAACCATTCGAGATACAAACTGATGCTAGTGATTATGCCATGGGCGCAGTAATTTTGCAGCATGGTAAGCCTCTCACCTTTCATTATGAAAATTTTAATGGTGTTGTGACTAATTATCCTACATACGACAAAGAACTATATGCGTTGATACAAAGTGTCAAGAAGTGGAAACACTACTTGATGGGTAAAGAGACTATTGTACACACCGATCACCAACCATTACAATACTTGCAGTCGCAAACAAAATTGCAGTAATCCAGACATTTCAGTTGGATGGGATTTCTTCAGCAGTTTCACTTGGTTATAAGGTACAAGATAGGTATTTTCAATAAAGTTGCAAACATGCTTTCAAGACCAATCATTAGTGCTTCTACTTTACTCAAAAATGATTCTGTTGTACATGAGATTTACATAGAACAATATGCACATGACATTGATTTTCAAGATGTGTATGCTAGTTTGAGTGAAGGGAATCATGTTGAAGAAAAAGATTATCACATGCATAACAATTGGCCGTTTCATTTGGGAAAGCTATGTATTCCACAAGGAGAGAGGCTAAGTGTCATGAGAGAAGCTCATTCATCTCTTATTTTTGGACACTTTGGGGTAAGCAAAACAATGGTGCATCTACAGAGGTATTGTTATTGGCCTCGCATGATAGATACTGTGTCACATTTTATAAGAGGTTGTTCTATGTGTGCAACAAGTAAGCCTAGTAATAGGAAGCTTGGATTGTACATGCCACTACCGGTACCATCAAGGCCATGGGAGAGTGTCTCCATGGACTTTGTTGGAGGTCTACCTATGTCAAGGAAGTAACGTGATTATATTTATGTAGTTGTGGATAGATTCAGTAAAATGTGTATACTTATGCCATGTAAGAAAACCATTACTGCTGAAAAAACTGTTGAACTTTATTTTCAAAATGTTTGGGTTCATTTTGGATTTCCAACTTCTATTGTTAATGATAGGGATTCCAGATTCATTGGGAAATTTTGGTCAAATCTATGGAGAATGATGGACACAAAGTTGAAAAAGAGTACCGCGTTTTATCCACAAAGAGATGGAAAAACCAAGGTGATGAATAGAATAGTTGTGCATCTATTGAGAGGATATTGCAGCAAACATCCTAAGTTGTGGGATGAACAACTGCATTACATTCACCACGCTTACAACTGGGAAAAGCACTCTTCAACACAAACCTCACCTTTTGAAGTATGGTTTGGGAATTTTCCAAAATCACCATTAGAATTCATATTTGGAAAGGATGTTGCAATTGATAGCCATAGTGATATTGACAAGGCTCGAAAGTTCATTGAGAAAATTCAAATTATACATCAACAAGTTCAAAAACAACTTGAGAAAAGTCAAATAAAATACACAGAGGGGCATGACAAACACCGGGTTGATCACAAGTTTCAAGAGGGAGATGAGGTATGGTTTCACATTAGCAAAGAAAGGATGCAAGGGGAAGGTAAAAAGCTCAAACCCATTTGCTATGGTCCTTTCAAGATCATAAAACAAGTTGGTAATAATGCATTCCAACTTGACTTAAATTCTTACATGCAAATGTATTCAGTTGTTAATGTTGAAAAATTACGCCTGTATGAGACACCTTTGATAAATAATCAAGGAAGTGATGTTCAACTACCTTCTTTTAAAGATTTATTGCTAGAATTTCTGGATGAGCTCAAAGAAGATACAATTCTTGACAGGAGGACAAGAGCATCAAAGAGGGGAAGCCCTTGACTACCTTTGAGTTGGGATCAGAGGCACTAAACCAAGCAAGGAAAAATGGATGGAGGTTGGAAAGGTGAGGGAGTTGTGCCCTCATCTACTAAACAGGTAATCAAGTCTTTTGGGGTCCAAAAGCTTCACAATGGGGAGGAATGATCAGGAGTTCATAAATTTTTCTCAAAAATCAAAGTTATAGGATTGGGTTGAAACCGGGATGGTTGCGTAGATCTCGTCTTCCTGATTTTGGCGTTGTGAACAGTTCAAAAAACCAATGTTGTATGAGGAAGATATCACATTCTGATCAAAATGCCAAAAGGTAAATTTTCAACAGTTTGACCAGGTTTGATTGGAATGCACAGTCAGCAAGGTGGAGGTATAGATAACAAAAAAAGAATATTCCTTTCCAACAAGCCAATCGTGGCTTGAAAAGTGTTAGCTTTTTATTCGTGGTATGGTTTTGGAGGGCCAGTGAGAAGCTGCCACGTGGCTAGCCCTGAGGCCGCCACATAGCCCTGCAACTGCATCATAAAATTTTGTTGAGGGTCTGCAAGAATCGACCCCCGGACCTCCCACTGGGCACGCGCATGCCTTACCACCTAATCTACATGATTTACTTAACCATAATGGGTGGCGGTTTATATTTATGTTGTATTGAAATCATAATTGGGGGTTGGAACTGCCAGTGGTCCCAACCTACCAGTGGTTCCCCGGAGTAGATCACATGGCACATTAAATTTTAACGTTAATAACCACGGTCTATGCAACCACCCGCCAGCAGTTCTATCATGTTGTATCACATGACAAACGTTTAAACCATAACACCCCGCGGTCTCCGCTAACCGACAGCCAACTCAACTCGCGGTTCAAAACAACAACCATCGTTTATTTCCTTGGGTTCCGCCCAACGGTTATGTAACCACGGGTCTCGGGGGTGCGTATGTGGCCACCCCCAACCGCACATTTAATGAAATGGTTTAAATGGTGGGAAGGTTAGGGGGCGTGCCTAAAATGGCGGAATTTCATTTTTAAACTCCAGTTAAGTGGAGTTCTCCACTTTTAATGGAGCTTTCCTAGGTGAAACTGGGCAAAAGTGTAGGAGGCCCAATTTTCAACCATTCTGAGTGAATGAGGAGTCATTTTTGACTAATTGGAGAATTTTGGAGCCATTTCTATAGAGAAAAGAGCCATTAGAGCACTGTAACTACATGTAATAGAAAAATTTTGAGCATAATGAAAGATGGATATGCCATTGGGAGCTAGACTAGTAGATGTAGCCCGGGAGGGGTGAACTGCGTCATCATGCCTGTTGTGTAAATTTCATGTGATGAATTATTTCTCTATTTTTCACTGATGTTCAGTGTTATTTAAGCTTGTTTTATGCTTTTAATTCACTAAAAATAATCTACAATTCATGGACAAACACCTTAAGCCTCATGCAAACTAATGAACTGATTATGCACATGTTTTTAAACTGAAAAACACTTAGCACAACAAAACTAATACAGTCATTTCATATCATGTACCTCAAGCATAAGATCAGCAAGTAAATTATAAATCTAAAAATAAATTAGTACAAAAAAACTAACATTCATAATCAGATCAAAGAGTCTTCCAAACCAGACCAACTAGGTTGCAAGGGACACACACTCTGACTGCACACCCAAGGTTCCTGCAAAACTACACAAAAACATGAAGAAAATTAAATAAACACACAAAATATCAGAGACAAAAAACTAGCGGAAAAGGCTTCAGAGCCTCAATGTATTCTATTTCTCTCTCACAAAATTTTTTAATAATACAAATATAAATACATGAGGAGAATGTCTCAAGATAGTGTGTGTATCTTAGACACATTCACTTTGGTTGAGTGAATATCTCAGCCACACACTATCTAGGAGCCTAACTAGTTGGAGTGAAACTCTCAACTAACTAGACCTAAACATAATCCTATGTTTGAGGAACAAACTCAATCTAGAAAATTAGGAATAAATCCAACTTTCATGATTTATTATTTTGGACTTATAATTGTTTTTATGATATTAGAGTGAGGATAACATTCCACCCCTCAATCGTAAGTCAAAAATGAGAACCAGGTTCATCTCCAAGTCCTCATGTTGAAACTGTTGATCCGCAATGAAAAAAAAATTCCTAAAAAACCACCAAACCTGGATGCTGAAAAAACTCCAATATGAAGAGAACATGAATTGACTACAAGTGTGATACATCTATAAAAGTTTCTTGGAAACTCCATCAAGTGACAAGGTGCAATGCAAAAGGATCTCTTTGTCCTTTTCTCTCAATCAACATCCTAATTATTTTTCCACTGACAAAATGTTGATAACACCCACTGGTGAATTTGTTGATGATGTCGAAACTTCCCACTGGCATATTTTTTTTCAAAACTACCCATTGGCTGCTTTTGTTGATGTTCTCGAAATTTTCAGTCTGACAACCACCTTCAATTCCATTATCATTTCCCCCCTTTATCAACTGAAAGGAGAGACAATCATTTGCATTCAATTTCTCAACTTCCCACCTTCAGGTCTAGGAGATTTTCATTGTTCTACTCCCTTGTTCAGGTGCACGAGAGGACCACTTTCATCTGACTGTTGGATGCAATAGGAAAGATTGATTTTTGCTGTAAAACTTATACAATCGTTTAACTGTTGATGGCCATTCCCAAGAATCAATCCATGCAAAATTGATCTTCAATATGGTTGGTTGGTTTTGTTTGCAACATTCCTTTGATGAGTGATTTTTCTTGCCACATTGGTGACAACGATGGAGATGAAAAAAATTATCTTTTATATGACTTGTTATTTGAAAATGTTTGTATTTAGGTTTTTCTTCAACTTTCTTATGGATTTCTGATGTTAATTGATCAAGAAACCCTGCACCGATGAACTTGATTGGCTTTGAATAATATGGAATATGAAAGTTGTTGTCATATTTGTCATATCCTAATCCACGTCGATTTTTGTTGCTTTGGATTTATTCCCACGACTAGATGATTGGCTTGGAAGAAGAAAGTTGAACCTGACCATGGAAAACTTCTACACTTGAAGTTGTATGCCTGAGTGACTTGAAATCATATTTATCTTCATTTGTATGGTTTAATGGCTTAGAAACATCACTCTTCTGTTGCAATTGTTCTCGTTGTAGTGGTGACTCCAGTTGAAGAAACTCAATTCTATCATGTACCTCATGTAGATGCTTTTTAATGTCTGCAAGAGTCGCTTTGTTGATTTTCATCGTGTCTTCGGAAGTGAATAGGATCAAAATTTTAAGAACCTGTAATAATTGAATGCTTTTCTCCATGTGAACTTGCTTGTCTGAACTCACGCTCACTTGCTTTTAACACTTGCTTGATTTTTAGAACTTTATCGCTTGAAATATTGAACTTGATTTCTTAAACTCACACTCGCTTGATTTAGTTAATCACACTTGCTTGCTTTTGAACTTGCTGTATCTCTCGCTTGAGCTTGTTTTCTTGATTGTTTCTTGAATGTCATGCTCACTTGCTTTCGTGCTTGCTTTTAACACTTGATTGAAATTGATCGTGTGAAATTATTTTCTTGATCGTCACTTGTTTTTCACGCTTGCTTGGTTTAGAGTTGAAATCACTTGCTTGATACTTTCTTCAATCAGTTTCACGCTCGCTTGATGTCTTGAAATTGTTCACTTGAAATTTGCACTCGCTTGAAATTGATTACTTGATTTAGTTTCTTTGCAAAATAAGGGTGTTGAATCTTATTGAAAATTCACCCAAGATAATTCTTACAATGATTTTATGACAAGGTCAAATGAATTTGATGACTCAATTGAAAATAATTGACTTACTTGACTTAATTGTCCCCCTATCAATTCAAATCTTGGGTGTCAGTTTCAACCGAGAATGTGTGAAAATTCCGTCAAACTCAGGAATCCTACTGCAACAACTGATGGAAAGTATTCTATTTGTTATTTACTTAAAACATTATTTACCATGTTCTACAAGTAAATATCAAAATCCATTCACTACAACCTACAAAATTAAACTGCGGAAGAAATACAAGTGCGGAAAAAAATCTGAACACACATAGATCACACAACCATTCAACACAATTATTTTTGGACTAATGTCCCCGGAAAAACCAATGCGGGACAACCAGTGTAGCATATCTGAGGGTTTATGTTATTATGTAGTAAATTACGAGTACAAATATATGATTGACGAGACTTTCAAATTATACAAAGAAACTGATAGAAGAGATCTCGTGAGACAAACCTCACTCCTCCATGGGAAATTGGCACTGATTTGCACCAAGGCTAGACTGCCTTGCGCAACCTCTGCGCAGTGATTTCGTCACCCACACAAGCTCTATGCTGCTAGTACGACTGTCCTTCTTCCTCTGCACTGCCACTGCTGGCTAGAAACTGAAGCCTACTGGCTCTTCGGAAAATCTCTTCGAGATCTGACTCTGGCTCTACGTTGAATCCTCAACAGGAAAACGAATTTTCCTCTAGCTCTACACAGTGTAAGCACTACGTCACTAACTCTTCGTTGTTGTTGTGCCTCTCTCTGTCTCTACTATTGTGTACTCTCCAACTCAGAAAATATTCCAACCATATCAACTACCCCTCATTGAAATCAAGAATCACTTAGATCTGATTTTCTTCCGAGCACTACTCCGTGAGAAAAAATTGATCTCTAGATCCTTGGTGTCTCTACAATGTCATTTCCAAATGACCCTTCAAGTAATTCTTATAATATTCTCGTTAAGACTTCAAAAACCAAGATTACATCTCTAATCAATGGATAAGATTAAATTTGGACTTGATCCATGTATTCTATATCATTCTCACTCATATTATATTAATACACTTTTATTATTTTATTTTCCTAAGTTTAGACTTAGGGTCCCTTTAAAAATAGTTAATTATTTCTATAGAATACAATACATGTGGAATTTCACCAAAGTATTTAGGGTTTATCTGGAATACATGTGTCTAAACCTCTCCATAAAATTTGAGACTTAGTCCACATCTAATGCTACCCAAAATCAACACTCCCTCTTAGCAAGGAATGTGCTCTAACAATATGCCATGTTGCATACTATTTTGATTATGAAGAATCTCCCTCTGTGTTGTTGATCTCTAACACTGCTACCCATAAATTCTGCATAAATGATGCATTTGTATTACTGTTGTCACTACCATTGTCAAAACTACATATGTACTACAACTCCCTTTGAGTTCTACATCTGTTTTGTTGCTGACTCTACCACTGCCAACTGTTACTGCACTGAAACACAAATTATTTTTGCAACAAAAAAACATCCAAAATTGGACAAGTATACTGCATCTCACTGATGGAGATCTGACTGCTACTAGCCTCTGCGCTACCTCTCTGAGGCTGCTTCGCTACTGATGCTTTACACTACGTACCTCTGTGTTGTTGAAATACTGCTCTGCACTGCTAACCATGACACTATCACTTCAACGCTCCTCTACAAAAATTGGCACTAGTCCATCTTGCTACTGTTGTTTTGTGCTCCCATAGCAAGGTGATGATCTGAGAGGTGAAATCCTCAAGGATCCTCCCGATCTTGTAAATCGTTGGGTCTACAAATCCAAAACACCCCACCTCCATCCTGGAGGCATATGGAAAATCATGGCGAATTATGATCTACTCGTATTTTTTTTCTTGTTCCTATGCCTATGCTTCTGCACTACTACTGCAACTACTGCAATAATGATTATGATCGCCTCATATCCTGAAGTAATAGCTTCCATAGGGTTGCTCCCTCTAAAACTAGACTCCCTATGAGTCTCGATCTCCCAATGGAAAATCTCTCTGCTCCCTTTTGGAAACTTGCACTATCCTCCTGTGTTGGAAACTGGACTACGTAGCTCTGCACTGGGAATATTCTGGCTAGAACTGTGTCTGCATTCTGCAACTGGGAAATTTTCACTACCTGCCTCACTGCCACTAGTTTTGCAACTATATCCTGGGTAATGACTGCAATTTTCTATGCAACTATCATATGAATGAATGATTGCATCTGATGACACTATGATCCTCCTGCTACTGATTCTGTTGGGTTTTTGTAGCAAGGATACTAATCCATGTGAGCAACTGAATCTAATCTACTGCTCTTCCATGCATCCTACCCATCTGAGGTGATCTTTGATGTCTGAAAAAATAAATTGAACTAACTCCCTCTCTCTCCTCTACGCAGCTGCTGGCCTAGCCTACACAATCCCCACTAGAGATAGTAGATCTGCCACACAATACTACTTGTCAGCTATCAAGAACTAGAATTCCCCTTATAAGAATTATCTAAAGAGGATAATCCCCCACACGATGTTGATATGTTGACTCTCACCCTCTGCACAATTGGGTTTGCACACTTATGATGGATCAAGCCACAAAATCTATTGATACTGCATGGGGAATTTGAGTTTCTTGGGAAAGAAAACTCACTGAGGTCAGAAATCCCCAAAATTTTGTTTCTGTTATGCTTCCTAACGCTCTTCACCAGCAATCACTGCTGCGTAGTCAAATGCGTCCCTCCAACTGCTGATTTGCATAGATCTTCTACGCTACTCCCTCCGCCTTGGACAAATAACAATCAGGAACAATCCTATCTCTCTGTTGACTCACCCATAGAGATTTTTTTCTTGCTAGTATATCCCTCCCAGCTTGGACTGCACACTTCACTGGGAAATCGATTTGATGCTTACGCATCCCTTTGATCCCTAGCTTCTAATTCAACGCTAGACCTACTGGATTTATTCTTTGTCTTTCATGCACTCAGCTGACATAAGCTCTAATACCATGTGAAAATTCTATCAAACTCGTGAATCCTACTGCAATAACTGATGGAAATTATTCTATTCATTATTTACTTAAAAAATTATTTATTGTGTTCTACAAGTAAATATCGAAATCCATTCACTATAGCCTACAAAATTAAATTTTGGAAGAAATACAAGTGCAAAAAAAAATCTGAACACACATGGATCACACAACCATTCGACACAATTATTTTTGGACTAATGTCCTGAGAAAAACCAAATGCAGGAAAATCGGTGCAACAGATCTGAGGGTTTATGTTATTATGCAATAAGTTATGAGTACAAATTTATGATTGATGAGACTGCCAAATGATACAGAGAAAATTATACAAGAGATCTCGTGAGACAAACCTCACTCCTCCATGGAAAATTGGCACTAATATGCACGAAGATTGGACTGCCCCGTGCCGCCTCTGCGTAGTGACTGTGTTACCCACACAGAATCTGCGCTTCAAGTATGACTGTCCTTCTTCCTCTCCACTGGTATCATTTCTGGCTGGAAACTGAAGCCTACTGGCCCTCCATAAAATATCTTCAGGATCTACCTTTGGCTCTACACTGTCTCCTCAGCAGGAAAATGAATTTCCCTCTATCTCTTAGCAGTGACTGTGTAAGCACTACTTCAATGGATCTGCACTACTTCTATGGCTCTCTCTGTCTCTGCTGTTTTGTACACTTTGGCTCAGGAAATATTCCAATTGGATCTACTACCCCTCACTGCAATCAAGAATCACTTAGATCTTATTTTCCTTCGAGCACTACTCCATAAAAAAATTTGATCTCTAGATCCTCTGTGTCTCAACAATGTCATTTCCAAATGACCCTTCAAGTCATTATTATAATATTCTCGTTGAGACTTCAACGACCAAGATTAGATCTCTAATCAATGACTAATATTAAATTTTGACTTGATGCATGTATTCTAGACCATTCTCACTCATATTCTATTAATACACTTTTATTATTTTATTTTCCTAAGTTTAGACTTAGTGTCGCTTTAAAAATAATTAATTATTTCTATAAAATACAATTCGAGTGGAATTTCACCAAACGATATCTGGGTTATCTGGAATACATGTGTCTAAGCCTCTCCACAAAATTTGAGACTTAGATCACATCTGATGCTACCCAAAATCAACAGAATGCACCCTTACAATTCTAATATAACTGAATAAGTTAACTTACAAATTATGATTTGCAAGTTACAATTTTGTTTGAGTTGACTCTTACAAAAAATATTGCAAGTGCATTGTCCAAAAATTAACGTTGAATTGATGCAAACTTTGTTGATGTAGTTGATTGTTGATGTAGATGACAACTTCATTAACTTGATTGTCTTGAGTGAATGATGTTGAATTTCATGTTGATTTAAAATTGTTTTTGAATGTTGATGTTGACAACTTCATAATTTTTATTATGTGTTGCAGTTGCTTGATTTCTTGTGCTTTTCCTATTTATGGTTGATTACATGAGCTTGAATAGAATTTATTATGTGCATGTATTTACTTAATTTGTTGAGTATTCCATGTGTACCATATTACAAATATAGTGTCAAAACTAGACACAAAAAATAAGCAACATCAAGAATCCAAAAATGCATGCACCATCACAAATGTACTCGTGGTGTACCTAAGATCCCCTTATTCAATTTTGTGTGGATCTAGGAAACAATCACCAAAAACTAATCTTTCTATCATTCAGGTTACAACAAACTCTTACACCTAAGAGCAACTTTTCAATTACAATATTTTGATTGTTCAGACCCTTTTTCAAACAAAAATTCACTTCAATGACTTCCTAGAGTTACAACCTTATCACTTCATAGATTTATCTCACCCTTTACAAACTTACAAAAAATGCACCCAAAATTACACAAGTACTTTTCACCATTTAACTTCAATTCATGCTTTCTTAATTTTCTCCCATACTCATAAACCTTTGCATTAAAAAATGTCTCGAATCCACCTTAACTTTAAACTTTTTAATGGCTATTATTTTAATGCATGAAAAAATATATATATGCATACCATATATCTTTGCATGGAAATCTCCACTTTAAATTGAATCATACTTTATTGAATTAACTCGCTGCACCATTTCACACCAACTAAAAATCCAATTTTACACATGTCTTTTCATACAAGTCTTATAAAGAGTTTCTTGCTTTTCTTGAAGTATTGTTAAAATGTGTTGAATTATGAGAACACATGAAATTCTTCACAATTTTGGGTGCACAGTTATTTACACGGGGTGGCTTAATGTTGATCTGTCATCCTTGGGCTTAAATTTCTCTTTCAACGCATTGGCTCCTTGGCAGTTTTCACTTTGCACTTCTACAAACTTGCTATAGTGATAACTGTTGGCCACCTATAAAATTTGTTCTATCAAAAGGTGGCCAAAACATTGTTCAGTCTTCAAGGAACAGTTTCATGGAAAAAAGTGTATCTCTTGAAGCCTTTGGCAGATATCATATCTTTGTTTCAATCTTGATAGCTTTTCTCTTGACCAATCAGAAATTCTGCTAGAAATCCAAAGCCAAATACCACTGCAAAAACCTTTTTTCCCTTGCCCTTCTTCCAAAACTAACCTCATTTTTAACCTCTTCATTTCCCATAAAGAACCTTCATTTTTCCGTTATTTTCCTCCATCCTCCTTTTTCTCCATTTTCCCTTCATTAAAAATCCTTTCATAAGGCTCAAGACTCCTTCTTCACCCTATCGAAATCCTCCCTTTCCTTTGAAAGTCATTCAAAAACGCATTTTTTCGTGAGTATTGGACTTGAGCCCTTAGGCTAAGTCTTTAACCCCTTTTTCTCCATACGCCCGTACCCTGGAACCAAGTTTTAACCCTTTTGGCGCTTATTGCAAATCACAATTAGCAAAAATCCAAATTGCAGTTTTATTTAAAGGTGTTGATCGCAAAAATTTGTGCTGTGATCCATCGCAAAGTCGCAATCGCAGAAAATGCGATGGGTTGATTGAAAGACCATCGCAAAATTGAAATTTTGCGCTGCGCTAAGCCCCTTCCGCTAAGTCCCTAACCCTTTTTTCCATCCATATATCCTAGAGCCAGAACCGGCCGCTGAGCAAATGGGCGCTAAACCAATGAAAAATCCATTACCGATTCTGTTTTTCCTTTGTAAAGTTCAAAACCCACATTTCGAAAGTTTTTAATGTAAAAATTTAAAACACATGGTGAAATATGCAAATGGGTGGACCCGCCGCATGATCGCATCACAGCCGTCCATCCAACTCGCAGATCCGACGGTGCGGAGCGCGCCTTTTCCGTGGTCCCTACCATTCGAAAGCCGGTTCCCCAATACCGCGTGGTTTCCATCGCACCACTCTTCGGGCAAAGGCGGTTTTCTCTTGACGGCCAGCGATTCCATACGATGGTTGACGCGTGTCCTTTGTACGATTTAAAAACCGCTGCACAACTGTCGTCCATCGCGAGTTATACTTCGGACCAGGATACCCAGCAAAATTGATCTCCGCCGTTTGATCTGGGCCCACTGATCCAACGGTGATTGCTTGTCAAAGTTTCTCGATGATTAATAAAGGTGTGTGCACGATAACCGGGCTATGGCGCAGTGAAAATTCAATCTCCGCCATCAATCTGATTTGTGATCGACGACTCTTATTCCGTTGCCCTGATCCTTTAACCAGTCAGCATTTCTGGACCCGTGAAAATTATTCAATGAAGTTTTATTTAAAGTTTTGGGATCCGAGCATATTTTATAAGGTTTTTTGGGCTTTGTTCTCCGCCGTTTGATCTGTGCGCTGGTCTCATCCAACGGCCCACGATCCTCCCCAGCCCCGAAATTTGATTTTTAACCATTTTCGACCAGAAACAAAGGCTTTTTATTGTTTTTCCAAAGGAAATCACCACTCCATTTGATTTTTCAACTTTTGCTCCTGACCGTCGATCTCGCGCGATCGACGGTTCAAATCTGATCATTCTTCCACCTCCCTCTCACTCCATCTGATCAAATCCTGACCATTGGATGATGCCATCCAATGGCCATGCTCCTCCACACGCCTCCCGATGCAGTGAAACCTATATATGCAGGATTTTTTAACAGTTTTTCGTATTTTTTGTAGGGTTTGAAAGGTTTTCTCACTATAACTGAAAAGAATTCAGAAGCAGAGGGTGACGATCCTCCAGCGTCTGATCAATCAAGTAAAATCATTCGCAGGGTTTAAATTTACATTTGATTAATGAATTCATGACCCATTGATGCCATTTGACTCTGGTACAGCCCTACGCACCAGAAAATACAGTTAAATCGAGCATAAATCAAAGAGATCGGTGTCGAAGATAGAATACACCAGAAACAAGAAGTTTGAAGACCAAAACACGGATTTCAAGTTAATTAAAGGTGTTTTGGGAACGACGAAGACATCTGTCGAGCTGGGAAACCCTCTACTGCCATAAAAAGAGGCTAATCGAACCCTCTACAGCTCCTAAAGACACCTGCAGCCTCGCAGAGATTAAAGACCACCGAATAATTAATGCAAATCAAATAATCTTATCTCTAATTGTCGGCAATTTTATCTTGAAAGATTAAAGAACAGTTCAGAAGCAGATATTTCGATCATTTGGCCTCAAAGATCACAAACAGAGCTACTACAATCTGACACGAAGCCTCAAAGGACAAAAAGCTCCCACCGAGCTTAAATTGTAAGTTTGAGTCAATTAATGCAGATAAACACCTGTAAATTTCTTCATTGAAGCCCTTAAAGGCCGAAGAGTCATCAATCTGTATTAATTAACCTAACAGATCTTTTATCAAATTCCACCTCCTCATTCCTCTATAAATACTTTGGTAGAAGATGAGAAAAATGTTGGTCTCTGGACATCTGAATGTATGTAATAGTTATTCTGAAGCTACTGATGCCATGTATGCAATTTGAAGATACATAGCTGATATGAAAAGATTGAAGTTGTATAGACCCACCGGGCTTGCTGATTGTAACTGGTTTGAACATCAAATACAAGCTGCTGATTTATGGGATTCATGATTTGTGTCAATGGTGATGTGTTCCTCACTGTCAACTGTTATTTTTCTTAATGTTTTCACTCTGTTCACTTTCTCTGATAAAGAACAGAAAACATAGAGCTAGGATTTACTTTCAATAGTACCTTACTCTCACTGAAAGCTTTATTTTCTATGTTTTATTCATTTGAACGTTCCCTTTGAAGAGTATATTAATGCAGGTTAGTTTCAAAGTACTTGCCTGATCTAGATTGCTCTTTGTGATCATCATATGTGTTTCTCTATTAAATATGCTGAAAGCAGGATAGTTTAAAAGCACTTACCTAATCTTAAGCTTTTCAAACAGTTTTTAAATGTTTCCAGACTGAAAGTACTTCAATGCTGGCTAGTTTAAAAGCACTTACCTGATCTCAGAATTACTTTTATGTTTTTCCTTATGTACATGTCAAAGCAAGATAGTTTAAAAGCATTTACTTGATCTCAGACTTTGCACTGTTTCTTCATTTGTTTAATTCTGCACTTCTTTTCTGTTTCATCCCATAAAATCACCTTTAAAGATCTTTTGACATAAGTAACTTGCCCCATGGATCCTTCTTGTACCTTGCTGTTCAATTAAAATCCTCCTATGACACCATAGCCCAATGGATTAAAGCTGTCTTTGCCTATTCTGTCAGCCAAACCATTATTTTACTTGCAGACATCTTCACCCTTTCTTTGAACTACTTTCATATTCATCATGTCTGTGCCCAACCAAAATCAAACAAATACAACCCATGCTCTTCATAACTAGCCTAATATGACAATTTCAGCTATTAAAGATCACATCTTTAAACTTATTCATAGAGAGATCCCTCTCTGGATTCAGGAGGGCTAGATCCTTGAATCCCAAAGCGGTTTGATGTTACCCCTGCAGTTGGACTTTTGCCAATCTTGCTAATTACAGGGTGCTAACAATAACCATGTCGACTTGGCATACCAATTATTGAGTAAGCATAGATGTTGTATTTCCCATTTATGAAACGTATTGTTCCCCATGAACATAAACATCAAAAATGCGTCTCCTGATACCCTTTTAGCTTGTTGTACCTATAAACAATATCTATGCAAAATGTAGATTTACATCGTATTGTCCACTCTCAATCCCAAAACCATAATATCAAACTGATCTCATACGTTATTGTGGAGCTTAATATCAATGGGAAGACAATACAATCAGATAAAGTAGACTGGAGGTGTATCAAGCATTGATATTGTTGGTCAGATGGTGCTTTGTGTTAGAGACATACCCAATAGTGACAATCATACGCATGCTTCATTACAACAATGATTTAGTCACAGGTACAGTCACAAGGCTGAGAGTAGGGGTGCTTCTAGTGGAACTTGAATTTCCCATTTTCTCCCTACATCATGATGCATTGTGCAATTTCAACTGGAAAGGGTCCTCGACTAGATGCACACATTGTCTACATTGATGGTGCATTTTATCTCTTTAATGTTGGACATGTGGAGATTCTAAAATGTTCTCAGGAGCTGCGAGACTTCTTACTTGTTGGTATCCATACAAATCAAACTGTGAGAGACCATACAAGACTTCATCATCCTATAATGAATCTCCATGAATGCAGCCTTAGTGTGTTAGCTTGTCGATATGTGGATGAGGTTATAACTGGCGCTACAAGGGAGGTCACAAAAGATATGATTATTATCTTCAAAATTTCTTTATTGGTTCATGGGAATGTCGTTGAGAATGATGGTGTGAATGTGGAAGACAATCCATGGGCTCAAAAAAAACATGGCGCCTCTACCTACACAAAACTCATGTATTTGTCTTTCATCATGATTTTTACTTATTTCTCATAAAATTGCTAGCTCCACATAAAGTTCTTCTTATAATGAAGATTTGTGTGTCCATCAAAGGCCTCAATGATATTCCTGTTCCTAATGTCGGCCACTAGCAATGCATAGAACATCTAGAAATGAAGGTTGGGGAAAAAATATTCAATTTCGTGGACTAATTTGGTACCATGGACAATAATAAATTGGTAGTGCTTACTGATATACTATATTGACGGTTCAAGAAATTCCAGGAATGAGAAAAAAGAGACTTGGAATATTTGAAGAGTTTCCTGATTTACGTGTGTTAGCAAACTAATGATATCTTTCCCGCAATTTGCTATGATTTATAGTCATATTTTTACTAATCAATTACTATGAAACTAAAAGTGATATGAGAGAAAATATCTCCATTGACAGGCTGTGCTGAAACTTATGCCATTTTCCTATTAAAAGGGCTTTAACACTAAAAAAAAAATTGTGCCTTTGACACAAACTACCATTCCAGAACTCAAGCAATGCAATTTCAAACCTCACATACCACGACTCTGTAGCCGAATCGTCACCGATAACATGTTCGATAGGTGCAAACAAGGGCCGTCAGTAGCAGTCGTTACATGGCTGGAAAGCTCTCTGTCCCAGGAGACCGTGGGCGAAGTGTTTGAGTTGAAGCCAACTTGATTAATAAATACTTGAATTTCCTTATCCTTATCCTGATCACTCAGGCCACCTCCGAATATCACCTCGAAATCCTTTTTTGTAGGCGATGATCCCACCTGTGGATTAGACCATGATGGAATGACATTTTTTTGAGAATTGTCATCTCCATAATTCAATATCAATGCATTTGTGTCTCTTTTCTTCACCACAAGTCCTCCACTATACACAAGTCCAACAACTCCACAGATTTTGATTACAAAAAGAAATGTCCCTTGCTCTCATAAATCTCACACTGGCTCTGATACCACAATGAAGGAAATTAAATAAACACACATAAAATATGAGAGACAAAATTGGTGAAAAAGGATTTAGGGCCTAAATGTTTGTATTCCTCTCTCACAAAAAATGTTAATAATACAAATCTAAATACATGAGGAGAATTTCTCAAGATAGTGAGTCTCTCTTGGACACAATCACTTTGGTTGAGTGAATATCTCAATCACACACTAATCTAGGAGCCTAGCTAGTTGGAGAGAATCTCTCAACCAACTAGACCTAAACAAACTCCTAAGTTTGAGGAACAAAACCAATCTAGAAAATTAGGAATAAATCCAACTTTCATGATTTATTATTTTGGACTTATAATTGTTTTTATGATATGAGAGTGAGGTAAACAAAAAATCTTCCAAAAGGACCACCACCCCATAGGACCGACACATGCTTACTCTGTTGGCTACATGACCCCCCACGAACCAACCATAGGGAAAAATACCAATCTTCCACCTCAGGCTTACAACCTCGAGATGACGCCTTTAAAAAATTAACCCCATATACCTTCAAATTACTAAGATTTCACTCAACACATCCTAACAAGTACACACAAGAAAATTTTACCTTCACCCATAAGGATACAGAGGCACCATTTACACTCACAGAGCAAGACACTCAACTACCACAGTGCACGAGCAATCCAAAGAACAACATCCCAACTCTTCTTTCACCTGTCCTAGTTCTGAGACAAGAACCGAACAACAAGGAGGACAAGCTCACCTCAAGGGCACATGAGAAATTTTCCCTCACCATCGACGCGTTAGAGACATCGAACATGCCCACAGAAGTAGACAACATACTATTGCAAAGCACTAGCGATAGAAAAATAAAGACCAAAATACTTCTCCTACCAAGCCCAAGACTTGAACAAGAGCATAATGTTGAGGGAAACAAACTTACCCCCACAACAAATGAAAGAGCCTCCCCAATTGAGAAAATATAGCTATACGACTTCACTGTTATTGCTTCATGGTCCCAAATTTACACTTGTAAAGAGTACCTAAGGATCCTAGGGACACATTTTCACTAGACAAATTCAAGTTCAAAAAAATCTTGCTTCTGCTCCGGAGCTTCCTGGAGACCAACCTGAGCCTACACAATCACCCACTATAGCTTGCATGCATCTCCCATCAGTCGATTGAAGAAAACCAACACCACTCACACCTCAGAAAAAACATGAAGGTCTTTCTCCTCGAAGTTTCTAGAGACGCTGGCATGCCAACGACAAATGGCATCAGGGCTCATAGAGAACACTTCACATTTAAGGTTGGGGACCGATCCCCAATCCTCGACTCATCATTTGTACCGAGCTCCATGAGGAGACACAACCTATTATATTAGTTAATGCTTCAAAATATATTTTATATAATCAAAAATATCAAAGTTAATTCTAATCATTTAAAATTTCTTAAAAAAATATAAAATTATTTTATTATTATTAATATTATAAAAGTAATTACTTAAAATGATCTTGTAAAGAATATTTAATTTTTATAACTGTCTAAGGAAGAGTATATTGTAATTAGTTTGGGTCAAAATGCTTTGACTCTTAATTAATTTGAAATTTTTTAAAAAGTATTTGTAAAATTTATTATAGTTTTGAGAAATTGAAAATTAATATTTGAATTTTTTAAAATTGAATTTGTAATTTTTGATTGGTGGATGAATAATTTTATGTGGTTTAAAATCAATTTTTCAAAATTAAAATTGTTAAAAAAAAAACTCTAATCGTCAACAACTAATTCCTGACGACTAACTCTTGACCCTGATGCATGTTATTTAAACTTTTGGATCGATAGATTTTTTCACCTTTATCTTGAGGACGAACTACATTAGATGGTTCGAAACCTCGACCAAATCTTGATGATGTGATTAATTCGAAAGACAATCTTATTGTCTTTAATTGTTGTATTTTTTTTAACAACAATCTAATTGCCAAATGTCCTCATATATATATATATATATATAGATATATGAATTTTTCTATAATTAATATTTTCTTTCCATTCATTATCATACTTATTATTTTTAACCGTAAATATTTATCAACCTATAACCATTCTTTACTTGCTTTCTATAAATTGTTGTATTCTTTTCAATAACAATGTTTTTTCACTTTTTTCCACTAACATATTTTATTAATCATAATATTTTTTGATAGTTTAATTATTTAATTGTTGCCAACTCCTTTTTCATAAAATTATGTTATCATGTACCAATAGAATATTAGCAATTTGTTTCCTCCTTCATCAACATTGTGGTGCTTAAATTATGCACTTAATGTAACTAAGTTATAGGATTCACATTCTCCCCATAAAGATTATCTTCTTTTTTCTTTTTCATAAAAAAACAGGTAATAAGCAACAACATTACATATTACGCTTGTTTTATATACAATACTTTTTTTGTTTTTATTATTTTTTTAATATTAAAAATATATGTTTAAAAATGAAAATAAATTTTTTTAACCCAACTTAATTATTTATTACAAAATAATTATTATTTTTTAAAATACTATTTAAAATAATTTATTTATTAATTATTAAAAAAATATATATTTTAAACTTTTATATCAATTATATTTTTACTTTCAAATTCCCAACGTGTCATTCTCCCAAGATTGTAAAAAATTGCCTAGTTTTGACCCAGAATCAGGTAACGATTTTCAGAAAATCCGGCAAAGATTTGCCCAGAATCTTGTTTACAGTTGTTAAACATTAGTATTTTGAGTGCCCCAGGGGTTTTTGATAGTGCTGAATCCATTTCCACTATCAAAAATGGATTCCAAGCACTACAACTACCTGATTTTTTAAAATTTAGTTGACCGGATTCCGGCAGATTTCTGCCGTCCGGGCCAAAACGTGGCCTCGGTAGACAACTCTGTAAAAAAATCATATGCTTAGAAAAGCGCATTATAGAATATATTCGATGGTGAAAAAGGTTTCTCTCTCTCCTCTAAAGCAATTAAATAAAAACGCAACGTTGGGCGACCCCAAACATAGCAGCTATTTTTACTTTTTGATGTTGTAAAGAGTTGTTATAGAAAAGTTGTTGCTGGAGAACCACATGCATAGCAGCTATTTTTACTTTTTGATGTTGTAAAGAGTTTTTATAGAAAAGTTGTTGCTGGAGAACCACATGCCCCCATCTAGAGGAACACAACTATTTTCTTTTTTGACGTTGAAGTAGCGAAGAGTAAATATAGAAAAGTGGGTGAAGGATGCCCGGCATGGAATACAAATAAAGGGACGGTGAGAAAATGTAGTCTGCTTTATAAAATTTTAAATAATAATATTTTATTGATAAGTTAAAAAATATTATAATTGTTACTCTATTTATTTTATTGATCATTTCGATTTTTAAACACTTTCCTAAGATCAACTAAAAAGTATTTTGATTTATACCGAAACCTAACGAATGCATAAATAATAAAAAAATGACTTTTACACTTTGAGTGGGACTTCGATATCTGCTTTTGATGAACTGGGTCCAATAAAAATTGAAAGTACTTCAGATTCGTTATTAATATGTGCAAAGTAATAAAAAAATGACTTTTACACTTTGAGTGGGACTTCGATATCTGCTTTTGATGAACTGGGTCCAATAAAAATTGGAAGTACTTCAGCTTCGTTATTAATATGTGCAAAGTAATTGATGACAAATTAACAGCACTTCCATAATACGGAATGAGTAGTTTCAGGTTTATTACATTTTAAAAACTTAAAAGATTAATTGAAAATTTTTAATATTTTATTTGCATATTAGAAAATGAAAATGAGTGAGAGTAGTATTTCTAGATCATTATAGTTATGATGACTTAACAAATCAAGAAAGTTGGTAATATGAAAAATATTTCAAAATCTAAAAGGAATATGAGTAAAAACAAGATAATCCAAGAAAAAGTGATTTTCATCTTCAACCCTCTTTATAAATTATAAGTAATAAACTCCTTCATTTCATGACATTTTCAAAATTGACCAATAAAAATTTTCACTTTAAAACTCATAAAAATTAATTCTTTTATTAACAAAATTCATTTTTTTAATACCAATCAATTTAAATTATATAAATAATTTTTATATATCTTATTTATTTAATTAATAATTTTGATATTATCTCAAAAAATTATAGCATAATTTATTTTGATATTAAAAAAAACATTTAAAATTATAACACTTAATTAAAATTAAAAATGCAGTGAACAAAGATACCAAACCTCTAGTTACATACTATAAAAATTTAGTTTTTCTATTCATATAACATAAACTAGTAAAGTTTTTCTACTCATATAACATACGATAACACAAAATTACTAGTATACTATTATTTCAATTTTATTCTCTCTTATTAGTCCGTGCTGCGGGACAATAGCGATTGATAGACGTTTGACGATCTATTAGTTCAGAGTTTGACCATATAGTTTTTAGTTTTACTTTATGTTTAATCTAATATAATATTATTTCCTATTTATATGATTAAAAAAACATATATTATCACAAATCTAATAGAACAATGACAAATACTTAAGTGAACAATGACAAATACTTAAGTTTTTCAATTTTTCAAAAGAAAGGTAAGAATAGCGAAACTTTCCGTCTAAACACTTTTATCGTAAGTTTTTGAAGGTATCTAACGTTTCCATTAATTTTTTTTTTTCATGTCTTTTTTTATGTTAACTGCCACCTATCTCTTCCATACCTTTTCTTTGTTGTCACATTCATTTTCTTCAGCCACGGGGTGCCCCAACCCTTTCCTTTATTACCAGTACAAACCATGGCCAACCTGTTTACCATAGCATGTATGGCTGCTTCACCGCTTGTTTTTGTTTTTTAATATGCCTTGGAACATAACTCATAGATCTATACCAAAACTAGTGGTAGATTTTCCCTTTTGCAGACATGAGAACGAGAACGAGAACAATGACGCTTTCCTTACCCAGTGAGCTGATCTTCGCTTTTGAAGACATTGTTTCTCTTTGGCTTTGAGATCCAACAAAGGAGACATTTTTGCTCAACTTTGAGAGCCAGCAAAGGAGAGGTGTAACGATTGGCCTCCAGTTTCTCCATCAATTTCGTGAAGTTAACTCTAAACTTATAAAATCTCACTTCCTTATTTCCTACCTTCCGTGTAACTTTCTTGTTTTCATGTTCGGTTCTTTATTTCCTACATTCTGTGTCGCTTTCTTTTCATGTTTGGTTTCCCTTATTGCATGTCAGCCTTTCTCACTGTGTCGTTTTCTCTGTAACTATTGATTTATTTTATGTAATTATTGTTTTATTTGTGTTGTTGACAGTACAACCCAATGCAACTTTCTCCTCCTGTATTATATTCTCTTTCCCATTTAACAATCCTTACCGTGGCATTCCTTTTACGGTAATTCCTTCCTTCTAAAATAAAAGAGTTGAGACACGTGAGCGGCATGCACTCTTAGCCTGCCTCATCAACGCTTTTAGTTTTTTATTGTTTTATTTCTTATTAATAGTTTTAATTTATAATTTCAATCATTGTTTTCGTGGCATAATATACTTTAATTGAATAAATAGTAAAAATGAAATTCATAATTTCAATTATTATTTTTTGGCCTAATTTACTTTAATTGAATAAATAAATAAATAGGAAAAAAAAACATAATATATTTTAATTGAATAAATAATAGTAAAAAAGAAATTTCTAATTTCAATCATTCTTTTTTAGCATAATATACTTTAATTGAATAAATAGAAAAAAAAAAGATAGTACACAGGGTTATGTAACTTAAATAAGAAAAATATATAAAAATATAACTCATTACAAGCCAAAAAAAGGTGCATACCGCCTCAACAATAGCTTTGCTACCTCAATCATACTAACAGTAGGACTTTATTTTTAAACTGTTGGAATTTCTCATGATTCCAAAACACACAGGGAGAATAAAGAGTTCTCCTCTACAACACAGAGAAATGCAAAAAAAATTGCTTCTGATAGACAGAGATGGCATAAAATGCTTTTCATTAAACATGAAACAATCCTATTACAAATTGATGTCTTCTTCTGTCAAAGGGATTACAAAAAAAAATGTATATGACTGCTACAAAATGCAGTGCTCTCAAACAAAATGTCTATCTGTCTCAATACGCACATACAGTGCTCTGTTTTTTGTTTTTGCCTTCGAGCATGAAATACACACACTACATTACATTAAGCCTACGGGCTTTTTCATTTATATGGCGCAGCAAATAAAATAAAACAAAAAACTTATGGAAAATGTATATATATATATATATATATATATATATATATATATTGGAGTTAAGGTCTAAAACCTTTGTCGCGCGACGTTTTATAACATAATGAACCCAGACCTCAAACTTCAATAAACCAAATTGTAAACAAATTCGCGTTACAAAACTGCATTATGTCACAAAGCCTGAAACCAACGCGAATAGCATGTGATTGGCTGATTGTTGGGGCCCGTGGAACTCAAACAGAATATGAACCGGATTCCATAAAAAAATCATGTAACAAAAGGTGAAAGTGACATCATGGCAAAAATCAACGCGAAATAACGCGATTGGTCTACATACTCGCTGAGTTGGCAGTGGGATCAGCTTCATATCGGCGCATCGGCGATCGGCGGATGAGTAGTGTTGTGGACGGCTTAGAACTTTGGCGAAGAAATATGCGATGTGCGATGCTGGTGGGGACCACATTGCATTGCAGGTTCGGCGATGGACCATTGTTGCGGTGCGGACGGTGAAGTGCAATGAGTGATATAGCGATGAACGCTGATTGGTCCACGTCGCGCTGTGCTGGAAAATAGGACCCACTCATTTCAAAAAGACTTGGCACGTGAATAAAAATGCTTCTGTGGTTGGTGAGGGCTTTTACGCCCGATAAGACTGTTTTTAATAAACTCTGTTGTTGCGTGGGTTAAACACAAAACATTCAATTTTCTTCTGCAATAGTGGTTGTGGCCCTTTAAACAAATAACGCCTTACAGTTTCATTTAAACTCTATTGAATACACCATGGTGTGCACTCAACCCATTCTGCCCCTATTTGTACTTCTCATTCATTCTCCTGCACAGGGTTTGCAGGTGAATTTAACATTTTCAACACTCCCTCTTAAATTCAGCTGCTAGGTTATCTGTCATATTCAAGCATTTCCTCAAATATTCAAAACTCTTTTGCCCCAATGGCTTTGTCAGAATGTCTGTGAACTGCTCCTCTGTTCTGCAATGTTTCAGAAAAATTTCTCCATTGTTCACTAACTTCTCGATGCAGTGAAACTTTGCATCTATGTGCTTAGTTCTTTTATGAAACACAGAATTCTTTGACAATGCTATAGCTGAGCTATTGTCACAATAAATCACTGTCGCTTTTACCTGTTCTTGACATAAACTCCTCAACATTCTCCTCATCCAAACTGCTTGACACGCTGCTGTTGTAGCTGCCACATACTCTGCTTTTGTTGTGGACAATGCCACAATTGGTTGTTTCTTAGAAGCCCATGAAATGGCTCATGAACCCATATGAAAAACATAACTAGATGTAATTTTCCGGTCATCTATACTTCTAGCCCAATCACTGTCAGTATATCCAATTAATTCAGAATTTTCTGAAGTAGTATATAAAATTCCATACCTTTTAGTTTCTTTCACATACCTCAGAATTATTTTTGCTGCTTGCCAATGTGCTTCCTTTGGCCTTTCCATAAATCTGGAAATTAAACTAACAACATGCATAATATCAAGCCTAGTTGCAGTCAAATACATAAGGCTACCAACTATGCTCTTATAGAAACTAGGATCAAAATCCTTGCTGCTGTCATCTTTGCTGAGTTTCAATCCCATTACTGTGGGAGTAATTGCTGCCTTGCAATCCTACATGTTAAATCTCTTCAAAACTTCATTTACATATTTAGCTTGAGAAATAAAAATCTTATTTTCATTTTGCTCTACTTCTATTCCTAAGAAGTATTTCAGCAATCCCATATCAGTCATCTCAAATTCATCTTTCATGACTGTTTTAAAATTTTCAATGAGGTAATCATCATTACCTGTAAAGATCACATCATCAACATATAAGACAACAATCAGCATCTTACCATCTTTTTCCTTGATGTATAATGTGGGTTCTCCTTCACATTTTTCAAACCCATTCTTCAGTAGATAGGCATCTATCCTACTGTACCATGCTCTTGGTGCTTGTTTCAACCCATAAAGAGTTTTCTTCAATATGCAAACTTTGTGCTCTTGGCCCTTTTTCTCATAGCCTAGAGGTTTTTCAACATAAACCTCTTCCATCAATACTCCATTTAAGAATGCTGATTTTACATCCATTTGGTAAACTTTCCATTTCTGTTGTGCTGCTATGGACAACACTGCTCTCACTATTTCCATTCTTGCAACCGGTGCAAAAGTTTCTTCATAATCTCTTCCATGTTGCTACTTGTATCATTTCACAACAAGTCTGGCCTTGTGCCTTTCAATCTTACCTTTAGCATTGCTTTTGGTCTTGTAGACCCATTTCACTCCAATCACTTCTTTACCTTTTGGGAGATCAACCAATTCCCATGTTTTATTTTTCTCTATTGCATTCATTTCTTCATCCATAGCATCTATCCATTTCTTATCTTTTATAGCTTCTTCAAAATGAATAAGATCATCAACATGACAATATAATGCAAACAAAGAATTCATACCTTCATTTGTTGCCTCTTGCTCATAAATATCATTCAAATTTTTGAATCTGGTTCCTCTTTCATTTGGTGTACTTGTGCTTAAAGAAGCACTCAAATTTGCTCCTTGTGATGTGCTTGGAGAAGCAATATCATTTCTTCTCAAGGGTGTCCTCATTCCATCTTTTGGTGTCCCTTGCTATCCTTGTGTTGGTGGAGGTAGTGGTGCTAATGATGGATGTATTTCAGCCATCTCATCCTCATTTTCATCATGAGACAAACAACTCTTTACATTGACTGTTTTCTCAATGCTTCCATCCCAAGCTTCTTCCTCAATGAGTTGAACATCTCTGTTCACAATAAATTTCTTGGTGGATGGGTTATATAAGCTATAAGCTTTGGATTCCTCACTGTATCCAATAAAAATACACTTCTCCCCCTTACTATCCAACTTATTCCTTAGCTGATCTGGAATGTGTGCATAAGCCAGACAACCAAAAACTCTCATGTGGGTGACACCTTGTTTTATGCCACTCCATGCTTCTTCAAGAACTCTGTTCATTACTGCTTTGGTTGGGCATCTATTCAAGATGTATGCTACACAATGTACATCTTCAGCCAAATACTCATTTGGCAAATGTTTTTCCTTCAGCATACTTCTTACCATATCCATGATTGTTCTATTTCTCCTTTCAGAAACTCCATTTTGCTGTGGTGTGTACCTTGCTGTAAATTGCTTGTGTATGCCATTTTATCTGCAAAAACGCAGAAATTATTTTGAGATATACTCACCTCCTCTATCAGTTCTTAAAACTTTTATGTGCTGCCCACTTTGGTTCTCAACAAGTGCCTTAAAGTGGCAGAATTTCTCAAACACTTCACTTTTATATTTCAAGAAATAAACCCAAGTTTTCCTTGTGAAGTCATCAATAAAAGTCAGCATATAATCGCTGCTTGCAAGTGATGGTGTTTACATTGGTCCATACAAATCTGAATGGACAGTTTCTAATGATGCCTTTGCCCTTATTCTCTTTCCTAATGGAAAGCTTTCTCTGTGTTGTTTGCCCAAGATGCAGCCTTCACATAGGCTGTCCGGTTTCTCAATAAATGGTAATCCCCTTACCATTCCTTTCCTATGCAACAAATTTAGTCCTCCAAAATTAAGATGTCCAAATCTCAAGTGCCATAGCCAATTTTCATCTTTTGCTTCTCTTTCGAATGTTTCTTGTGTCACTGCTGCCATTTCTTCTTCTTTGTTCAAATCTTCTCTCATTTTGAGAGGGAACATTCTGTTCTTTGTCATCTTCACTTCAGAAATACCTTGCTTGCTTGGTGGTTTATCCATGATGGTGCATACATCATCTTCAAAGAAAACATTTTAGCCCTTTTGGATGAGTTTTCCAATGCTTAACAAATTACATTTCATACCTGGTACATAACATACATCAGATATGCTCTTCTTTTCTCCTTTCTTTGTCAAGACACCAACTCTGCCTTTTCCCATGACAGAGACCTTACTATTTGTCCCAATGTAACTTGAGACTTTACATTTTCATCTAACATGGAAAACATGGCAATGTTTCCAGTCATATGGTTACTACACCCTGAATCTAGAAACCATATATCCTCATTCTTTTCTTCTGCCATATTACATGCTAGAAAAAACTTATCTTGACTAATATTTTCTTTTGTAAAATTAGCACTGGGTCTATTACCCATGTCACTCTGTTTCTTCCTACATTCATTTGCATAATTACCATACTTCTTACAGTAATGACACTCGACTTGGGATTTGTCATACCTTTGTCCATGTGCTTAATTTTGTACACCATGTTGGCTGCTGCCTTAGCCTTGGTTCTGATTTTGATTGCTGCCCCTTCCACTTGCAGGGTTGTTTCTTCCTCCTCTATTTTGGCTACTGCCTCTTCCTTTTCCTCTCTAGCTTCCTCTGCCTTGACCTCTTCCTCTTCCAAAGGACATTTGGGTCTTGAAGGCATGCTCCAAAGATGAGTGTGAATTTCTACCCAATCTTTGTTCATGTGTCATCAGTGATGCATGAAGTTCATCAACTAAAAATTTTGAGAGATCCTTTGTCTCTTCAAGGGTTGTGATTATCACATCAAACCTTAAGGGTAAGCTCCTCAACACTTTCTCCAAAATCCTTCTTTCTTCAAGTGTCTCTCCATGAGACCTTCTTTGGGTAACCAACCCAATCACATGTGTGAAGAATGAGTCTATGTTATCAGACTCTTTCATACAGAGAGTTTCAAAATCTCTCCTCAGCAATTGTAGCTTTGTTATCTTCACCTTCTCCATACCTTGATAGGCAATCTAGAGGGTATCTCATGCATCCTTGGATCTCTTAGCTGCTGCTATCCTTGGAAACACACTCTCATGTACTACTTGATAGAGATAAAAGAGGGCTTTTGAGTCCTTCTTCCTATTGCTCTTCAACAAATCCTTCTCTGCATGTGTCAAGGCATTAAAGGCATTTTCATATGCTCATTCTTCAAAACCATCTTCAACAAGCTCCCATAAGTCTTGAGAGGCAAACAGGGCTCTCATGGTGATTTCCCAATAATCGTAGTTCTTCCCATTGAACTGTGGGAGCTGAGTATTTACAATACTCATGCTTGTGCTGGCTCCTGCCATGACTTAGCACACCGAAATATGTAATAAACTTGACTGTGTTTTTTTTTTTTTTTAACAAACTGTCCTTCCTTCTTTAAAAGAAAAACTCTGTCTCTAAGGACTGCACTCTTTTAAACAAAAAAAAACTCTATTTTTTCGAGAAATACCTGAACTGTTGCTGAGCCTTCACTTTGCTGGAGAACTGCTGCAACAAATCCTTCCTTCAGCTTCTTTTACTATCCTTCAAAGAGCCTGGACTAGCTTCGATACCATGTTGGAATTTCTGATGATTCCAGAACACACAGGTAGAATAAAGAGTTCTCCTCTACAACACAGAGAAATGCAAAAAAAAAATGCTTCTGATAGACAAAGATGGCATAAAATGTTTTTCATTAAACATGAAACAATCCTATTACAAACTGATGTCTTCCTCTGTCAGAGGGATTACAAAAAAAAACTGTATATGACTACTACAAAATGCAGTGCTCTCAAACAAAATGTCTCTCTGTCTTAATACGCACATATAGTGCTCTATTTTTTGTTTTTTCCTTCGGGCACGGAATACACACACTGCATTACATTAAGCCTAGGGCCTTTTTCATTTATATGGCGCAGCAAATTAAAAAAAAAAAAAAACTTATGAAAAATGTATATATATATTATAAACTTATAGTTTATATATATATATATATATATTACAATTGTTTTATATATATATATATATATATATATTGGAGCTGAGGTCTAAAACCTTTGTTGTGCGACATTTTATAACATAATGAACCCGGACCTCAAACTTCAATAAACCATATTGTAAACAAATTCGCGTTACAAAACTGCATTACGTCACCAAGCCTGAAACCAACGCGAACGACCTGTGATTGGCTGATCGCTAGGGCCCGTAGAACTCAAACAGGATATGAACCAGATTCCATAAAAAATTCGCGTAACAAAAGGTGAAAGTGACGTCATGGAAAAAATCAACGTGAAACAACGCGATTGGTCTACGTGCTGGCTGAGTTGGCAGTGGGACCGGCTTCACATTGGCACATCGGCGATCAATGGACGAGCGATGCTGCAGATGAATTAGACCTTTGGTGAAGCAATATGCGATGTGCGATGTTGGTGGGGACCACATCGCATCACAGGTTCGGTGATGGACCATTGTTGCGGTGCAGATGGTGAAGTGCGATGAGCAATATAGCGATGAATGCTGATTGGTCCACGTTGTGTTGCGCTAGAAAATGGGACCCACTCAATTCAAAAAGACTTGGCGCGTGAATAAAAATTCTTCTGTGGTTGGTGAGAGCTTTTACGCCCGATAAGACTGTTTTTAATAAACTCTGTTGTTGCATGGGTTAAACAAAAAACATTCAATTTTCCTCTGCAATAGTGGTTGTGGCCCTTTAAACAAAGAACACCTTATAGTTTCATTTAAAATCTGTTGAATACACCATGGTGTGCACTCAACCCATTCTGCCCCTATTTGTACTTCTCATTCATTCTCATGCACGGGGTTTGCAGGTGAATTTAACATCTTCAACATAAACTCTGAAGCTTATTCTATTTAACTCTTATTTTCTTTTTAGACTCTGAAGCTTATTCTATTTAAATCTGCCATGAAATTTATGAAAATTGACTTTATCTTGAAACATACGAAAAAATGGTAACCGATTCGTAAATAATTGAAATAATTCACTGAGAAAGCTCCAAAACGATACACATACCCAATCGAATCTGAACACTTCTTGTGAAATATATATATATATATATATATATATATATATATATATATATAATCTAAAATAAATTAAATCAAATTTATTATATGTTAAATCTAAAATTATATATTTTTACACACATGAATAATTTATCCCATACTGATTGCAGCAATAGTGAAGAATTTTATCTAATTGCAAATCTATCTATTTAACATCAACTTAAAATTTATGTTAAAATAAATTTATTTTTAAATTTAATAATATCATATATAACAAATCAAATAAAAAATAAAATTATTGAAATATACCATTTTTTATTATACTCATTTATTCTTATTAAATGATTAAAGAGGACAAAAATGCCCTTTGTACAAAAGTGTGCTCATTTTTGTTGGTAGGTTAAAGCTTTTAGGTTGTGGAGATTACTGATTTCATTTTTTTACATCTAACATCATCATTTACTATGAGTGCGTACATGAAACATAGTTATTTCTGGAATGTCTTATTTTAACTGTTTCCGGAATCTGTGCATATCATCTTTTTAAAATGTTTATGGGATTTCTACTATTTCTGGAATCTCTGCATATCATTTTTTCAAATGTTTATGGGATTTCTACTATTTGTAGAATCTTAAACTATTTCTGGAATCTTTGCATATAATTTTTGTATGTTAATGAATTTTTTTTTCCAAGTTCACAAATTATTCATGACAGTTCAAAGTTCACGAATTATATACTTAAAGTAGAAACTCATCTTTTTAAACTATTTCTGGAATCTCTACTATTTCTGGAATCCTTGCATATCATATTTTTAAATTGTTTCTGGAATCTTTGATTTCAAGTTTTGACAGTTCAAGTTCACAAATTATATACTTAAAGTAGAAACTCATAGTATTGCCTTCACCCTATACATTGAATCTGTCCCTTTCACCCTGTATATTTCAATCTTTCCAAATGTAATCCATTTAGTTCAATCTTTTCATATGTAATCCATTTAGATTGAAGCATCCTAAAATAATAGTACATTGAAATCTTATTGAAATCTTAGCAACAAACAACATCTTCTTCTTAGTTAGGTGGATAGCATAAGCAAAAAAAACCAAATCCTACACAAAATCTTACAAATATATTTTACACAAAAACTTACAAATTTAACTATTTACACAAAAACTTACAAATTTATAATTATTTTACACAAAACTTACAAATTTAATTTTGGTATTTACAAAGAAATAAACGTTTCCATTTCTATTACAAATTTTACACAAAAACTTACAAATTTAATTTTTGGTATGTACAAAGCAATGAATTTTTTCCATTTCTATTACAAATTTATAATTACTTTACACAAAAACTTACAAATTTAATTTTTGGTATGTACAAAGCAATGAATGTTTTCCATTTCTATTTGTTTTCTATTGGATTTCCAAGGATACTTGGTGTTCCAGTACATAAAGTAATTGTAACCCATGCAAAACTTGCAAATATATTTTATACAAAACTTACAAATTAATTTTGGTATGTGTTATTGCCTAAATCCACCTCACGCTAAGGAAGGCAGAGTCTAGGGTAACATCAAACCACGCTTAACCTGGTAGCTAGCCCTACCAGATCGGGAGAGGGCTCTCTCCTTATCAATCTCAGCAAAAATGATCAGTGAGGCTTGAGATGACTTAAGTGAAGGCTGATTTTAGGCTAGGTATATTTGCAAAAGAGTTTGATTTGATTTTGAGGGTGTTCGTTGGATAAAAGGGAAAGGCAGATTTTGGGTCTGGGGAATAAGGTCTGGTTTTACAGAGATCTGAATGGGGCAAGGTAGGCAATTGATTTGACACTTTCAATTTGAAGGAAATGGAGAGTTGAGACAGGTGAAGAGCTGAAGAGGGCAAGAAACCTTCAAGGATCCTCTCCAGACAGCTAAAAACATAGAAAATTAAACAAACCCTAGGTAGAGCACTACAAATCTAATGAATTCCACCTTTATCCTTGTTTGTTTAACTTAAGAAGAAATAAGAGGGAAGATAGATTTAAAGCACCAGTAAACTTACATTAACAGAGAGAAACACTTCATCAAAACAAAGAGCCACATGAATCCCAAGGAGTGTTGCAAACCCTGGTCTATTCCTTTGCCAAACTGCAGAGATGAATGTACAATGATGCTCAAAGCAATCCCCAAATGTCCAACCATGCTAATGATTGAAAAACTACAAGATATAGACAACACTAACTCGTCGCCAGCCTCTAGGGTTCGAGCTCATAATTTTAGGAGTTGTTTCAACAAGATCTAAACTGAGAACTGGAAAATAGGCAGTGGAACAGCTTGCCTCTATAAGATAGGAAACTGATTCATTCAGTTGCAATTCACCTTTTGATGGATGAATCTACCTCCATGAGTAAAAATTTAACAAAATTACATCAATACCCATCATATTACATCAAATTACATCATGATTTTAAAATTTTGTAGTAAGAAAGCCAAACTGTCCAAAACTAGGCGAAAAACAGAGTTACTGAGTCCAAAATGAGCAAAAATCCCCAATGCGCCGTGCCTGATTTCTCTATGCGTCGCGCCAGTTTGGAGCTGATTTTGGAGGCCTTCCCAGTGTCCACATTTGCTCCAACTGGGCTTGTTGGAAAGGTCTTCCTGTCTAATTTCCAACCCAAGTGGAATTTCTGAATTTGGTCTTCATTTTCCCCTCCAAAAATGAGTTCTCCCAAAATTGCTTCCTGTGTGTCCAAAAAGGGGCAGAAAGGTAATTTTTAGGGTGTTTTTGACCCTTCTGGAAGCCCAAAACCTGTCAAAATATCTTGGACATAGGTAGGCATGCATAAATTTTCATGACAAATCCAAAAATATCAAGTTTTACCCAAGAGGAGCTCCCATAAAAAGTGCACGCCAAGTGGCGCGACGTGTAGAGCTGAAAAATCTGTGTTTAGGCCACAAAAAAAAAATTGCAAAATATGTCCCAATTTTTTTGAAATTTGAGCTGAATGTCCTCCACCATGTACTATGCTGGGCCAAGGAAGCCTCGGCCAAAATCTAAAGTCTATCTTGCCTTTTCCGACACTTTGAGGCCCTCTTCAACTTAGCCTTCAGTATCTTGATTCGTGCCTTGCTAACATGATTTCTTGCCCAATAAAGATTCGCCATGTGCCTCAACATGTTCTTTTCCTTGTTGGCCTTCTCCAATAGCTTTTCAAAATGAATATTTACCCTTTCAAGCCAATTTTCGCGATCAGCCTCAATCTCTCGCTCAATGGATGTCATCTCGGTTTGGCTCCTTTTGGCAGCTTGACGGTCTTCACGTATATTTTGCAACTCCATGATAGTTTGTTGATATTCTAGCTGTTTGTTTCTCTACTCTAGGTAGTTGATTATCCATTGGGCTCTTTGCAACTTGATGGTCAAAGTGTTTATTTTCGCCTTCTGCTCCCGAACAATCTCTCTCAGCTTTGAGCTTGGTGAGCCCAAATCATCATCAATGAGTATGAAGTTTGTATCCTGGCCTCCTGAAGGCCCCTCATAATGTATTGGCCTCTTACCCTTGTCCTGTACCTGTGCTGCTGATGAAGGAAACGAGACCCCTTCCACCCGGGGTGGAGATAATACTCGCCTGGCTGCTGCAAACAACCCTCTAGTGCCCCTCTGATAAGTGATAAACACTGGCACACTAGCGGTCTGTGTCTCATGACCTTCATGCTGACATGAAGGTTCACCTGCCTCATGAAAAGCCTCCGAAGGTACCTGAGAAGCTGTGAAGAAATCAATAGAAATGAAATCCTCCCATGAAATATCCTGCAAGCCGAGCTGATGCATAACCACAATTTTGATGAGTGCAAAGTGATAGAT
Organism: Pinus albicaulis; assembly: GCA_034641835.2. Taxonomy (NCBI): domain Eukaryota; kingdom Viridiplantae; phylum Streptophyta; class Pinopsida; order Pinales; family Pinaceae; genus Pinus; species Pinus albicaulis. The sequence goes on from CM076581.1 coordinate 30,519,099, forward strand.
ACTGCTATACTGCTGCTCAGGAGTTTTCCTTTGCATGAGGGTGGTCATCTTCTCAATATTCTGGCACGTGAAGTAAAGGAGGTTCATCATTCTCACCCTGGTAAAATGCATCAACAACCTGATATGATAGGTATAGAGATGTGAAAACCGGCCCTCACAACTGAAATATTTGATAATGAGTTTCATCAAAGGAGCACATGAATCCTTTAGAAACTGAAAGGGAAAAACTCTACTGAGTTGTTTCAAAAAACCAGGCTTGATATATGGCTCATAGTGTTCCCTGTCAACCTGCTACCTTTTGTTCCATTGCTCTCCAACATTTGGAATTCTGGTTGCTTGAGAGATAGTTTCAGGTGTTAAAGTGAATGTCACACCTACAAGAGTGACTTGGATATTATGTAAATGCAACACAAACAATGGGGCCAGCTCATGATGGTGGTGAACTCTAGCAATCGTCTCACAAAATTGATAACAAGACTGTTGTTGAAAACATGAAATAGCAAGAGGACAGGCCTACAGCTCAGCCAATGAAGTAGGCTCATCCCTCATATTTCTGCCACTCTTATGAGGTCTCCTAGGTGCATGCAATTTAGTTGTGGAGTCACTGTCTCAGTCATAAGAAGAATCTGTCTCCATGTTTCCCAAAGTCTATGTTGCCTTAGATGAATATGAGGAGTTTGGTGTCTTTGATTTTTGTTGCCAAATGTGTGATAATATGTGAGGGACTATAGAGGGAGAGGGTAGGGGGAATGATGAGATATTTCCAATTGAAATTTGTCAATTGAAGAGTTTAGGGCAGTCACTAGGTTTTTTGGGATAACATTTGGGATTTGGGAATTTTTGATTAGGATGTGGGATAATGGGAATTGGGATATGGAATGAGTGATTTAGGGATATAAGGGAATAGGGAAATAGGCTGATGTAACAAGATAATCAGTGAGGAGGGAATAACAGGGTGGGGAAGTGGGAGTGATAGGTACAAAACCAAATTATAAACCCTAAAGAAGCATTCTTTGAACAAGATAATAGGGTTTGAATTTTTGTTTAAATCCTCATAGATATCACAAGACACATGTTCATTGGTAGTGACAACGTTTATTGACATACTTGGACCGGAAGTGACCGAGCAGATTGGAAGTTTTGAGAGGAATGGCAATGAAATTGCTTTGCGGCGCTACACGTCGCGCAACAAACCCAACGCGCCGTGTAACTCCTATGCACCACGCAGGAGAAATTTCAACACAGTGGAGGCCGACCCAATGCGTCGCACCCATCCAATGCGTCGCGTCGCCCAGCCAATGCGTCGCGCAATGAAACTTGCACAAATCTACCTTCAAACTCCTTCCTTCACTCTCCATGGTTTATCCTTGGCTCACTCTGTCCTCTTGGCATAAAAATGAGCTTTTGAAACATGAAAATGATTTATATACCAAGGATCTTTAATTCTTCATTTAAAAAAAAAACCCAGTTTGTAATGTTTCAGACTTTGACACTTTTTAAAAAACTCTGTTTTAAACAGCTGCTTCATTTTTTCCTTTTGACTGAACGATGTGCTTTCTGTTTGTTCTGCAGGGAATGGATTGGCTGGAGCTTGAAAAAGGTGACCAGGGTTGCCAGTGAAAATATTATTACAACTGAGAAAACTTGAAATTACATTACATTTATACATAAAGATGAAATACTCTATTATTAAGCATATGATGATGAAATTTTTAGTACTGAAACCTTATTTTAAACTCCTCATGTGCCTACTGACCATTATTGGGGATTTTTAAAACCTTATTAATGAAACCCTAGACCTAATGACACTAAAAACCCTAAAAATGACTCTCTGCAAACTATGAGACAAAAAGTGACTGCAAATGATCTTAATAAACAGAAATAGGCCAACAGGTAAAGGACATGAGGGACATGAGCAACAAGCCACTACCATCAGATGATCCATGATCCTAATGGAATGCAGTTGACTGAGTGAGACACCTAATATGCAATGCAACAAGAGAAATTTGAACACTGACGGAGGGATGAAGATACTGACACTAACATTGGCTCCAATGGGGATGGTAGCTCCTTGGAGGTGCCAAGAACTACAGATCTCTGGGAAAATAGGCAGTGCCTTTTTCCATTGGGCTATGGAGTCAATAACTTCGACAAACCAAAACAAGACTCTTGATTCATTTTCAGAACTGAAAACTAACTGAAAACTAACTCAATTTCAAAACCAAAAATGACTGAAAGACTTGACTCAACAAACCAAACCAAAACTGAGACCAACCTTCAGTTTTATAGCCTTCACTTCGGGCCCCCAAACTGAAAGAATGATGACAGCACACGCTTACAATAAACCTTAAACAAACCGGTATGTACAGTGATATGTATGACAACAGAAAACATTTCAAAAATAGTACTTTTTGAGTAGCCGACCATTGACCGGCCCTCCTGGACAATATTCTCCATTCATTTCTTTCAAAAGGAAATAATTTTGGCCTCGATATGCAGCAATTCTGAAAGGTCCTTTCCAAAGATTCTCGAACTTTCCATGCTTACCATTATCTTTGTTTCTTGCATCCCATTTTAGCACCACTTCTTCTATTTGAAACTTGTCCGCGTTTGCCTTCCGATCATATATCTTCTTGATTCTCTCTTGCAGCTTGAAAGTGTTCTGAAAAACCTCGTCTCTAGTCTGCTGTAGATGGATCATTTGGTTTATTCTGCGTTGCATATGATCATCTTCGCTGCCTGCTTCCTGCAGAAGTTTAACCACTAGAATTGCGAGAGAGGTCAGGAATACAGTATCAACACCATACACGAGCTCAAAAGGAGACATGCCTATAGATTTCTTTTGACTCACTCTGTCTGCCCAAAGCGCATTAACCAATTTCTTATGCCAGCTTTTCTTGTTTATTTCCAGCAGCTTTTTGATAATATTGACCAAGGATTTATTTGACGATTCGGCCAATCCGTTGCCTTGTGGATGATATGTGGTTGAGTGCCCCAAAGTAATTTGATACTTATCACAAAAGTCAATCATTCTTTTAGAATTAAATGCTGCTGCGTTATTAGTGATCAGCTTGTTTGGACAACCAAAACGAGACAAAATATTGTTTTCAAGAAATGAAATGATTACCAAATCTGTGGTCTGCCTGGTGGGAATCGCCTCAATCCATTTAGTAAAATAGTCCGTCACTGTAAGGATCCATCTATGCTGCGCTGAAGAAGCAGGATGGATTTCGCCAATGAAATCCAAACCCCACTGCTGAAAAGCAACACTTACTTCAATGGGCTTGAGCGGCAAAGGCTACAATTTTTTCCTCCCTTCAAAAATCTGACATTCATGAGAGCTTTTAACAATTTTGTACACATCAGCAAAGAGAGTCGGCCAATAATATCCTTCTCTCAAAATTTTGTTGGCCATTGTTTTCCAAAAAAGGTGACCTCTGCAATATCCTTTATGAAAATATTCCATAACCTATTTTTCCTCTTCTTCAACCAAACAATTGAGCAAAACACCACCGGGATATTTCCAATAGAGCGCATTATTGATGATGCAAAACTTGGAAGCCTTCAATTTCAGTGTCCTAATTTTGTTTTTAGCCATTCCTGGCAGTGGTGATAGATTTTGGAGCACATACACAATGTCCGAATACCAAGGAGAAAGAACAAAGATTTCTAATACCTGAATTAGCGAACTTTCTTCATTTTCCTCGGACATAGCAGCAATGAGATTAATGTCCAAGGCATGCAAATTTGACTCAGCCATTAGCTTAGCCAACCCCTGCCCTTTGATAAGCTTTGTAGGTTTTATCTCCATGTCATATTCCAACAAAGATGCAATCCATTTGCCTCGGCTCCCTTCTGGATCTGTTTGCACTAAGACATCTTTAACAACAACATTAGGAACATAAGCAAGAATGTGAGAATGAAAAATATATACTCGGAAATATTTCAACGCTTTTACTAAGGCAAGAGCTTGATTTTCAATAATATTATACTTTAACGCTACATCTCTTATGGTTCGACTGAAAAAGGCAATTGGTTTCTCAAGCTGATCTCTTTTCTGCATCAAGACTGTTGCCATAGTATGATCCGAGGCAAATGAAAACAAAACAAAATCCTGAGTATAATCCGGGCTGATCAAAACCGGAGCTGAAGAAAGAGCCAATTTTACTAAATTGAAAGAATTTACTGCTTCCTCAGTCCACTTCACTACACTATCTTTCTTGAGCATGTTTGTGATTTCCTTTAAATGTTCTGCAAGATTGGGCACAAAGCGACGTAAGAGATTCATCTTACCGTTGAATGATTGGATCTCCTTTTTGTTTCGGGGAAGATCAATTTGCTGAATAGCTTCTACTCGAGCTGGATCAATGCGGATGCCATCTTTTGATATAATATGACCAAGAAGCTTGTCTTCATCCATGGTAAACAAACTCTTCTTTGGATTGAGAGATACACCATATTTTCTACACCGCTGAAAAACAATCTTCAAATGATAAAGGTGCTCTTCATCTGAATTAGAAAAAACTGTCAAATCATCAAGATACACAACTATAAAAACATATTTTTCATTTGCAAATGCCATATCCATTGCTCACTAAAAGGTCGCACCAGCATTCTTCAAACCGAAAGGCATTTTAGCATAATGGAAAGTTCCCCACGGAGTGGTGAACGCTGTTTTATCTCTATCATCCTCATGGACCAGAATTTGGTTATAACCAGAATAACCGTTGAGTAGCGACATGCGGGATGATCCAACTACTCGCTGAAGTATGTGATCCATTTTGGGCAATGGATAATTATCTTTCAAAGAAACTTTATTCAGATTCCTAAAATCAATGCATAAGCGAATCTCACCTATTTTCTTGCGCATGGGCACCAAATTAGAAATCCAATCTGAAAATCTTATGGGGACAATAATACCAGCCTTGTACAACCGATTCACTTCCTTCTCTATCGAGGGCAGCAACTTTGGATTTATTCTTCTCAATTTTTTTCAAAAGAGCTTTTGATTTGGCTTAATCGGAATAGTGTGCTGAATTATGTTTGTGTCATATGTCTTCAAATCTGAATAATCCAAAGCAACTACATCAGCAAAGGAAGATAATAGACTGATATACTTTGATTTTACGTATGGGGGAAATGCTTTGGCCAATTTCACCATTTTAGGATTTTCTGCTGATCCAATGTTCACATCCTCAACTCCTTTCTCGATTGGTCACAAGGTTGGTTTTCGAGCTACATCATCTTGGTCGAAAAGCTCCTCTAAAGGTATGAGACCTTTAGGAATGACATTATCCTTCAGCTGCAAAACTTCCATCTGATTGACTCGCACATCAGCCTCGCCATCATCATGCTCCACATCAATAGAAGTGTCTTTGAACTTACCTTCATTTTGCAGAAACTCATCAATTTCTTCGTCATCTTGAAACACTTCCCAATACCTTTGGTTATCAGGAACAGTCATACGATGCTTCACATGGATTTCAATTTTTTTTCTTGAATTCATCGGAATTTTCAAATTACTTGCTGTTGTTGCAAGTGCATCTGCAATACCATTCTGAATACGAGGGACACACGTCAAAGTATAATCTGAAAACAATCTCAAGATATCTAGTACCACATTGTGGTAGGCCTGCATTCGAGGATGCTTAGCTTGATATTCACCTTTCACTTGCTTGATAACTAACTCAGAGTCGCCATACACTGCAATTCTTTTGGCATTTAACTTTCTAAGAATTTTTAGACCAACAATTAAAGCTTCATATTCAGCCTCATTATTTGAAAAATCAAAAGCCAGTTTATAAGAACAGACCCTTGCATTACTTGGCACTTTTTTTGGGGAAGAAATAGGGATGCGTACCCAAATGCCAATTCCAGCACCATCCCTTCCTACCGCACCATCAAAATCCATGGTCCACAAACCATCTTCGTCTTCTTCCAAATGCTAAAATTATGTTTTCTTTTTTGCTTCGTCTTGCTGTCCATCAACATTTTGCTGTTGTCGGAAGGCTGATTTCTCATCGATACTATCAAGTCTCTGTCTCTCTTTCTTTAAGACCTCTTTGAAATTTTCAGTGATTTCCGAAATTTCCTCTACTTCAATTAATTGGCTATTTACATCATTAAAGCTATCTAAGTATAAAACAAATGATTCTAAATCAGTATGTACATAATTGATTGGATGATTTACCGGTTTCTCCTTGCTAGTGATCATATACTTCATATTTTTCTCTCGGTATAATTTCCTCATCTGACCAAACACGGGAATAGTAGCATAGGAGAAATAAAGCTGCAATGTCCCTTTAAGTTTCGCTCCCCAAGATCTGGAAAGAAGCATGCCAAATCTAGGAGGCATATCCGCCACAACCACATCCATCAAAAAAATTTTAGTCGGAATCTGATCCAAACTGACCACCAAATATTTGATAAGCCCAATGCATCTTACTCTACTAGAATCAAAAGAGTAAAGGTCATGATACTTTCTAGTGATATCCAATCCCAATTTCTCCATGATTGCCCTAGGCATGAGATTATTAGAGGCTCCAGAATCAAACATAGAATTGTGTAATACATAGTCGTGCAATCTAAGGCTGATGTAAAAAGGAGGTACATCACTATCTGGAGACTCACCATACAATGCTGGACCAAAAATCAACTCAGGTTGATCATCTTCCACGTTTACCATATCAGAAAATGGATCTAAACTCAAAATCTTAGACACCTGACCCTTATAGCTGCTATTCTTCATCAATTCAGTCAAAGGAATGGACACTTTTAACTTAGCAATTTCATTTTCTAAGTTAAAAATTGAAGTTTTCTCTACTTCTTTAGATGGGACATCCTTCTTTTCAATTTTCTCCCTTGATATATTTAGCTGATTGGATCTTTCATTTGCTGATGGTGATTTGCTAGTAGTGGGATCAATTGTCTCTTTTCCCTTCTTCTGCACAACGAGTGGATCATTCTTTGGTGCTGTAGCTTCCTTTCTTTTTTGAATTGGATTAATGGGTACATCTCTGCTTCTGAGTGAATATTGTCGCTGCTGGGCGGTCAAGGCATTCATGTACCCCATATGATATTCATCAGACTCTTCTTCAAGAGCTGTCTCATTTGCCAAGATGAGATTCTCATCCTTTTGTACAACTGAGTTCTCAAAATACTCCTCATCTTTAGTGATAAAAATTGGCATATCATCAGGTGTAAAGAAATTATTCTCTTCTTCGATTACATTCTCCTCATCATCTGATTCCGGACCATGTAGAAAATTCTGCTGTAAAGGTGTCTTCACTTGCTGTTGTACTGCTTGTTCTTGTGCTCGCTGCTGTCTTTGCTTGATTTTAAATTGTGGTTGCTGCTGGCCACGGAAGTTAGGATTTCTGATTTGCGGTTCAGACTTGTCAATTGTTAATCTTTCAAACATTTTTTCCATCTTACAGATCACCTTATCTGAAGTGGAAACCTCTTCCTTTATTGCTACTTTCTTTTCAGCTTTCATTCTAGCTCTCTTGGCAAGAAAATTGGCTTCAACGTTGACTGCAATTTTCTGCATGTCTTCTAAAGTTCCTAGATCTCTTTCTCTTAATTGATAGGCCATGTCAGGATCGAAGCCATCTGGAAACTTAATTAAATCCGACCCCATAGGTGGCTTTATATCAGCAGGAATTCCATTGTAAACAGAATTGAATCTAATACAATAATCTTGAACAGACTCGCCAACGTTCCGCTTGATATTGTCATATTCGGAAAGGATCTAAAGAGGGTCTTTCTTCACTTCCCATCGATCCAAGAATTGTCTCTGAAGATTAGGCAATGTAGTAATACTTCTAGCCGAAAAAGCTTTGAACCACTTTGTTACTTCACCTCCAAAGGTTTGTACAAACAGTCTCATTGTCACATTTTCCTCATCAATCTCATGAAGGTCAAAGAAATATGCCATCCTATCCACATGTTGCTGAGCAGTAACACTTTGAGGAGTGCCATCAAAAAATGGAATTTTTCTTTGATAATCAGCTGGCATGTCATCCAAGTTTTGAGGCAACACAAGGGGTGCAAATCGAGCAGCCATTGCTCTAGGTGGATTTACAACTGGGCTTAGGGATATGGGAGGAGTCGGAGCAGCTGATGTATGAGGTGTATGTGGTGTGGAGGGAGGTGATACTACTACAGATTGTTGATCAGAGATAGAAGGTTGCACGGGAATGGTGGGAATGAAAGGAGGCTCGGTAGGAATTTTTGAACTAGATGTAACTGCGGATGACCCAAGAGTTGCAGATGCAGACTCTATGAATTCGGGAATGTTTGTTGCTACAATGGAATTATGAATATTCAAGATGTAACTGTCAATGGATCTATTAGCTTTTTCAATTTCAATATCTTTGACAAACTCTGGATTTAGGACAGTAGAATCAATAGCACTTTCAGACTTCGTCTCAAACAGTGACAACTCAAATTGTTCATCAAACTCAAGATCTTCAAGATACTAAAAAACAACAGGACATGAATGAGATTTGAACACAGGAATCACAAGACTTTCTCGACGAAGGATTCTCGAAATAAGATTTGGATTTTCATACACAGGAGGTGGATCAAGATCTGTATTTTCTCTAGTGTGTTGTTTGGAAGCCAGTGTGTTGAATTATTCCCAAAAATCAAACATACAAAATCAACTTGTTCAACCTATCAAATTCTAGACTCATCACCCAAGAGTCTAGAATTATCTGATGTACTGGGGAAATTTACAAGTTAAATGTTACATTTATAAGAGTAGACCGGAGATTGACTAAAGCAACGTTTATCTACTTATGCACTTGCAAAGCAATGTGCAGTTCGAAGCCTACCTGGCATAACTTCAGGCTCCGTCTGTACTTTATAAAACGAATAACACCAACAAGCAAACCATTTTGAGATCCCCAGTATGGTCGCCACTATGTTATTGCCTAAATCCACCTCAGGCTAAGGAAAGCAGATTCTAGGGTAACATCAAACCACGCTTAACCTGGTAGCTAGCCTTACCAGATCGGGAGAGGGCTCTATCCTTGTCAATCTCAACAAAAAATGATCAGTGAGGCTTGAGATGACTTAAGTGAAGGCTGATTTTAGGCTAGGTATATATGTAAAAGAGTTTGATTTGATTTTGAGGGTGTTTTTTGGATCAAAGGGAAGGGCAGATTTTGGGTCTGGGTAATGAGGCCTAGTTTTTGCAGAGATCTGAATGGGGCAAGGTAGGCAATTGTTTTGACACTTCAATTTTTAATGAAATGGATAGCTCAGACTGCTAAGGAGTTGAAGAGGGCAAGAAAATTTCAGGAATCCTCTTCAAACAGTTGAAAACATAGAAAATTAAACAAACCCTAGGTAGAGCACTGCAAATTTTAATTAATTCCACCTTTATCCTTGTTTGTTTAACTTGAGAAGAAATAAGAGGGAAAATGATACACATAAAACACCAGTAAACTTACATTAATAGAGATAAACACATCATCAAAACAAAGAGCCACATGAATCCCAAGGAGTGCTGCAAACCCTGGTCTATTCCTTTGCCAAACTGCAGAGATGACTGTACAATGATGCTCAAAGCAATCCCAAGTGTCCCACCATGCTAATGAATGAAAAAATAGAAGATATAGACAAAAATAACTCATCCCCAGCCTCTAGGGGTCGATCTCACAATTTTAGGAGATTTTTCAACAAGATCTAAACTAAGAATTGGAAAATAGGCAGTGGAATAGCTTGCCTCTATAAGATAGGAAACTGATTCATTCAGTTGCAATTCAACTTTTGATGGATGAATCTACTTCCATGAGTAAAAATTTGACAAAATTACATCAAGACCCATCAAATTACATCAAATTACATCACGAGTTTAACATTTGGAGATAAGAAAGTCAAACTGTCAAAAACTAGGCGAAAAACAGAGTTACGGAGTCCAAAATGATCAAAAATCCCCAATGCGCCGCGCCATTTTGGAGCCAATTTTGAAGGCCTTCCCAGTGTCCAAATTTGCTTCAAGTGGGATTTTTGGAAAGGTCTGCCTGTCTAATTTCCAACACAAGTGGAATTTCTGAATTTGGCTTCCATTTGCCCCTCCAAAAATGAGTTTTACCAACACTGCTTCCTGTGTGTGCAAAAAGGGGCAGAAAGGTCAATTTTAGGGTGTTTTTGACCCTTCTGGAAGCCCAAAACCTGTCGAAATCTCTTGGAAATAGGTAGGCATGCATAAATTTTCATGACAAATCCAAAAATATAAAGTTTTACCCAAGATGAGCCTCCCATAAAAAGCGCGCGCCAAGTGGCGCGACGCGTAGAGCTGAAAAATCTGTGTTTAGGCCAAAAAAAACAAAATTTGAAAAATGTGTCCCAAATTTCTTGAAATTTGGGCTGAATGTCCTCCATCATGTACTATGCTGGGCCAAGGAAGCCTCGGCCAAAATCTGAAGTCTATCTTTCCTTTTCCGACGCTTTGAGGCCTTCTTCAACTTAGCCTTCAGGATCTTGATTCGTGCCTTGCAAACATGATTTCTTGCCCAATAATGATTCACCATGTGCCTCAACATGTTATTTTCCTTGTTGGAATTCTCCAACAGCTTTTCCAAATGAATATTTACCCTTTCAAGCCAAGTTTCGCAATCAGCCTCAATCTCTCACTCAATGGATGTCATCTCGGTTTGGCTCCTTTTGGCAGCTTGCCGGTCTTCACATATATTTTGCAACTCCATGATAGTTTGCTGATCTTCTAGTTTTTTTTTCTCTACTCTAGGTAGTTGATTATCCATTGGGATCTTTGCAACTTGATGGTCAAAGTGTTTATTTCTGCCTCCTCCTCCTGAAAAATCTCTCTCAGCTTTGAGCTTGGTGAGCCCAAATCATCATCAATGAGTATGAAGTCTGTATCTTGGCCTCCTGAAGGCCCCTCATCATGTTTTGGCCTGTTACCCTTGTCCTGTACCTATGCTACTGATGAAGGAAATGAGAAACCTTCCACCGCGGGTGGAGATAATACTCACCTGGCTGCTGCAAACAACCCTCTAGTGCCCCTCTGATAAGTGACAAACACCGACACACTAGCGGTCTGTGTCTCATGACCTTCATGCTGACATGAAGGTTCATCTACCTCATGAAAATCCTCCGAAGGTACCTGAGAAGCTGTGAAGAAATCATTAGAAATGAAATCCTCCCATGAAATATCCTGCAAGCCGAGCTGATGCATAACCACAATTTTGATGAGTGCAAAGTGATAGATACTGCTATACTGCTGCTCAGGAGTTTTCCTTTGCACGAGGGTGGTCATCTTCTCAATATTCTGGCACATGAAGTAAGGGAGGTTCATCATTCTCACCCTGGTAAAATGCATCAGCAACCTGATATGATAGGTATAGAGACGTGAAAACCAGCCCTCACAACTGAAACATTTGATAATGAGTTTCATCAAAGGAGCATATGAATCCTTTAGAAAACAAAAGGGAAAAACTCTACTGAGTTGTTTCAAAAAACCAGGCTTGATATATGGCTCATAGTGTTCCCTGTCAACCTGCTTCCTTTTGTTCCATTGCTCTCCAACATTTGGAATTCCGATTGTTTGAGAGATAGTTTTAGGTGTTAAAGTGAATTTCACACCTGCAAGAGTGACTTGGCCATTATGTAAATGCAACACAAACAATGGGGCCAGCTCATGATGGTGGTGAACTCTAGAAATCGTCTCACAAAATTGATAACAAGACTGTTGTTGAAAACATGAAATAGCAAGAGGACAGGCCTGTAGCTTAGCCAATGAAGTAGGATCCTCCCTCACATGTCTGCCACTCTTATGAGGTCTCCTAGGTGCATGCAATTGAGTTGTGGAGTCACTGTCTCGGTCATAAGAAGAATTTGTCTCCATGTTTGCCAAAGTCTATGTTGCCTTAGATGAATATGAGGAGTTTGGTGTCTTTGATTTTTTCTGCCAAATGTGTGATAATATGTGAGGGACTATGGAGGGAGAGGGTAGGGGGAATGATGGGATATTTCCAATTGAAATTTGTCAATTGAAGAGTTTAGGGGTAGTCACTAGGTTTTTTGGGATAACATTTTGGATTTGGGAATTGGTGATTAGGATGTGGGATAATGGGAATTGGGATAGGGAATGAGTGATTTAGGGATATAAGGGAATAGGAAAATAGGCTGATGTAACAAGATAATCAGTGAGGAGGGAATAACAGGGTGGGGAAGTGGGAGTGATAGGCACAAAACCAAATTATAAACCCTAAAGAAGCATTCTTTGAACAAGATAATAGGGTTTGAATTTTTGTTTAAATCCTCATAGATATCACAAGACACATGTTCATTGGCAGTGACAACGTTTATTGACTTACTTGGACCGGAAGTGACCGAGCAGATTGGAAGTTTTGAGAGGAATGGCAATGAAATTTCTTTGTGGCCCTATTCGTCGTGCAACAAACCCAACGTGCCGCGTAACTCCTATGCGCCGCGCAGGAGTAATTTCAACACAGTGGAGGCCGACCCAATGCGTCACGCCCGTCCAATGCATCGCGTCGCCCAGCCAATGCGTCGCGCAGTGAAACTTGCACAAATCTGCCTTCAAACTGCTTCCTTCACTCTCCACGGTTTATTCTTGGCTCACTCTGTCCTCTTGGCATAAAAATGAGCTTTTGAAACATGAAAATGATTTATATACCAAGGATCTTTAATTCTTCATTTAAAAAAAAAAACCCACTTTGTAATGTTTCAGACTTTGACACTTTTTAAAAAACCCTGTTTTAAACAACTGCTTCATTTTGGCTTTTTGACTGAATGATGTGCTTTCTGTTTGTTCTGCAGGGAATGGATTGGCTGGAGCTTGACAAAGGTGACCAGGGTTGCCAGTGAAAATATTATTACAACTGAGAAAACTTGAAATTACATTACATTTATACATAAAGATGAAATACTCTATTATTAAGCATATGATGATGAAATTTTTATTACTGAAACCTTATTTTAAACTCCTCATGTGCCTGCTGACCATTATTGGGGATTTTGAAAACCTTATTAATGAAACCCTAGACCTAATGACACTAAAAGCCCTAAAAATGACTCTTTTCAAACTATGAGACAAAAAGTGACTGCAAATGATCGTAATGAACAGAAATAGCCAGCAGGTAAAGGACATGAGCAACAAGCCACTACCATTAGATGATCCATGCTCCTAATGGAATGCAGCTGACTGAGTGAGACACCTAATATGCAATGCAACAAGAGAAATTTGATCACTGATGGAGGGATGAAGATACCGACACTAACATTGTCTCTAATGGGGATGGTAGCTCCTTGGAGGTGCCAAGAACTACAGGTCTCTGGGAAAATAGGCAGTGCCTTTGTCCATTGGGCTATGGAGTCAATAACTTCGACAAAACAAAACAAGACTCTTGACTCATTTTCAAAACTAAAAACTGACTAAAAACTGACTCAATTTCGAAACCAAAAATGATTGAAAGACCTGACTCAACAAACCAAACCAAAACTGAGACCAACCTTCAGTTTTATAGCCTTCACTTCAGGCCCCAAACTGAAAGAATGATGACAGCACACACTTACAATAAACCTTAAACAAACCGGTATGTACAGTGATATGTATGTCAGCAGAAAACATTTCAAAAATAGTACCGTTTGAGTAGCCGACCATTGACCGGCCCTCCTGGACAATCTTATCCATTCATTTCTTTCAAAAGGAAAGCATTTTGGCCTCGATATGCAGCAATTCTGAAAGGTCCTTTCCAAAGATTCTCGAACTTGCCATGCTTACCTTTATCTTCGTTTCTTGCATCCCATTTTAGCACCACTTCTTCTATTTGAAACTTGTCCGCCTTTGCCTTCTGATCATATATATTCTTGATTCTCTCTTGAAGCTTGAAAGTGTTCTAAAAAACCTCATCTCTAGTCTGCTGTAAATGGATCATTTGATTTATTCTGCGTTGCATATGATCATCCTTGCTGCCAGCTTCCTGCAGAAGTTTAACCACTGGAACTGCGAGAGAGGTTGGGAATACAGTATCAACACCATACACGAGCTCGAAAGGAGACATGCCTATAGATTTCTTTTGACTCAGTCTGTCTGCCCAAAACGCATTAACCAATTTCTTATGCCAACTTTTCTTGTTTATTTCCAGCAACTTTTTGATAATATTGACCAAGGATTTCTTTAAGGATTCGGCCAATCCGTTGCCTTGTGGATGATATGCGGTTGAGTGCCCAAAAGTAATTTGATACTTATCACAAAATTCAATCATTATTTTAGATTTAAAGGCTACTGCGTTATTAGTGATTAGCTTGTTTGGAAAACCAAAATGAGACAAAATATTGTTTTGAAGAAATGAAATGATTACCAAATCTGTGGCCTGCCTGGTGGGAATTTCCTTAATCCATTTAGTAAAATAGTCCATCGTTGTAAGGATCCATCTATGCTCCGCTGAAGAAGCAGGATGGATTTCGCCAATGAAATCCAAACCCCACTGCTAAAAAGGAGCACTTACTTCAATGGGCTTGAGCGACAAAGGCTGCAATTTTTTCCTCCCTTCAAAAATATGACATTCATGACAGCTTTTAACAGTTTTGTACACATCTGCAAAGAGAGTCGGCCAATAATATCCTGCTCTCAAAATTTTGTTGGCCGTTGTTTTCTAGAAAAGGTGACCTCCGCAGTCTCCTTTATGAAAATCTTCCATAACCTGTTTTTCCTCTTCTTCAAACAAACAATTCAGCAAAACACCATTGGGATCTTTCCAATAGAGCGCATTATTGATGATGCAAAAATTGGCAACCTTCAATTTCAGTGTCCTACTTTTGTTTTTAGCCATTCCTGGCAGTGGTGACAGATTTTGGAGCACATACACAATGTTCGAATACCAAGGAGAAAGAACAAAGATTTTTGATACCTGAATTAGAGAACTTTCTTCATTTTCCTCGGACATAGCAGCAATGAGATTAATGTCCAAGGCATGAAAATTTGACTCAGCCATTAGCTTAGCTAGCCCCTATCCTTTGATAAGATTTGTAGGTTTTATCTCCATGTCATATTCCAACAAAGCTGCAATGCATTTGCCTCGTCTCCCTTCTGGATCTGTTTGCACTAAGACATCTTTAACAACAGCATTAGGAACATAAGCAAGAATGTGAGAATGCATAATATATACTCGGAAATATTTCAACACTTTTACTAAGGCAAGAGCTTTATTTTCAATAATATTATACTTTAAGGCTGCATCTCTTATGGTTCGGCTGAAAAAGGGAATTGGTTTCTCAAGTTGATCTCTTTTCTGCATCAAGACAACTGCCATAGTATGATCCGAGGCAAATGAAAACAAAATAAAATCCTGAGTATAATCTAGGCTGATCAAAACCGGAGCTGAAGAAAGAGCCAATTTTACTAAATTGAAATACTTTACTGCTTCCTCAGTCCACTTCACTACACTATCTTTCTTGAGCATGTTTATGATTTCCTTTAAATGTTCTGCAAGATTGGGCACAAAGCGACATAAGAAATTCATCTTACCATTGAATGATTAGATCTCCTTTTTGTTTCGGGGAAGATCAATTTTCTGAATAGCTTCTACTCGAGCTGGATCAATGCGGATGCCATCTTTTGATATAATATGACCAAGAAGCTTGCCTTCATCCATGGCAAACAAACTCTTCTTTGGATTGAGAGATACACCATATTTTCTACACCGCTGAAAAACAATATTCAAATGATAAAGGTGCTCTTCATCTGAATTAGAAAAAAACTGTCAAATCATCAAGATACACAACTATAAAAACATCTTTTTCATTTGCAAATGCCATATCCATTGCTCATTGAAAGGTCGCACCAGCATTCTTCAAACCGAAAGGCATTTTAGCATAATGGAAAGTTCCCCACGGAGTGGTGAATGCTATTTTATCTCTATCATCCTCATGGACCAGAATTTGGTTATAACTGGAATAATCATCGAGTAGCAACATGCGGGATGCTCCAACTACTCGTTGAAGTATGTGATCCATTTTGGGCAATGGATAGTTGTCTTTCAAAGATACTTTATTTAGATTCCTAAAATCAATGCATAAGCGAATCTCACATGTTTTCTTTCGCACGGGCACCAAATTAGAAATCCAATCTGAAAATATTATGGGGACGATGATACCATCTTTGTACAATCAATTCACTTCCTTCTCTATTGAGGGCAGCAGCTTTGGATTTATTCCTCTCAATTTTTGTCGAAAGGGCTTTTGATTTGGCTTGATCGGAATGGTATGCTGAATTATGTTTGTGTCATATGTCTTCAAATCTGAATAGTCCCAAGAAAATACATCAGCAAAGGAAGATAGTAAACTTACATACTTTGCTTTTACCTGTGTGGGCAATGCTTTGGAAAATCTCACCATTTTAGGATTTTCTGCTGATCCAATGTTCACATCCTCAACTCCTTTCTCAGTTGGCAGCAAGCTCGGTTTCCGAGCTACATCATCTTGGTCGAAAAGCTCCTCCAAAGGTATTAGACATTTAGGAATGACATTATCCTTCAGCTGCAAAACTTCCATCTGATTGACTTGCACATCCGCCTCGCCATCATCATGCTCCCCATCAATAGAAGTGTCTTTGAATTTACCTTCATTTTGCAGAAATTCATCAATTTCTTTCTCATCTTGAAACACTTGCCAATACCTTTGATTGTTAGGGATAGTCGGATGATGCTTCACATGAATTTCAAATTTTTTTCTTGAATTCATCGGAATTTTCAAATTACTTGGTGCTGTTGCAAGTGCATCTGCAATACCATTCTGAATACGAGGGACACATGTCAAAGTATAATCTGAGAACAATCTCAAGATATCTAGTACCGCATTGCGGTAGGCCCGCATTCGAGGATGCTTAGCTTGATATTCACCTTTCACTTGCTTGATAACCAACTCGGAGTCGCCATACACTGCAATTCTCTTGGCATTTAACTTTCTAAGAATTTTCAGACCAACAATTAAAGCTTCGTATTCAACCTCATTATTTGAACAATCGAAAGCCAATTTATACGAAAAGACCCTTACATTACTTGGCACTTTGTTTTGGGAGGAAAAAGCGCTGCGTACCCAAATTCCAATTCCAACACCGTCCTTTCCTACCGCACCATCAAAATCCATGGTCCACAAACCATCTTCGTCCTCTCCCAAATGCTGAAATTATGTTTGCTTCTTTACTTCGTCTTGCTGTCCATCAACATTTTGCTGCTGTCGGAAGGATGATTGCTCATCAGTGCTATCAAGTCTCTGTCTCTCTTTCTTTAAGACCTCTCTAAAATTTTCAGTGATTTCCGAAATGTCTTATACTTCAATTAATTGACTATTTACATCATTAAAACTATCTAAGTACAAAAAAAATGATTCTAAATCAGTATGTACATAATTGATTGGATGATTTACTGGTTTCTCCTTGCTAGTAATCATATACTTCATCTTTTTCTCCCGGTATAATTTCCTGATCTGACCAAACACGGGAATAGTAGCATAGGAGAAATCAAGCTGCAATGTCCCTTTAATTTTCGCTCCCCAAGATCTAGAAAGAAGCATGCCAAATCTAGGAGGAATATCCGCCACAACCACATCCATCAAAACATTTTTAGTCGGAATCTGATCCAAACTGACCACCAAATTTTTGATAAGCCCAATGCATTTTACTCTACTAGAATTGAAAGAATAAAGGTCATGATACTTTCTAGTGATATCCAATCCGAATTTCTCCATGATTTCCCTAGGCATGAGATTATGAGAGGCACCGGAATCAAACATAGCATTGTGTAATACATAGTCGTGCAATCTAAGGCTGATGTAAAAAGGAGGTACAACACTATCTGGAGACTCACCATCCAATGTTGGACCAAAAATAAACTCAGGTTGATCATCTTCCACGTTTACCATATTAGATAATGGATCTAAATTCAAAATCTTAGACACCTGACCCTTATAACTGCTATTCTTCATCAATTCAGTCAAAGGAATGGATACTTTCAACTTAGCAATTTCATTTTCTAAATTAAAAACTAAAGTTTTCTATACCTCTTTAACGGGAGCATTCTTCTTTTCAATTTTCTCCCTTGATATATTTGGCTGATTGGATCTTTCATTTGCTGATGGTGATTTGCTAGTAGTGGGATCAGCTGCCTCTTTTCCCTTTTTATACACAACGAGTGGATCATTCTTTGGTGTTGTAGCTTCCTTTCTCTTTTGAATTGGATTAATGGGCACATCTCTACTTCTGAGCGAATATTGTCGCTGTTGGGTGGTCAAGGCATTCATGTATGCCCTCTGATATTCATCAGATTCTTCTTCAAGAGCTGTCTCATTTTCCAAGATGAAATTCTCGTCCTTTTGTACAGTTGAGTTCTCAGAATACCCCTCATATTTAGTGATAAAAATTGGCATATCATCAGGTGTAAAGAAATAATTCTCTTCTCCTATTACATTCTCTTCATCATCTGATTCTGGACCATGTAGAAAATTCTGCTGTAAAGGTGTCTTCACTTGTTGTTGTACTGCTTGTTCTTGTACTCGTTGCTCTCTTTGCTTAATTCTAAATTGTGGTTGTTGCTGGCCACGAAAGTTAGGATTTCTGATCTGTGGTTTAGACTTATCAAGTGTTAATCTTTCAAACATATTTTCCATCTTATGAAGCACCTGATCTGAAGTGGAAACCTCTTCCTTTGTTGCTACTTTCTTTTCAGCTTTCGTTCTAGCTCTCATGGCATGCAAATTGGCTTCAACGCTGACTACAATTTTCTGCATGTCTTCTAAAGTGCTCGAATCTCTTTCTCTTAATTCATAAGCCATGTCAGGATCGAAGCCATCCAGAAACTTAATCAAATCCGACCGCCTAGGTGGCTTTATATCAACAAGAATTGCATTGTAAACTGAATTGAATCTAATACAATAATCTTGAACAGACTCACCAACGTTCTGCTTGATATTTTAATATTCGGAAAGGATTTGAAGAGGATCTTTCTTCACTTCCCATCGATCCAAGAATTGTCTCTGAAGATTAGGCAATGTAGTAATACTTCTAGCCGGCAAAGCTCTGAACCACTTTCTTACTTCACCTCCAAAGGTTTGTACAAACAGTCTCATTGTCACATTTTCCGCATCAATCTCATGAAGGTCAAAGAAATCTGCCATCCTATCCACATGTTGCTAAGTAGTAACACTTTGAGGAGTGCCAATAAACAATGGAATTTTGCTTTGATAATCAGCGGGCATGTCATCCAAGTTTTGAGGCAACGCAAGGGGTGCGAATCAGGCTGCCATTGCTCTGGGTGGATTTACAACCAGGTTTGGGGATATAGGAGGAGTCGGAGCAACTGATGTATGAGGTGTTTGTGGTGTGGATGGAGGTGATACTACTGCAGATTGTTGATCAGAGATAGAAGGTTGCACGGGAATGGTGGGGCTAAAAGGAGGCTCTGTAGGAATTTGTGAACTAGATGTAATTGCGGATGACCCAAGAGTTGCAGATGCAGACTCTATGAATTCAGGAATGTTTGTTGCCACAATGGAATTCTGAATATTCAAGATGTAACTATCAATGGATCTATTAGCTTTTTCAATTTCAAGATCTTTAATAAACTTTGGATTTAGGATAGTAGAATCAATAGCACTTTCGGAGTTAGTCTCAAACAACGACAACTCAAATTGTTCATCAAACTCAAGATCTTCAAGATACTAAAAAACAACAGGACATGAATGAGATTTGAACACAGGAATCACAGGACTTTCTCGACGAAGGATTCTCGAAATAAGATTAGGATTTTCATACACAGGAGGTGGATCAGGATCCAGATTAGCTTTGGTGTGTCGCCTGGAAGCCAGTGTGTTGAATTATTCCCAAAAATCAAATGGAAAAAATCAACTTGTTCAGTCTATAAAATTCTAGACTCATCACCCAAAAGTCCAGAATTATCTGATGTACTAGGGAAATTTACAAGTTAAATGTTACGTTTATCAGACTAGACCGGAGATTGAATGAAGCAGCGTTTATCTACTAATGCACTTGCAAAGCAACGTGCAGTTCGAAGGCTACCTGGCATAACTTCAGGCTCCGTCTGTAGTTTAGAAAACGAATAACACCAACAAGCAAACCATTTTGAGATCCCCAGTATTGTCGCCACTATGTTATTTCCTAAATCCACCTCAGGCTGAGGAAGGCAGAGTCTAGGGTAACATCAAACCACGCTTAACCTGGTAGCTAGCCCTACCAGATCGGGAGAGGGCTCTCTCCTTGTCAATCTCAGAAAAAAATGATCAGTGAGGCTTGAGCTGACTTAAGTGAAGGCTGATTTTAGGTTAGGTATATTTGCAAAAGATTTTTATTTGATTTTTAGGGTGTTCGTTGGATCAAAGGGAAAGGCAAATTTTGGGTCTGGGGAATAAGGTCCAGTTTTGCAGAGATCTGAATGGGGCAAGGTAGGCAATTGATTTTACACTTTCAATTTGAAGGAAATGAAGAGTTGAGACAGGTGAAGAGCTGAAGAGGGCAAGAAACCTTCAAGGATCCTCTCCAAATAGCTGAAAACATAGAAAATTAAACAAACCCTAGGTAGAGCACTACAAATCTAATGAATTCCACCTTTATCCTTGTTTGTTAACTTAAGAAGAAATAAGAGGGAAGATGATACATATAAAGCACCAGTAAACTTACATTAACGGAGAGAAACACTTCATCAAAACAAAGAGCCACATGAATCCCAAGGAGTGTTGCAAACCCTGGTCTATTCCTTTGCCAAACTGCAGAGATGAATGTACAATGATGCTCAAAGCAATCCCCAAATGTCCAACCATGCTAATGACTGAAAAACTACAAGATATAGAAAACACTATCTCATCCCCAGCCTCTAGGGGTCGAGCTCACAATTTTAGGATTTGTTTCAACAAGATCTAAACTGAGAACTGGAAAATAGGCAGTGGAACAACTTGCCTCTATAAGATAGGAAACTGATTCATTCAGTTGCAATTCACCTTTTGATGGATGAATCTACCTCCATGAGTAAAAATTTAACAAAATTACATCAAGAACCATCAAATTACATCATGAGTTTAACATTTGGAAGTAAGAAATTCAAACTTTCCAAAACTAGGCGAAAAACAGAGTTACTGAGTTCAAAATGAGCAAAAATCCCCAATGTGCAACACCTGATTTCTCAATGCGTCGTGCCAGTTTGGAGCTGATTTTGGAGGCTTTCTCGGTGTCCAAATTTTCTCCAAGTGGGATTGTTGGAAATTTATTCCTGTCTACTTTCCAACACAAGTGGAATTTCTGAATTTGGTCTTCATTTGCCCCTCGAAAAATGAGTTCTCCCAACACTGCTTCCTGTGTGTCCAAAAAGGGGCAGAAAGGTCATTTTGAGAGTGTTTTTGACCCTTCTGGAAGCCCAAAGCCTATCAAAATCTCTTGGCCATAGGTAGGCATGCATACATTTTCATGAAAAATCCAAAAATATAAAGTTTTACCCAAGAGGAGCCTCCCATCAAAAGCACGCGCCAAGTGGCGCGACGCGTAGAGCTGAAAAATATGTGTTTAGGCCAAAAAAACAAAATTTGCAAAATGTGTCCCAAATTGTTTGAAATTTGGGCTGAATTTCCTCCATCATGTACTATGCTAGGCCAAGTAAGCCTCAGCCAAAATCTGAAGTATATCTAGCCTTTGCCGACGCTTTGAGGCCCTCTTCGACTTAGCCTTCAGGATCTTGATTCGTGCCTTGCAAACATGGTTTCTTGCCCAATAATGATTCGCCATGTGCCTCAACATGTTCTTTTCCTTGTTTGCCTTCTCCAACAGCTTTTCCAAATTAATATTTACCCTTTCAAGCCAAGTTTCGTGATCAGCCTCAATCTCTCGCTCAATGGATGTCATCTCGGTTTGGCTCCTTTTGGCAACTTGTCGATCTTCACGTATATTTTGCAACTCCATGATAGTTTGCTAATCTTCTAGATGTTTGTTTCTCTACTCTAGGTAGTTGATTATCCATTGGGATCTTTTCAACTTGATGGTCAAAGTGTTTATATCCGCCTTCTGCTCCTGAACAATCTCTCTCAGCTTTGAACTTGGTGAGCCCAAATCATCATCAATGAGTATGAAGTCTATATCTTGGCCTCCTGAAGGCCCCTCATCATGTATTGGCCTCTTACCCTTGTCCTGTACCTATTCTGCTGATGAAGGAAACAAGACCCCTTCCACCCCGGGTGCAGATAATACTCGTCTGGCTGCTACAAACAACCCTCTAGTGCACCTATGATAAGTGACAAACACCGGCACACTAGCGGACTATGTCTCATGACCTTCATGTTGACATGAAGGTTCACCTGCCTCATGAAAAGCCTCCGAAGGTACCTGATAAGCTGTGAAGAAATCATTAGAAATGAAGTCCTCCCATGAAATATCATGCAAGCCAAGCTGATGCATAACCACAATTTTGATGAGTTCAAAGTGATAGATACTGCTATACTGCTGCTCAGGAGTTTTCCTTTGCACGAGGGTGGTCATCTTCTCAATATTCTGGCACATAAAGTAAGGGAGGTTCATCATTCTCACCCTGGTAAAATGCATCAGCAATCTGATATGATGGTTATAGAGACGTGAAAACTGGCCCTCACAACTCAAATATTTGATAATGAGTTTCATCAAAGGAGCATATGAATCCTTTAGAAACCGAAAGGGAAAAACTCTACTGAATTGTTTCAAAAAACCAGGCTTGATATATGGCTCATAGTGTTCCCTGTCAACCTGTTGCCTTTTGTTCCATTGCTCTCCAACATTTGGAATTCCGGTTGCTTGAGAGATAGTTTTAGGTGTTAAAGTGAATGTCACACCTGCAAGAGTGACTTGGCCATTATGTAAATGCAACACAAACAATCGGGCCAGCTCATGATGGTGGTGAACTCTAGCAATCGTCTCACAAAATTGATAAAAATACTATTGTTGAAAACATGAAATAGCAAGAGGATAGGCCTGCAGCTCAGCCAATGAAGTAGGCTCCTCCCTCACATGTCTGCCACTCTTATGAGGTCTCCTAGGTGCATGCAATTTAGTTGTACAGTCACTGTCTCTGTCATAAGAAGAATCTGTCTCCATGTTTGCCAAATTCTATGTTTCCTTAGATGAATATGAGGAGTTTGGTGTCTTTGATTTTTGTTGCCAAATGTGTGATAATATGTGAGGGACTATGGAGGGAGAGGGTAGGGGGAATGATGAGATATTGCCAACTGAAATTTAACAATTCAAGAGTTTAGTGGCAGTCACTAGGTTTTTTGGGATAACATTTGGGATTTGGGAATTTGTGATTAGGATGTGGGATAATGGGAATTGGGATAGGGAATGAGTGATTTAGGGATATAAGGGAATAGGGAAATAGGCTGATGTAACAAGATAATCAGTGAGGAGGGAATAACAGGGTGGGGAAGTGGGAGTGATAGGCACAAAACCAAATTATAAACCCTAAAGAAGCATTATTTGAACAAGATAATAGGGTTTGAATTTTTGTTTAAAACCTCATAGATATCACAAGACACATGTTCATTGGCAGTGACAACGTTTATTGACTTACTTGGACCGGAAGTGACCGAGCAGATTGGAAGTTTTGAGAGGAATGGCAATGAAATTGCTTTGCGGCCCTACACGTCGCGCAACAAACCCAATGAGCCGCGTAACTCCTATGCGCTGCGCAGGAGTAATTTCAACACAGTGGAGGCCGACCCAATGCGTCGCGTCGCCCAGCCAATGCGTCGCGCAGTGAAACTTGCACAATTCTACCTTCAAACTGCTTCCTTCGCTATCCACGGTTTATCCTTGGCTCACTCTATCCTCTTGGCATACAAATGAGCTTTTGAAACATTAAAATGATTTATATACCAAGGATCTTTAATTTTTCATTAAAAAAAAACCCACTTTGTAATGTTTCAGACTTTGACACTTTTTAAAAAACTCTGTTTTAAACAGTTGCTTCATTTTGGCTTTTTGACTGAATGATGTGCTTTCTATTTGTTTTGCAGGGAATGGATTGGCTGGAGCTTGACAAAGGTGACCAGGGTTGCCAGTGAAAATATTATTACAACTGATAAAACTTGAAATTACATTACATTTATACATAAAGATGAAATACTCTATTATTAAGCATATGATGATGAAATTTTTAGTACTGAATCCTTATTTCAAACTCCTCATGTTCCTGCTGACCATTATTGGGTATTTTGAAAACCTTATTAATGAAACCCTAGACCTAATGACACTAAAACCCTAAAAATGACTCTTTGTGACTGCAAATGATCTTAATGGACAGAAATAGGTCAGCAGGTAAAGGACATGAGGGACATGAGCAACAAGCCAATGTCGTCAGATGATCCATGCTCCTAATGGAATGCAGCTGACTGAGTGAGACACCTAATATGCAATGCAATGAGAGAAATTTGATCACTGACGGATGGATGAAGATACCGACACTAACAGTATGCACAAAGCATTTAACGTTTTCCATTTCTCCATTTCTATTTGTTTTCTATTGGATTTCCAAGAATACTTGGTGTTCCAGTACAAAAATTAACTGTAACCCATGAAAAACTTAGTTGAAGGAAGTGAATGATTTAGAATAGGTACTAAAATAACTAGCATGGATTCTGCCTTCTGAAGGTTATAAGTAAACAACTATACCGGGATTTGGATTTCCAAGAATACTTAGTGTTCCAGTACAGAAAGTAACTGTAACCCATGCAAAACTTAGTTGGAGGAAGTGAATGATTTACAACAGGTACTAAAATAACTAGCATGGGTTCTGCCTTTCATCCCGAAGGTTATATGTAAACAACTGTATCGGGATTTCTCTTGGTGTTCCAGTACAGAAAGTAACTGTAACCCATGTAAAACTTAGTTGGAGGAAGTGAATGATTTACAACAGGTACTAAAATACTAACATGGGTTCTGCCTTTTATCCTGAAGGTTATATGTAAACAACTGTACCAGGATTTATCTATAGACTGAAAAGGTATTTGGGTTTTTCTTCTTCTCGTTGCATTTTCAGCTTTATTAGAATTTTTCTTTACAAACTAAGGGAAACCACTGAAAAATAATTATTATTATACTGCTCTTTTGTCCTCATTTAAATTCTTTTGGTTAGAATTGACTTCTTCCTTTGGGACTCTTCATTTCACAATCACTTTCTAATTTACCAGTTTGCAAATGCAACCTTATAAACCTTTTTAAATCTTTTTGCTATAATTAGCTTAATGGTAAGAGTAAGCTTTACCAATTTCCAAATGCCACCTTATAATTCTTTTTTAATCTTTTAGCTATAATTAGCTTAATGGTAAGAGTAAGCTTTAAGTGAGTAGGATTATGTTACTTTTCCCAAATTAATATTTATGTGATTAGTGCTTTAATATTTAATTATAATCATATTACATGGATTAATTATAATCATATTACATAGGTTATGAGACATTGGAAACATAAATGGAAACCCATACTTGCCTTGTCTTAACAAAAAAAAGTCAAGTTTAAGTTGAACCTAGCAACTTTGATCAATGCCAAGGGATTTACATCTTTGTACTTTTGTAGTTTTTGAAAAAAGATAACCAATTGGTTGACTCAGTTCCCTACAAAATGGCTAGGCAACATCAACAATACTTTCTAGTCTTTAAAATCAGATATACTTTCTAGTCTTTAAAAAAAAATGACAAATTTTTAAATACTTTCTAGTCTTTAAAAATAGATAACAAATTAGTTGAGACAATTCTTCTTACAAATATCTATTGCAACATCACCTTGGAAGTAAAAACAATTACACACTTAAAATTGTTTCGCTAACAAAATTTTTGTCTGCCCAGCAGGGACTATCGTTGCTTGCAAACTTTGTTATAAATGCAAATGGATATATACTTTGTAAAATTATAATTTATTTTTTAAATTAAATGAACCAAACAACGCTTTTATAAATTTTAATAAAATTATTAAAATAAAATTATATATATATTTATAAATTTATTAAAATCAAATAATATATCTAACATTTTTTTTATTTAACAAAATTAAAAATATTTATATATATATATATAAGTTTAAAAACATATTCAAATTCATCTTCTGCACAGTAAACTTATGCATCGTAAAATCAAGATTCATGTTTATTTTATATATATATATTATTTTATAATATATATATATTCAAAGTCATCTTCTGCAAAGTAAACATATGCATCGTAAAATCAAGATTCATAGCTTTTAGCATATTAATAAAAATGCTCAAGGACCCAACAAATGGTCTTTATCCCATTGCCATTGTAACACAAATGTTATAATTAAAATTGTTTAATTTATTTATTATAAGTGTAAATGTTAAAAAATTTATTATTTTAATTGAAATTAATAATTAAGATAGTCTTATTGGATTCTTTTTATTACTACTCATACATAATGGTAAATATTGAACCAAAAATTTAATAATAATTTATTTAAGATATTTACAAGTAATTATCACAAAAATATATAAAAAAAAACATGAAGAAAGTCACATTCTTATCATTATTTTGTTTGTCAAGTTGTCTGTAATGGTAAATTTTATATTTCAATTTTGGCACCATTCCCAATGACCTGGTTAATTGGGCATCATCTCCAGGACCGATGATCAAGGATCTATCATTCCCTAACATCTTAGTTGCTATATGCCCTAAGACAAGAAACAACATAAATCAAACAAGACTTTCATCAAGCAAGGGTTTCCATGGTTTGAAGCTTATTATTTAACATATGAGAGCTCACCAATGCAGGCTCTAAGGGGCCTATGTGTGTTGCACATGCAGGTAGCCCCATTCAAGGCTGCTCTGTAGAGCACTTCCCGACATTCAAAGGTGCATTGGTCACATTGGGAGCGAAATTATCATTGTTCTGGCATCTCCACTTGGCCAGTGTCTTTTAGAAGGGTTCACATGTGTCAAGCTTCGAATCCAAGTGTCCATTTGACAAGTACATTACTGGAAACATGTCTTGCCTATTTTTGGAATGCTATTTATTACAAAACAACCTACAGTTCATCTATAAATTGAACGCAGATCTAATTGTTTGAGGAAGAAGAATTTGAGTAGAGAAATGTTGGAGAATTTTCAATAGAGAGTTTGATTTATGGAGCTGCTGCTAGAGAGATTTATGCTATGATGAGACTTGGGAACTCTACTAGAAGGTCACTTCAAATCAGTCACTAGGTTGTAACCTCTCCTTCTATCATCAATAAAGAGTACTTCTTGTTTTTCCCTACATGCATCTATGTTTACTTTGATTTTCCATATTGAAAGATCTTGGTTGATGAATGTAGTTTATGCTTAACTGATTTAGCTAACTAGCTTGAATAGATATCTATATTATTGCATCTTCTGTTGTTTCAGTGCTCTTTCTTGCAAGAAGCATTCAGCCAACAAAACTGCTTTAATTTGAAGCTGTAGTGGAAGCGATAGAAAGGAGCCATTTGGAAGCGACTGAAACAAGTAAGCCTCCAATCCTCTCTGTGTATCTGTTCTGAGTTAGGAGAACCGGTAATATAGTCTGTCACCTGTTGTTCTAGGCTAACACCTACCTAGGGAAGCATAATTTATCTGTAGATTACAATTCTGGCCCAACAAACTGGCAACTCCAGTAGGGATAACTTCTCTTGTTTCTAGGTGTTTTAGTCTCTGATTTGCTTTCTAAATCCACCCAGTAGCTGTTTCACATAAAGATTAGACTTTTTCAGAACTTAATTTGCAAAGTTAGTGAGCCAAACAGTAGATTTTTCTTTGTTTACTACGCCTAACTCACCCTTATTCAGGGCACAGTGCTTTCCAGAGCACTGTCTCCCTTCAAAGCCTGCGTTGCAGAGCACTGTCTCCCCTTGGAGACTGCGTTGGCTCCTGAAAGGGACCAAATCCCCTTGAATCCGACTTTGTACTTTGCTTCAGTTTTGTTTGTTGATTTGTTGTGAAAATTTTGATGCTCAATTGACCAGTAACTCTATATATTTCTTGTCCTTTGACTGAAAATTTGTTCAATGTTGTTTAAAAAAATAATTTTCATTATCATTGACAAGTTGATTTCAAAGTACTTTTTATGGTCGCATTAAGAATCGTTTGCTTTCGAAATAGGAAATTGTCATAAAATCTTCATTTCCTTGATAGGAAAAATTGTTGTTGAAGTCCTCATTTTTCCTTCAAAAGAGAAATTTTTGTTTGTATTCTTCGTTTCTTGAAAGTAAACAACATTTCGATTATTGATCTAGTGCGCCTAGTTTTTTTCTACATTCATAACATTAAGGAAACTGAAAAGAAAAAGTTGCATTCGCATGTAGGATTGTGTGTTTTTTGCAAAAGGAACATTAGGAAATCTGAATTTAGTTTGTGATTCATTGATTTTGTTTTTGTTCATTGATTTGTTTGCTCACAAATTATTTGCTCTCTTTCCAAAAAACTAGCGTTCTCTTACCTTAGTAGCTAGGTTCTTCATTGAAAAAGCTAAAAGTGAAAGTTTGTTTGTCATTCTTAGCAACATTTTAGGAATTTTATATACATCATCGTGGTGAACCTGAAAGGCAAATTGTTAAGCAAGATCAACATAAAATAAACCTCAATTTACTTAACAACGCATTGGAACATTAACAATAACATTTAGAAGGTCTAGGCTAGAGACGTGTTCCGGCGTCATAAAACATAGCAACTATCGTTAACTTGTCTGCGATACATTCCGAGTGTGACACCTCACTCCACGTACGTAAGTATGTCGTAGCTCGTCCACGTACTTTCAGGTATATCGGGCGGTGTTACAGTACGATAAGTATAAAGGGATGCTCTCACTGTGCGGTTTCACATCAGACAGCGCTAATACGGACTTGGGCCTCCACATACCTTCGGGTATATTTGGGAGGAAAAAGTTTAGGTGCTATCCATCCATAGTGAACCGAGTTGGCCACCCTGAAATTGTGATACACTGAACACAGCATTTGGGGAGATTACCTGCCCGTACTTCTTGGTTCGCTAGGAGGTATTCTGCAGTTCACATTTTCTTGGTAAATCCTTTTTCCTAGCATTACCCTCTTTTTGGTTATTTGTTTTTGGATAAAATAAATCAGTAATCATGGAAGAAAACAATCCTACCCCCCATCGTTTGCGTAGATTAGCTTTAAAACCACTTTTACCGCCAGAAGTTACTTCTGGTAGGCGAAGGTGATCATGATCTGCCAAATCAAGTACAATTTGTACCTCTGGCGAAACATCATCATTTAAACTAGAGTTAGCTCAAATTGTTTCCACACATCCTGGTTCATCTACTGTTGTCGAAACGGAGTCTTCATAGCTACCTGTCGTCATGATCCATTCAATCGATGAGACCATACCTCTTGGACCCGACGTTGTTCAATCACAAATTGATCCAGATCCTGTCTCTTCTTTGCCAGAAAATCTGAATCCTGAACAATCGGAAGTTGTTCCTACCTTGGTCACTCCACAAATATCTGTAGCCATTGAAACTCCTATATCACACAGTCAACCGGCTGAAATATATTTTGGGCCTAATGGTGAAGTTCTTCCTCCTGGTTTAATCGTGATTGAAGAAATCCCACAAACTAATACATCTTTAAGTCAAACCCACTTTGGGGGAGACCTTTACCTGTACCAGTCTCTTCCTCAATCGTTTCCATCTGATTTTGTTGATCCCATTGCCATTCAATCTCCCGTTGATTTCGGAGAGTATACATTTGGTCATACAACAATGCCTGAACCAACATCTTCGGTTGGGTCTGTTGTTCGAATTACGTCAGCTCCTACCCTCGCTACTTCGTCGATGTTCGCAACCTCACTAGAGTCATATTTTCACGGTGGCCCTTTGGTCCCAACAGGCTACAAATCATTGTTTGGCACTTTCTCTGGTCAATCTTCAAGACCATGGTTGTTACCAATGTCTTCATCAGGTGTTTTAATTGGTATTCCTATAGTTAGTACTGAACGACTTGACTCATTACATCCATCATCAGGGCAATATCAAGTCGGTCCTTATGGGTCAATTCCTTTAAGTACCATATCAATTGGACTCCCAGCATTCGGGGAACAATATTTTCCATCTTATTATCCTCCTTATGTTGGGGGGCAACCTATGGTCACCCAATATGACAGTACTTAGTCACATTTTGGTCAAACTAATGTTGACATGAATGTTTGTCAATGGCACCCCACTCTGCCTATCCAACCACAAACGGTTGTCCAATCGTATCAACCAATTCAACCTGTTACACCCACTTCAATACCACTTGTTAATACATCTATAACCCTGTTACAGAATCAAAATCTTGTACATCAACCTTATCAGGCGAGTTCTTCAACTCAATATCATCAAATGTTGGGTCCACAGACTCAAAATCCTTTGGTTAATTTACAACAACCTATATCAGGAATTATTTATTCACAAGTTGGTGTGCCATTTTATGGGGTGTCACAAACATAATCTGGTTATACATATCAACCGAATCCAACTTATACTAATTTGGGTTATAACATTGGTGGACAGAATCCTTGGCAGCCACAGACGCAAATTCCTCAAACTTCATATCAACAAGTACCATATCCAAGTTTTGGTCAACAAAAATCTCAAACGTTTTCCATGAAAAACAACCCCTATCTGGGTTACCAGCATCAAATCCCATATGCTGGTGCTCAAGGAACCTATTGCCCAAGAAATTCCATCTTATCCTGGCTATGCTCAACCTGACCTTAATAGACAGTTGCCTTTTGTTGCAACTTTGGAATTACCAGATTTAAACTGGTTAACCAATGATCCTATCAATTATGCTCCTTGGTGGCCGGGGATACCACATAAATTACCCTCCGATATACCTAAATTCAATGGAAACCCTGGAGAAGATCCATCAACTCATGTCATGACTTATCATTTATGGTGTTCATGAAATTCCCTAAATGATGATTATGTTAGATTACGTCTTTTCCAGCGAACGCTCACAGGTCTAGCAACTAAATGGTACATTGAATTACCTAGAGCTTCTTTCGACAATTTCACTGCCTTGGCTACTGTATTTTTGACCCATTTCTAGTTACCGATCAGATACGAAACTGGAACAGAACTCTTGACCAACTTCAAACAGAGTAATGCTACTCACATTTTAGTTCATATTCATGAGTGGCATCGCCGTCGGTGAATGGTTAAGACATTTGTTCCTGATCAAATCCTTGCTGAATGGTTCATTAAATCCCTGTTACCATCTATAACAGAGGATGTGGCTAAAGGTGGCGTCGTCATAGAAGAGCAAGTTATCGCTCGTTCCTAGTATTTAGACTTGATTTATACTCAGACTAGCATGCTCTATGAGAAAATCCCAAATGCGCCACGATCTAATTTCAATGTTCCTCCTCAAATAAAGGACTCTCATGCTGGAGACAGGTTGATAAGCATTGCAAACACACACAACACTACTGCATCTGATCCTGCTCCTACTTCCGAAATTAATGCCGTCTCATTTGATAAAGGAAAAAGTGATAAGCAACCAGGAGATAAGAAAAAGGGGAAATCAAAGAAAAAGAAAACTTCTAACCCACAAGAATGATCATCTGATCAAACATCAGGACCACGGAAACCTCATTATCCATGCCTAATCTGTAACGAGGAACATTTTGTTAGGGATTGTCCTCACCGTGCTAAAGTATCAAAAATCATCAAGACTTCTCATGCATCAGTTGTATTGACAGACCCATTTCCAAATCCAGACACAAATTTGGTTGCTACGGATCCAGCTCCTAGTTCCCAAGTGTTAATATTATCCACTACAAAACCTTCACAAGATATTTTGGTGTTGACGCGAAATAAATACTATGGTAGTCTGGCCACTGATCAACCTACTACCTCGACCACAAATCCATCTAATGAATCAGTACCACCTCCTGTTATTCCTGAATTAACGATTAAGCCACCAAAGGGTGTAATTCATAAATCGACATATAATCCTCGAGCAAGAGCTGCACAAAATTATAGTATAGTTGAAGATTTGGTTCAATCCCCTTCAGCTATGTCTGCTCTCGAAGTATTACAAAATTGTCCCTCCCAGAAGCAGGTTTTATTGTCGGCCATTGGTGGAATTGATCTGATTGATTCTAATCTTGTCGGCTTTAATCATACGGGCTATGTGCCACAGCTACCAGCAGAATTGGCATTCTCCATCCAAGTAAATTTTCTTAATCACCTTGTTCATTGCACTATTATTGATGAGGGAGCATCTACGTGCATTATGTCTCTAAACTTTTGGAAGTCACTTGGCTTGTCGCGATTATCACAATCATCAACAACATTGAAGGCTTTTGATGGAAGAACATATAAACCTTGTGGTATTATCAATAACCTGCAAGTTGAATTAGGGGGAAAAATAGTAAGTATTGATGTTGAGGTTGTTGACGGACCCCTTGACTATAATATTTTACTTGGAAGACCATGGGTATATGTAATGACTGTTATTATTTCTACATATTTTAGAATGGTTACCTTTCCTCATAAAGGTACTATTACAGTCATTAATAAATTATCCTTTTTTGCCTCTACTTCACAGATAACTGGAAGCATTCCATATATTCACTTACCCCAACTAGAAATCCAGAACATTGGTGTAGGACTCTTAAAGGATTCCACTCTTATGGGAACCATTTCATTACCGCCGCCTGCGATGTCGACAGAAATTGCAAGTATAGAGACCTGCTACATGATCTCTTCCACTCTATCTGGCTTAAGGAAGAGTACGGGTGATTATGATATTTCTACGTTGGATGATGTTTTACCGCTCAGCCCTATTGAGCTACAATAGTAATCAATCTATTTGGGTTGGGCAGCAAATAAAAAATCAGTGTCGTCGAGTGTTTGGGTTGATCGTTCATTAGATTTTGGTACTCCATCTGATCCATTTTCCTCAAAATTTTTGACAGATGAAAATATTTTGGAAGCTATGATGTCAGAGGGAGAACCATGGGAATATTATCTTCATCGTTCCCATCTTCCTGGTTATGAAGAAAATAATCTCAATGAACTATATCACCCATCCATTCAAACTTTCTTTTCGAATTCTTTTCCGATTAATGCAATTGAATCTGAGAGAAATTAATCAAATATTGAAGAAATGATTTCTATCGATATTTCGACTAAACCGGGCGTTGTAGAAAATATTCATGTTGGTGTATCTTATTCTCTATCAGAACTTGATTCATATCACTCTCTTTTTCGTGAATTTCGTGACATATTCGCTTGGTCTTACGAGGAAATGCTAGGCATAGATACTAGTATGAACACACTACTAATATGTATCCTGATGTCAAACCGGTGTGTCAACGGCTTCGACCTGTTCATCCGAAGAAAGCTGCTACCATCAAAGCAGAAGTTGAAAAACTTTTGCGTGCTGGTTTCATTTACCCTGTTCCGCTAACTGAGTGGGTTTCCAATATCGTTCCTGTTATGAAAAAACAAGGAACCATTAGAGTGTGTGTCGATTATCGGGATGCTAATCATGCTTGTCCAAAAGACAACTATCCTACTCCCTTTATCGACCAGATCATTGACGATTGTGCTGGATGTGAAATATTTTCGTTCATGGATGGATTTTCTAACTACAATAAAATCAATATCCGCCCAGATGACCAACATAGGACAGCATTCATCTGTCCCTGGGGCACATTCACATATTGGAAACTTCTGTTTGGTTTAAAGAACGCTGGGGAAACTTTTCAGAGAGCAATGGATTATGCTTTCAATGACATCAAGCACATTGTTCAACCATATCTAGATGATTTACCAGCGCATTCACGAAAACGGACTGATCGCCCGATGCATTTGAGAGCCATTTTCTTACGATGCCGACACTACAAGATACGCCTCAATCCGCACAAATGTGTGTTTTGTGTTGGTTCTATTTGATTGCTTGGATTCGTAGTCTCAAAAGAAGGAATTTGAATAGACCCACTGAAGGTACAGGCCATTCTTGATTTTCTTGCACTATAAAACTTACTTCAGATATAGAAACTTCAAGGAAAGGCTAACTTCCTGAGAAAGTTCATCCCAAACTACGCCGAAATGGCTAAAGGATTTACTCGATTATTGAAAAAGGGGGTTCCCTTCCATTGGGACCAAGTTGCACAAGCTTCTTTTGATGCTGTCAAGGACCATCTTTTCCGAGCATCATTAATGTATCCTCCAAATTATCAAAACGATTATTTCCTATATATCGTCACGGCTGAAACGACCATCGCTATGGTTTTGGTCCAAGTAGAAGAAGGAATTGAACATCTAATCTATTATTTGAGTCGTAATCTCAATGATACGGAAGTTAAGTACTCGTACGTGCAAAATCTTGCCTTGGCAGCTGTTCAAGCTGTCCAAAGATTTCACCATTATATCCTTCTCTGAAAATCAAAAATAGTTTTGGATTCCAACCCCATGACTTACATATTATCACGTCAATTGCTGGGGGGAAAATATTCAAAATGGATTGTCATTTTGCAAGAATTTGATTTGGAATTCATTAAATCCAAGTCAAAAAAGTATTTATTTTTGGCTAAGCTTCTATGTGACCTTCCCTGTGATAGTACTGCAACTACATCGAAACCATCTATTCCAGACGAGTCTCTGCTTCTGATCGGATCATCTGATCCCTGGTATGGAGATTTCATCATTTATCTCCAAACCCAAAATTTTCGACCTAATACCTCTCGCTCTGATCAGCGACGTATTCGATACCAAGCCAAAGATTATCTGATTGTCGACAATACACTTTATCGTCGTGGTGTCGATACCATTTTAAGGAGGTGCCTCACTCATGAGGAGGCCGAAAAAGTGTTAAATGATTGCCATGTTGAGGCTTGTGGTGGATATTTATCTGGTTATGCTACCACGCAGAAGATACTCCACGCTGGTTACTTTTGGCCTACTATTTTTCGAGATTATATCCTCGCGGTCAGAAGTTGTCATGCATGCCAGATTTATGACCATAAAATCCACAAACCACCAGCGCCAATGCATCATGTTGTCTCTGCTAGACCATTTACAAAATGGGGTATTGATTTCATGACCTATAACCCTCCTTCATCTGGGGGGCATGGTTATATTATTATTGTAGTCGACTGTTTTACCAAATGGGCCGAAGCAATGCCTACATTCAATAACATAGGAAAAACAACTGAATTGTTTTTCTTCAATCACGCCATTGCACGGTTTGGGGTCCCACGGGCTATAGTTATGGATCATGGGAAGCATTTTCGAAACCATATGATGTCTGAATTGACAGCCAAGTTAGGATTGTCACATGATAATTCTACTCCTTATTATTCACAATCAAATAGATAAGTTGAGGCTATTAAAAAAATTCTTAAACGAATGCTTCAACGAATGATAGGAGTCTGTAAAAGGAACTGGCACTTGATCCTGTACTCCACCTTGTGGGCGTATTGAACCTTGGTGAGAAACATGACCGGATTCACTCCTTTTCAATTGGTGTATGGTCTAGAAGTTATCTTACCAATCCAATGTGAAATATCATCGTTAAAACTCGCGATAGACTTGTTACCTGACACCTCAGAAGAAGAAGCGCGTCTCCTTAACCTCATCCATCTAGATGAAATGCGTCGTGAAGCCCAATTGGCCAATGAAGCACATAAGAGACGTATAAAGCCGCAATACAACAAAAATGTCTAGCCTCTCATCTTCTCAGAGGGCGACTTGGTCCTTCTTTACGACCAAGAAGTTGATGAATAGGTAGAGGGAAATTCGAGCCATTATGGCATGGACCCTATATTGTCAAAAGAGTTCTTTCTAACGGTGCCTACAAGTTAGTTGATTACAATGGAATTCCATTAGCACAGCCTAGAAATGGATTGTATTTGAAACATTACTATTCTTAATCATGAGCATAGTATTTTTTTGTATTATATTGTTTATATGTTGTTGATTTGCATTCACTATCTTAATTTGCTTTTTAAAGTTTTCTTGACATTAGTAATCTGCTTTACATTTTATGGCAGATGTCTGAATCTTCGGAACCATTTCTTGGATATGCTAATGGTGCTAGTCGTAGTATGCAGAATCTATCCTCTGCAACGAGGGCCATTTTCGCTCCGAACGACAAGTTAGTGACTTTCCAAGGGATTTGTATATCGGTAGATTGACGAATAATATCACTAAGTATAGCATGTTGATCTAACTTCTCTCTAATGCCATTTCATTTGGTATTAACCGCATAATCATAAGGTTAGACTCACAACTTGTGGTACTACAACTTACTAATATTTATACTGTTAGAAATCCGACACTTCTTAGATTGTTCCTAAGAGTTCGAATTTTGGAGAGACATTTTGATTTCATTCAATATCAACACATTTCCAAAAATCTGAACACTTTAACTGATTCATTAGCTAATCAAGTTTTATACATACATTTGCGACATAGGTAAAGAAAACATTCACATCATTGAATAGGATTGTGCATTAAACATAGGAAAAACTCTGAAAACATATAGATAGATAGTTATAGGTTTTTTACAAAATTTGTGCCCAAGATACGTTGGTTATCTGACCTCAAAATGTATGCAAAATCACAAGTAAACTAGTGGTGCTCATGATAGCACGCTATAGATCTAGCAATCCGATGAAGCAACCGCATCCAACGGTTAGGAACCCCAATTGTGTGTCTCTGCAGTCGCATGGGAAGCTCTTTTATCCAGAAATCTGGAATCCCGAAGGTCAACCCCTCTATGTGCTGTTGGAGCTTAGCAAGAGTCTCAGCCATATCAAGGTCCTGAAGGACTGCTCTCCCGACAGCCCTCTCTGCTGGCGCATCTACTTCGCGCTCTGGTTCCTCTACTAGTTGAACGCAACCAATATCTGCATTACATTAAACATTTAGTTTAGTCTTGGAAAGAAATCAAAACACAAAAAAAATTGTATAAACCTTATAAAAATAAAAAAACATCGTCAAATCATTCTTACCTATTGCACCCCACTGAGCGCCTTCTGGTAAAACTAGATCTGGATCTCCCCGAAAGTCGACACCTGCATATGCATACTCATCGATGGCGACGATCTGTCACCGGAACCAGGCAAAGAATGCAGTTGAGAACACAACGGACGATTGGCCTGAATGCCGACCCATGAGTTCTACCCATCTCTGCATTCGAGGATCTCTAGGACTGGATATATCCAATGTTACATGTTGTGGCTGCATCAGTGGAATCCATTCCAAAGCAAAAGAGATAAGGATGGAACCATAACTGAAATTTTTCTTCCTTCCTCCCTTTGCTTTATTTAGTTATTCCTTTATATAAGATAGAACAGCTTTAGACTAGTTGAAGACTGTTGGCTCTAAGCACTCTAGCACATACTGCATATACGATCTGTTCGCTACATGGAGTGTAACAGTGCCAGCGAGTTTAGCGATCGTGAAAAGGATCGTTCTCAAAGGAAAATCCCTGACATCCCAGATGTTTATTTTTCCATCTTTGCTAGGTTCTGACCCTGGATAGAAATACTGCATAACATAATCCCTCACTGTCTCTCCTCCAACGGTAGACCTTGTGAGAGAAATGGGTAGACCTCTCCTCGAAAAACCTGTGAGAAAATACACATCCTCAACTGTTATGGACAACACTTGATTTTTTATGTGAAATGCTTCTATCACCGGATCCCATGCTCGAACAAGGAATTCTAGGAGTTCTATTTGTTGCCTCATTCGTGACAATTTGAAGTACTTAAGTAGCCCACAATCTCTTAAAGCTCTTACAGTACCCAGATCATTCAAGGCAATCATATCTTGTTCTTCATGTTCTCTTTCCCTCCTTGTAATCATCATTATAATCTAATGGAATCTTGAGAATCAACCATAAGATCCATTAGATACCATTCATTGCAAAAACCTATACAAATTTTGGACACAGCATGAAAACCAAAAACTTCAACTACACCCAATGCACTCCCTAGGCTAAGACAGTGCATTTCACATGCAGGTACACTTCACTGTACCTGCTATGCAACACAGGTTTTGACATTTAGGGGTGCGTTGCCCTCAATTTGGGTAGAATTTACCCTAGGGGCCTCAAAACCCTAAAAAAACGGCAAGGAATAGTAATGAAATGAATACTGAAAGAAAGAGGAGGTTCATGCTACTAACCTAGATCAAACGGTGATGAAATCCATCCACTGAAATTTCCACAATCGACGACTGAAGTTCGGGGGAAAAATCAGGTTCAGAGCTCCAAAATACAAATGGTAACTATGGAGTGGTAAAAATGAATAGTGAAACTGCTTTATATAGTCATTTAATTACTTGCAAGATAAACTTATTGCTATGACTATGGTTTTATTATGTTTTTGATCATGAAACAGGTATTTTTAATCCATTTGATGTTGTTCTGAACAGGAAATACAATTGACCAATAGGTTAGTTGTGCAGATTTATTTCAAGAAAGACTTGACCACAAAGCATGCTTTTTCTCCTTATTTTTTAAAGTTTGTTGAAAACGAAAAAGGATTTGAAGCAAACTTTTATCTCTTTTTCGAGCTTTGATAACAGCGAAAAAGGAACCCCTGGAGTCTTCTTTCAGCTCTTTTCAGACTCCGATAATGTGAAAAGATTTCCGAGCACTTGTTATTTCGAGCTCGTTAAAGTAAATGAATTGATATCTACTCAGTATAAGTTTAACCCTTTTCCGGACCGAGATGGATTATTTACGAAAAATGAATACCTTGGTTAAACATGGCCAAAGAGGTTCTTTCAGATATTATTTTACACTTTTTCGGATCTAAGAGACAAATTTACAAAAAAGTACTTTTGGAGTCCTCTTTCGCCCTCTTTTTCAGACTCTCTAAACATGAAAAAGGATTGGGCTATCACTGTCGTTAAGCTCGTTAAAACATAAAATAGCGACCGACTTGTCAATCATGGCAAGAATCGAGTTTCATTCATTGCTAGACTCGTTAAATTATTTAATAGCGATACTTTATTCACCCGAAGGGTTGAATTATAGATCAAGAAAATGTTATCCTCCTCAAGCTTGTTGAAAAATAAAGAGGTACTGGTCGACAAAAGACCGGGGAAAATTTGGGAAAAGCAAGTAAAGTTTCTTTTTGGTAGCAAGTCACTCTTGAACATGACACTTCTTTCACTCCATGTCTGTGACTGTTTGGGTTGGGTAATCATCTTGATGGTTCATTCACACCTATGATTCATCATACCTACATTTCGGTTTTGGGTCAATGCTGCCAACCTATCACAGTGTCGCCGATATGTTCAAGAGAAGTCATCCAGTGATTTAGAACTCATCCATCTGCAATACTCATAAACCTTCATTTTCATGACCGTCATCCCTGAAAATTGCTATATCAATTCATACCCTTGTCTCTGAAATCATTAACTCCAGTTTTGCAATAAGGTGACTCCCTGTCGACAACAAATCAATATCTAGGAATTTCACTTAGAAACATCATATTCTAGTACCATGACGCTTGTTACAAGCATCGACAAGATCCTCGCTTCCGGACTTTTGACCGAAAGATTTTTTTTGGCGTTCGACATCAAATCATCTATTCACGCCTTACAAAATGTACTACAGTACCTTGAGGGCCATTGATATTAATGGTGGTTCTCTCGCGTTTGTTAACAGCTCACATTATTGGCTGGTAATCAAACGATGTCTTTTCATGTTCGACGATAAATCATATATTCACATGGCTAGATTTATACACGAATGATTGAGTGAATGAGATAAGAAGACCCCAGATCTAGTTTCAGCCATCCGGACTGCGATTTCAGGATTGTTGTACACATCATCAGTACGGTGACCTTACATACAGATTGTCATCTAAATATGGGTCTATATCTGTAGGCGTGTCTGCATCTGGGCAACATTCCAATGTAGACGACTTTCTGAATTATGTACATGTTATTAGATTGTTTTATGTGCTGACTATGGGAATGCCTACCCTCAGCAATTATGATCAATAGAGGATATATCATGATGTAATGTATTGTAAGATTGATGCAAGTGACCATTCCGCTTTATTTCCAGGCTCATCATAGTGTAAAGCATCTCAATCAAATGTTCTTATTATTTGGATCTCATGCTTTAGGGGGCAATTGTTATAGGTCAATTTGGGCACCATTCCCAATGACCTGGTTAACTGGGCATCATCTCCAAGACCGATGATCAAGGGTCTATCATTCCCTAACATCTCAGTTGCTATATGCCCTAAGACAAGAAACAACATAAATCAAACAAGACTTTCATCAAGCAAGGGTTTCCATGGTTTGAAGCTTATTATTTAACATATGAGAGCTCACCAACGCAGGCTCTAAGGGGACTAAGTGCTTTGCATATGCAGGTAGCCCCATTCAAGGCTGCTCTGCAAAGAACTTCCTAACATTCAAAGGTGCGTTGGTCACATTGGGAGCGAAATTCTCATTGTTCCGGAATCTCCACTTGGCCAGTGTCTTCTAGAAGAGTTCACATGTGTCAAGCTTCGAATCCAAGTGTCCATTTGACATCTACATTACTGGAAACATGTCTTGCGTATTTTTGGAATGCTATTTATTACAAAACAACCTACAGTTCATCTATAAATTGAACATAGATCTAAGTGTTTGAGGAGGAAGAATTTGAGTAGAGAAATGCTGGAGAATTTTCAATAGAGAGTTTGATTTATGGAGTTGCTGCTAGAGAGATTTATGTTGTGATGAGACTTGGGAACTCTACTGGAAGGTCATTTCAAATTAGTCACTAGGTTGTAACCTCTCCTTCTATCATCAATAAAGAGTACTTCTTATTTTTCCCTACATGCATCTATGTTTACTTTGATTTTCCATATTGCAAGATCTTGGTTGATGAATGTAGTTTATGCTTAAATGATTTAGCTAACTAGCTTGAATAGATATCTATATTATTTCATCTTTTGCTGTTTCAGTTTTCTTTCTTGCAGGAAGCATTCAGCCAACAAAACCGCTTGAATTTGAAGCTGTAGTGGAAGCGACATAAGGAGCCATTTAGAAGCGACTGAAACAAGTAAGCCTCCAATCCTCTCTGTGTATCTGTTCTGAGTTAGGAGAAACGGTAGTATAGTCTTTGACCTATTGGTCTAGGCTAACACCTGCCTAAGGAAGCGTAATTTATCTGTAGATTACAATTCTGGCCCAACAGTAAATATTGAACCAAAAATTTTATAATAATTTTATTTAAGATATTTACAAGTAATTATCACAAAAATATATAAAAAACATAAAGAAAGTCTCATTCTTACCATTATTTTGTTTGTCAAGTTGTCTGTATTCAACGTTTGGGAGTACTATATCTCCTCCTCTTAACATAGGGCAAAACCACCAGATGAAGTTTTATTGTGGATCATCTTGCTAAAAAGGTCCATCCTCAACTAAAACTTAACATTTTATAATTTTAATTACAATAAACTATTTCATAATTTTAATTTATTTAATACAAAATATTTTCATGATTTTAATTTATACAAAATATTCTAAGAGAGATTTGATGTTATTTAATTTATTTAATATGAAATTTGAATTAATCTATTTAGTCTATTTAATATGAAATATATTACAAAGATTTAATTCAAATATTATTATTATTATTATAAATGATTTATTGAGTTTAATTTATTTGATATGATATATGTTTTGTTTTGATTGGTTTAACGATGAAAGTTTGAATCTTGAATTTTACATAATACTTTATATGGAAATCACAAGTTAAATTGCAATATGAACTATTATAACATATGTTATAAAACCTTAATTTTCAAAAAAATATTAAATAGTTCAATGTAAAATGAAGATAGTGAATATTTATTTGCATTTGTTTTAATTTATTATATTTTTAAATTTTAAATTAATTATTTCAATTTAATTTTAATGTAAAATAAGAATAACAGTTTTATTTATTTATATTATTTTTAATTATTATATTTATAAAATTTAAATTTATTATTTTAGGTTTAGTTTAATTTATAGATAAAATGACTTTTTTCCTAATATGTTTTTTGGTTAATTTTAATTTTCTTAATGTGTTTTTTTGGTTAATTTTAATCAAAATTTGATAGAGATTTTTAAAAACTTGAGTTTAAGTTGTTTAATCAATAGAATTTTAGTACCCTAGAAGTTTTTCAAGGTGCCCAAACTATTTATGCATTCAAAAATATAATTTTAATAACAAAAAATAATATTATTGCATGAAATTGTTTCACCTAATTCAAAATAAAAAGACTAGAAAAAAATTGTTTTATCTATAAGTTAACTACACCTTATTGTACCTACCGCTGCAGGTCACTATGCATCAGGTTTTTCCTGATAGCGACATTAATTTAACTTTGTTTCAAAAAATTTAGTTTTTTTGCTATAGTTCAACTTTAATATTTACTATTGTTTATTTATTTTAATTATTTTAATTTATTTTTCTGACATTCTATTGGTTTAAAATTTTAAGATGTTATTGCAAATTTCATTGTAGTTCCCGCCGTTCATTTATCAAGCATCCGCCATTTGGATAACTTGAGAATTTGTGTCAGTTAACGTTTCATCAACCTTATAACATTCACTTAACCGGAGACATGCCACTTATCCTATTAATTATGCAACTAGTCTATGCACCATAATGGACCTTACTGACACGTACCATGTATTTGATATGTCAAGTATTTGGTGGAGGTTTTAAATAATTGCTAACGTCTATGCCAAGAAATAGGTATACCAACCCTCGCGGTTTTAATTTGTCGAGACCCTCATTCATAAATTCTTCGTACATCATCACATGGCCTTGCTCCCTCCCTTCCTCGAGGCAGCGATCCAAGACACCATATTTAATCTGGAAACACGTGTATGGTAGAGATTTGAGATTTGGATAGGGTTTATCGTGGGTTTAAAAAATCACATCTATAGTGATCCCTCTTCATTTTCCTTTCAGTCGTGGAAATCGAGCTCTTCTTTTTCTGCAAGAGAACATAACTCATAATTTATTTGGACTGAACTACTAGCCAACATTGATCCCATCGTAGCTACAAATAACTGCTATTAGGTAAGATATTTCTTTTTATTTTGGTTCCATTTATCTCATGCCAAAATGATTGATCCATATGGGGTTACTACCATTTTTCTGAATGGTTTGTTTTATAAATTGTTTTAGTTTCGTAGGTTCCAAAATGTAATGCCACCCTAACCTCCGGCACCAAGTACAGCTCAACGATTTCTCCCCAAATCATTCTGTCATGGCCAGCGTAAAGTTATTGCTTCACTGCTCATTTCATTTTAACGTTCCTCGTATGCCTCTTTTAATTTGTCAATTGGGAAAAAGGGCGAT
This sequence comes from Pinus albicaulis, assembly GCA_034641835.2. NCBI lineage: Eukaryota > Viridiplantae > Streptophyta > Pinopsida > Pinales > Pinaceae > Pinus > Pinus albicaulis. The sequence goes on from CM076581.1 coordinate 30,562,475, forward strand.
TTATTGTGATTTCTTCTGGTTAGGTTCGTGAGGTGCGTATGATTGAGTAATGTTCCTTCATTTTCTTATACACCCAGAGGCAATTATCAAATTACTGTGTTATATTATCAGTTGTTCCTTCGTACTTTTGTGTACGACTAATTTATTTTTTTTGTTTGTTTGTCGACATACCTGGTTCAATCTTGTGACAGGTTAATGCATTCTCAAGGCAACTCCGAGTGGATATCATATCCCAACTCCAGGTAAATAATCATTTCTTTTAGCATCTCGATTTATGGTAAGTAGCTTATAACAGAATTATTGACTCCTTTCCCATTGTTAACTTACAAATAATTGCTTATTTACCGTAGCAACACCTTAAATCTTCGTGTGGGAAAGGTGTAGATGTTTATTACCAAGTAGATAATCTTCTTGACTAGTTTGTTTTCACCTCAGCATATGGAATACAAGGTTCTTAATAGGCTGAAATATTAACCCACCTTAAGCCCAATGCATTTCTAAAACGTAGTAGTTGGATTTTCCCTTAAGATTCACACTATTTAAAATGTATATTGTGGTATTTTATTTTTCATAGACCACTGCTAATGAATTCATTTAATTTAATGTGTATCTCAGTAAATGCATTTACTTCCCTATAATTTTTATCTATCCCATGCTCTATTTAGGTTACCTACTCAGGTGTATGATTCTAACTCCGTTGCTTCTTTGCAATGCAAAAAGATTCTTGATAATATGCACCTTCAATTTCGTAAAATCCCACACTTGGGAAATTTGCAAATGTATAGTGCGCACTCTGATATTTACTTAAAATTTTAACGTTGGTTATATCTGCTCTCTTCTTTGGTTTTAATGGCTCTTTACCTCCCCCATATTCACGATTAATTTATTTGTTGACGTTGACAATTTTCCTTACCTATAGCTAATGCAGAACCATAGATATCTCTGGTTTTCTCCCTAGAAGACTATAATGGTTATATTAACTTAGTTTGTAATTTCGTGGAAGGACACTGTAGTTTCAGTAGTATTTCAGTCATACTTAATTTAATTCGTTTTTAAAATTGATTATTCTAACTAAATTTTCTTGTGGTTACAGGTAAGCCTCTTACACCTGTATTTGAAACCGGTTAAACTGCTTCAACTCTCGCTTCCACCCATAACTGGGGTTTCCGCTTTTGATTTGGAGCAAGCTAGATCTAAGGTGGAGAGTTGTTACAATTTTACACCCTAAATTCGTGACAGCACTGAGGGCGAACTTTTCAAGGCATGTAATCCATTACCAATATCAACTCCGGATACCATACCCTACGGTTTTGGTGGCATCATTAACCCAATTCTGATCAGGGCTTAAATGCAGTCCACTATGGTCATAAATGAGGATAGATATCCGTAAATTTAACTTGGATATAGTCATAGACTTAAACATTGACAGTTGTAATGTTAAACCTAATATAATATGCTGCTAAGATGAAATTTATGAACTATGAGTTCGATAAATCAACGGATGATATTAAAAGTTGGTGTATGTTTGATTTAATTTATATATAAATTAATATATAATATTCTGACAGGTGTTTTGATGATCAGGACCACTAAAAAATCAAATTGATATCTTTCATCAAAAACCATGTGGAAACCTAATGGATAAATAATCCACGTTTGCAAGAAATTTCCACGTTGATTGATGGTATAATTAAGTGCGGTCCATGAAGGGTAATGCAGAACATATGTTTACATATATAAGTTTTGGTGCTCGTTTACCCCGTTCTTTATAGAATTAACGCACATCTAATTATTTAGACTTGTAAATCCTCAAAAAAGAACTCTTCCACCACATATAACTAGTAAGATAATTGTGATTATAAACAAAATAGCCATCACTTCCCTCATAAAAAATCAAATTAGTTAACTACATTATATTATTATTAAATTTTAGAATATATAATGAATATATCAAATATATATCTATACAAAATATTCAACAATTTTAATATATATATATATATATAATGTAATTATATTATATTTATATAAAAAAACATTAGAAATTGAAAAATCTAATTTAAAAATGCATTCCTAATAAGTAGAATATTAAAACTATCCAATATCTAAAAACTCAAATTAGTTAACTAAATTACAATGTTAAATTTTAGAATACTCATTTTTTTTTTTTGACAAAATCGGTTGCTAGTTATATTTCAAAAAAGAAAAAAGGATCTGGGCTCCAAGATTAAAAAAAGAGTTGTCTGCAATGCTGAATGATAGCAGTTGCAGCTGAAGGTTACAATCCTTTTGTTTCTACTTTTTGGAAAGTACAAAAATGCTGTGAAATTGTAGATAAGGACGAACTGAACGAGAAGAAATGCATATTTAAAGAACATGATTAGAAATTGGAGCTAGTCTATGTTAATGTGACTGATTTGCCTTGCTATAGAGAGTTCAGGATTCTCATCATTCCCCGCATTTCTGATGTTGTTGGAGCTGGTGCTAGGGGCAGTGAGTTTTTCAATCATGTATTTCAGGATTTTTACCGACTCTTCGGCATGGGCACATCTATTCGAGACCTCTTCAAACTGAGCCTGGAGGGAAGAGACCCTAGAGAGGAAGAAGTTAACATCGGTTTGATGTCTATCCTCCAGCACTTTGACGTCGTTCTTTAACTTGGCATCCATGGTCTTCTGATGAGCACGAATTTGGTCGAGTTCCACCTGCAAGTCAGCATAATGGAAGCAGTTTTCGCTTCTGGCCATTCTGGTCAGGGAGGACTGGGAGAATAAAAGAGGGGAGAAAACCAAAAACAGGGACCAAGGGCTATAAGCAGAGAAGCGAAAAAGGAGGCGCAACGTAATCTGGGGGATAGGGAAGAAGAGGAGGGGGGAGGGAGAACGCAGAGGGATGCGCTACCAATCACCCAAGGGACCGAGAGCCAGAGGCGTCGAGAAGGACAGAAGAGGAACAGCCCAGAGGTAAAGAGGAAAGTTGAGGGAGGGGGAATATAAAGGGACGATTGGGTTTAGAGAGATCAGGCTGGGGGAAGACCAAGGTAGGATATTCACAGGAATGGGAAGAGGAGGGGAATAGAGGGCGCAGGCGGGAGTCAAAATTCCAGAGAAAAGGATCACAAAAGAATTGAAAGGGGCGGAGATCATGATTAAGGGGGAGGAGAAAATGTCAGGACATCATTGCACAGGAGGGAGCCTGAGGGTCGAGCGCAGGCAAAGTTTGCAATTCGATCTACATCGCTATTAAGTGATCTTAAGATATGATGAAATGTGATGCCATTCAGATCATTGAGGAGGATGCAACATCTGCTGAGAATTTGCTTGAAAGTGACATTTGATGTGGACCGCTTACTGATCATGGATTGAATGACAATGGCTGAATCGCCCAGAATGATGACATTGTCCAATCTGAGTTTTTTGAGTTGGATAAGACCCTGATAGAGGGCCATAGCTTCAACTCTGTTGTTAGAAAGCGATCCAAGGCTCCATTTAAAGGATAATATCACATGCCCTGAAGTGCTTCTAATGATGTCACCTGCATCGACGATTCCAGGATTGGATTTCGAGGCACCGTCGAAAAAAAGAGTAGATTTGCCTCTTTCTTTTATCCAGTCTTTGAAAGAATTTTCATTAAGGCGAATTTTCCAAGAGTCGAAGCGATGAGGAGTGGAGTGGATAGAATGTTTGTTGCCTTTGAGAATGAGCTCGCTTAGGAAGTTTCTTTTGTCGACACTTAGGAAAGAGGTGTCAATCTTGTAATTGCTTTTGATAGCAAATATTTCTATTACAAGACTCCAAGATTTGATGCAGAGCTTCCTGAGAGATGGGTATTTGCCATGGAAGATCTTATTGTTCTGGGAGAGCCAGATGTGCCAAAGGGCAGCGAGCGGAATAGTGTTCCAAACCCTACTTGAGAGAATGTTCTTTTTGTTTTTCCAGGGTAATCTGCTTTTCCAATGGAGGAGGAAATCTGCAATAGTGTCATCTTGATTGGGATCTGGCTTGAAATAGGTAGTGAGGGAAGACCAGCAGAGAGTGGCAAAGGGGCATCTGAGAAAGAGGTGGGTTATAGACTCAGCAGTTTTTTGACAGTTGGGGCAGATAGAAAGACCTATAACCCCCCTTTTCTGAAGATTGTCAGCAGTGAAGAGTTTGCCTTTCAGCAGTGTCCAGATGAAGAATTTAACCTTTGGGATGACTTCAGAGTGCCAAACCATTTTCCAAATCAGCCAAGTAGGTGTTGGAAATTTCTCTTGGCATAGAGACTGATAGGCAGACTTTATGGTGTAATCTTTTCCTGTGGGGTCCCAACGAAATTCACCCAAGGCATTTCGTTGAACAGGTGCTATCCCATGCAAATGGAGTTGCAAATTTTTAAGGTCTTCATTAAGAGGGGGAGGAATGGAAGGAAACTGCCATCTTGTCCATAACTAATTTCTAGTATCCCACTTAGAGATCTGATTTAGGAATTTGATGTCCAGACTATCCAAGTGTCGAAGAATGTTATGTGTGCCTGGTCTGTCAATGATGGGGATACCTCCCATGATGCGTTCTTGGCCGAAGTTGATGGATGTGCCACCTTTCCAAACTTTAGAGAGGTTTTTTGCTAGGAGGGGGATAGATTTTTTGCAGGAGGACCAAATTTTGGTGCACTGCCTATTGAGGATGACTTGCTGAAGAAGTTGTTCTCTTGGAAAATTTAGATATTTGACTTCAAGCACCTATTTTTACCATGTTTTTTCACCATTGATAAATCTCCAGACTATCTTACCTCCAAAGGTTTGATTCATGATTTTTGGTGAGTGAACACCAATGGCTCCATGTTCCTGGTCTTGGATGACTTGATTCCACTTGACTAAGTTGTAATTTTTTTTTCTTGTTTGCCCCCATGCCAAAGGAAGTGTCGAATGATAGCCTCCATGTTTTGGTGAATGCTGGTCAGGGCTTGCAAAAGAGTGAATTGATAGAGTGGGAGGGAGAATAGGCCAGACTTGAGGAGGATGAGGCGACCCGCATGATTCAGCCATGATGAGCCCCATTGATTCACTTTTATTTTCATTTTATCCATGGTCACGTTCCAGATTTCAGTCTTTAAGAAGTTGATGCTGACAGGCATGCCCAAATAGGTAAAATAATCCCAATTTATCTTGAAATGTACCCCAAAACTGCTGGCAATGCTGTGTATAGTTTGTCTTTAGGTGTTCCATCCATATACACATCTTTTCTTGAAGTTGATAAGTCCTCCAGAACAATGCATAAATCTGTCCAGAATTTTTTTAAATCGATGGGCTATAGTTGTAGAGGCTCCTCCCATTAGCAATGTGTCATCAGCGAACTGAGAGTGATTCATGTTGCGAACACCATTGCCATATTTAATTCTTGTGATGAGACCAACCCGCCTCATGTGATCAAGAGCCCTACTGAAGGATTTAGCCATGATAATGAATAAGTAGGGGGAGAGAGGGCAGCCTTGGCGAAGCCCTCTTGAGGATTGGAAAAAAGGAGCAGGTCTTCCATTAACCAAAGGGGAAATCCAAGCCCCGGAGATACAGGATTTGATGAGGTCAAGGCTCTGATTGAAACCCAATTTATGCAAGATAGCGAAAATAAAGGAGTGCCTTACCCTGTCAAAAGCATTGGCGATATCAAGCTTAAGGATGAAGCCCTTTTCGTTACGGGATATGCTGGAGTGAATGGCTTCCTGGACGAGGAGAATAGAATCAGAGATAAGCCTTTGGGATATGAATCCACCTTGATTCTCTGAGATGAGGCTGTTTATGTGAGGCTTAAGGCAAGAGGCCAGAATTTTGGTGATGATTCTGTAGGAGGAGTTGCAGAGGGAGATTAGCCTGAAGCGGGAAAAGGAGGATGGGCAATTTTCTTTGGGTATGAGGGCCAGGTATGTGGAATTAGTATAACCCCCGATTTTCTTCTTTTGATCGACCCAGTGTATCATTTTCATGAAATATTTTTTGATGAGGCTCTAATAGGCTCTGTAAAATGAAATAGGGAACCCATCTGGACCTGGGGCTTTGTCTTGATGCATAGCCCAAATGATACTTTCAACTTCTTCTACAGAAATGTCTTTGTTGATGGAATTATTTATCTCTTCAGAGATAAGAGTCGGGAGGTATTGTAACATATCTGTGTAGTCCTCAGGCAAGCTGCCCTCAGTGAGGAGATCTTTATAGTGGGAAGAGGCAGCCTTCTTGATAGCTTCAGGATCGGAGTGAGAGGTGCCTGTTTCATCAATGATGGAGGAGATATTATTTTTGGCCTTGCGCACTGTGTGCTGTTTATGGAAGAATGTAGTATTCTTATCTCCTGCTTGGAGCCAGAGGTTCCTTGATTTAAGGCGCCATTTTTCATCTTCTTTCCTGTTAATGTTGTGCAATTGCCAATATAGATCCTTCTCCTGAGTAAGAATGTCTTGGCTGGTTCCTTGGGATTCAATAATACGATGGAAATTCTTCAGTTTGGATTTAACTTCCGCTTTAATCTTGTCTAGTTCTTGATAGTGGGTTTTTTCCCATTCTTTAAGGGCTTGCTTGGTCCTTTTAAGTTTCGACTCCCATATGTGAATAGGCGATCCCTATACATGAATGATCCACGCCTTTCTGACAATTTTCTTGGCCTCTTGTATATCATTCCACAAGGGGCTGTAGCGGAAGGGGAGGGGACCATGAGAACACTGTGAAATCAAAGAAAGGGTTGTGGGATAATGGCTAGAAGTAGAGAAGGGGAGAATAGAAGTCGTAGCTAAGGAGTAGGAGGATAGGAGGTAAACAGAGATGAGGATCCTATCCTCCCGTTCCATGATGTTGTCCTTTCCAATTCTCCGATTGGACCATGTGTATCTGCAAATTTTAGGAATAATATCTACTAATTCATGCTCTTGAATTGTGTCTTCTAGAAGTCTTCTAAAAGGGTCTTCCCCAAAGGAACCAACTCGTTTCTCATTGGAGTGGAGAATGAGGTTTAGATCGCCTCCCATTATGATGTTTTTTCTGTCTTCATTCTACATATCCTCCCTTAGAGAGTTCCAAAAAATCTCTTTTTCTCTGTAGTGGTTGGGGCTGTACAAATTGTATACAAAAATGCTTTGCTGAGATGTTGTTCCTTCTAGCTCCGTTTTGAGCCAGTTTTGCGTGACTGTTGAACCTTTAAGCTGCCACGCATTGTTTGCCCAAAGGGTGGCTAGACCCCTGGATGAACCTTTGGAATCTGATATAGTGTCTTTATATTGCTTCTCTCTGTCTATTATCATCCTCATATCGACTTCTCCCTGCTTCGTTTCTTGGAGAAGAATTAAATCAGGTTGTTCTTGATTAATGAGATCCCTGAGAGCTTTGGATTTGGAGGGGTGACCTAAACCCCTGCTATTCCAAGATAAGACTTTCATCATTGTAAAGGTTCAGATTGAGGAGGTGCTCTTCCTCCTTGGACTGTTTGCATGGTGTCCCTGCTGTTCTTACTTAGGATGTAGTTTTCTATTGGATTCTGAGTTCCTAAAGCAATGTCTTTCTGAGAATTTTCTATCCGGAGCTGTTTAGTAGATTTTCTGCCAGGGCCTTGCTTCTTGTGAGAATCCAAAGAGACACTGTGCTCCTTGGCTAAACTTCTAGTGATCCTGGTGGAAGCCGAGCTGGGGGAAGGGGATGAGGGGACAAAAGGGGGAGGTGAGGTGGGGGGGGGATCAAGGGGGGGGTGAGGGATGGAAAGGGGAGGATAATCATCCGAGGGAGAGATAATTGCAAAGGGGTTGGAATGCAAGTTAGGAGGAAGGGGAGCTGAGGATGAGGGGAGGTTATGAGGGTCAGTTCCAGGGGGGGGAGGAGGGCTATGAGAGGGCTGAGGCACATCATGGGGATTGGGAGGCGAGGCTGGATTGGATTTCTTCTTTTTTTTAATGACTTCCCAAGGCTGTTTAGATTCTTGACTAGCATTATCTGTATTTTTAATACAACGTTTAGCGAAATGACCATACTCATGACATACCTTACACTTGAATGGGATCTGCTCGTAGTTGATCTGCTGGATGTGAGTCCAATCATCCACTTTGATTTTGATGGCTTCCGGCAGTCCTTTGCCCAAATCAACTTCGACACAAATTCTGGCACATTCGAGCATGTTCTCTTTTGGTTCACTCCTGTCAATGAAGGTGCCAATCGCATTCCCAATAGCCCTGACAGAGTCATCCCCCCAACAATGAAGGGGAAGGTGAGGAAGTCGCACCCAAACAGGGGCAGTAGAAGGCACATCTAGCTCTGGATCAAAGTCAGGGGTCCATTTGTTGAGATAGAGGCCCCTAGAATCCATGAAGTAAGGACCATTTCTAAATATCAGATCCCTATCATCCTTAGATTCGAAGTGGAAGGTAAAGTACCCTTTGCCACAGAACCTGATGGAGATTTTTCCAGAGATTTGGTCGGCCCAGTTCCTATCGATCCATCTCTAGACTGACTTCGGAGAAGGCCAGAGCCCAGTAAACTGGCCAATCAATCCCTTTTCAGCCAGTGAGAGGGCCGCCATGCGAGGGAGCAGGGGGGGAAGAAAAACTTCCTGCAGGCCATCCAGTTTTTTAACAAACCTGGAGGTGGAAGGACGAGGCTTAGGGGGGCCCAGAGAGTTGATGAGGGTAGCGAAGGCTTGGGCATGAGGAGAAGTAGCAGACTGATCCATATTTTCCTCCTGGGAGCCCATGCAGGACGGGCCAGCAAAAAGACAGAAGGCAAAGCACGGGAGCAGGGCAGGAGGCCCAGAGAAGGACAAAAGCACAAGTCGCAGGGAAGGAGGCCCAGAGACAGGCAGAACAGATCACAGAAGGGGCAGGAGGCCCAACACAGGGCACGGTGGCGCACAGGAGAGGCCGAGGTCAAAGACCAGAGCGCTCAAGTGCGCGCAGCCACATTTCGAATCAAACCTGGCTCAAAATTAGACTTTCTGCACCAGCCGGTCAGACACAGGGCAGGAGGCCTAGAGACAGGAAGAAACAGATCGCAAAAGGGGCAGGAGGCCCAGCGCAGGGCACGGAGGCGCACAGAGGAGGCCGAGGTCAAGGACCAGAGCGCTCAAGCGCGCGTAGCCTCATTTTGTCGAATTTTAAAATACACATTAAATATATAACTGTACAAAATATTAAACAATTTTGATTCCTATATATCATGTCATGTAATTTTAAGTAAAAATAACATGCAATAAATAATAACAATAAATTCCTTTAATTATATATATAACTTATATTTTTTATTATAAATTCTTGTACTAATATTTCTATTTTTATTATTATAAATTTTCATAAGTATTCATAAATTATATTTTTGTAGAGATATCTAACCAGAACAACTACCGTTTAATATATATATGTGTGTGTGTGTGTGCTTTACAAAAATGTAAAATCTTCTAGATGGTTTTCTCAACAAGACAATATGACATTGTTATTGTGGTTCGGTGGAATTGGATTAACAAAATATTAGTAGAAAACTAAATTGATTAGATTCTAAGCCTTAACACTAACTTAAATTCTTAATTTTTACTTTAATTTAGCTATATTTAAACTAAACTAAGCGGCAACTTTATTACAAAGAAAATCTTCGGCATGTAATAGCTACTCATAGACATTTTCAAGATCACATTGCAACACTACTATATTTAAACTAAATGGCAGGTAGTAGCTACCTTGTAGCCTTGTTTTAATATATCATATTAATTTATAACTAATTAGTTTTCTCATGACCAGTGAGTAGGTGGACATGGTTAATGGGTAGATGAAAAATGTCATGCCTCCCTCTTGTCCAGACGGTTTCATCATTATAAGTTTTAAGTTTTACATACACCCAATTCACCATGACTTATCACTCTCTCTAGGCTCTATTGTGATTGTGTATGTGAATGGTGTAAAACAGTCTTTTCCACACTCATTTCATCATGCCATGGGCGAGGACTTGAAACCCCGATAGTCTCACTTACATGGCTGATATCCTCTATGGCTAATCGCCCTTCTACAGGCTCGTTCTTCGTCATTCCTTCACTGGATTACCACTCTCACTCCACCGTTGCGCTCCACTCACAATGGTCCTTCTAAGCACCCTTTGCTTGCACCCTCACCTTGTTCCTTCACTTTCACCCTCACTGTGGTCCTAGATCAACTAGATCGAGAAGGGGTTTCCTATATGCAGGATCAGGGACACACATATCCTTAGGGGCTTAGGACACCAAGATACATGAGAATAAATAACTGTATTGGCATACAAAAACGATGGTAGCTAAGGCCATCAGCAAGGAAGAGGAAAAAAAAGGTCTGAAAGAGTGCATGGACTTTTAGAGAAGCTTAACATATTCAATTCCACATTGCTGGTGTGGCACATTAAAAAACACAATGGCATATTGTAGGTTCCACCTCCTGGAGGTTTTCTACAGACAACACCCACTCAAGGTCTGAGTCTGTCCAAGGTGGATCCTATCACTCATTTCATGCCTCCCCGTAAGCCCTCTGTATCTATTTTTTTATATGTCTTTTGGCTATATACTACAAATGTTGCTAGTGTTGTTACATAACCAGTCTGTCAGGGCTTCTTGACATATGTCAAGGTTGTAGTTTATTAGTCTATTGAGTCTATTTTGAACTAGTCGTCTCATTTGAAGAACTAAGATGTGCCCATGTTTCCTTCTTGAGTAGGGTATGTTTATTTTTTATTTTTTTTCAGATCCACTCAACACTCGATACTATAAAAAAAAATTATGTAACTACTCTAAGATTGTAAATAAAATTTTCATACTTATCAAAAACAATTAATTTTAATTTTAAAATAAATTTATTGAGCTTTTAAAATAAGTTATGCAACTTTATAATTTTCCTTCTCTATTTAATAAGTTTTATAAATTTTACATACTTTTGTGTTCATGTATTGTGAATCTTTCTAAATTTTTAAATATATTAAAAAATTTGTGAAAAAATATTTTTATTTTTATTATATATTAATTATTTATATAAAAATAATAATTAATATAATTTAGCTTTAATAATAAAATAACTAAGTCAATAGCTTTTATTAATTTAAGAAAATATTATATCATGGTGGACACAACGTCAAAACAATTATGGCCTCGCTCCTATCGGATTTGTTCGCCAACAGATACAGAAAAAAGGAAACAAATATCAATACAAGAAAACTGTACGACCCAAGACCGATTGCCCTATAGAAATTTAATACAAAATATGCATGTGTATCCTGAATTATCCTGATATAACAATTATATGCCACTATTAAATATAGAATCGTTTGGAGTGTAAAAACTCTGGTAAACTTGAATAAGTATATATTATTATTGATAAAAGATGAGATGATTACAAGTGGGAATCACCAAGGCTTTAAATACAGCCTTACGGTGTTCCTTGGCAAAGAGGCATGATCATTGATCATGCCCTTCCACATTAATAAACCTAAGACAACTATATTTAACTAATAATTAATAAACTATACATAAATTATACATAACATTGCCCCTCTCTTAAAGATGCTTTGTCCTCAAAGCATACGTAATGATGGAATAATATAATTTCCAGGAGTTTTAAGAAATAACCATAATAATATGGTGTTTTCATATAAATCACAATATCCAACTTAGAGATAAACTTCATCCTACAACTTTATAAACAAAATTCCTTTGTCCCTTCGATCTTTTATTCCACCATGATGAAATGCCATTTTTGTGTTGTACTCGGTCGAATAGTCTTCAAATTTTCCTTCCATTATTTCTCCTCGGCACATCTACCTACCCAAACTAATCATCTAACATTTTTTATTCTTTTTTCATGGTGCATTTGGACTAGCAACCCTCAAATAATTTTTCTTTTGAATTTCTAACCTAACACCTAACCTTATTTCAACCATTGACTCAGTTTAAATGGTTGAGTCAATTTCATTTTCTACCTATCTAATGATAAGCCAAGATTAAACAGTTTGGAAATACTTTTCTCTAACCTATCCACCTAAATTGAAAAATTTCCAATCATGATTAAACTATATGATTAGACAAACTTATCTAATTAGTAGTGGCATTTGAACTTGCAGCACTTTAAGTTTTTTTTTTTTTTGGGTTTTCTTTCTTTTTTCTATTTTTTATACCCTCTTTTCTTTATTTTCATATATATTTTTTATTTGAAATCATTTGAATTTTGAAAATCCTTTCAATAATGAAAACTTTGCAAGAAATGTGAAGTATCCAATCACCTTGAGATCCTATAATTTATAGGGTACTAACAAATAATATTTGGTATTTTATGTTAATTGTAGCAGAGAAAACTATGATCATGAAATATTTGGATGGAATCATTGCTGCTAGAAAATAGAATATCCAACAATGAGCACAACTAGAAAAGAAAATAAATGACTTTCTTAATTCCAAGTCTTCACAGGAATTAAGAGAAGTGCTTGGTGCTTGAGATAAATAAAATGGTGCTTAAGAATTTGTACATGAAGACAACTTAAACAAAAATTGGAGAAATAAAGGAATTTGTTCTAAATTTTAACACCAACTTTGATAAGAGAACAAGGGCAGGATTGCCCTCATGTTGGGATCAACAAGGAAACTTGCATCTTTTGGAAATATATAAAACTTTTTTATTGGAGGGTAGAAATAAAATTGGCACTTCTCATGAGAAGACGAGTTCTAAAAGGAACAACAATTGTTAACTATCTTCACAGATATTTTTAGTTGCTATGGTTGATTAAAAATATCTTCATTGAGAAGCCCACTTACCACAGAATTACTAATTTTAGAATGGATCACACCATATTTGTAAAGTGTCCAGGTGCATATTCTTCAGTATGGAAGAAATGTAGGGGTTGGATGTATCCTACAGTAGAAACATCAGAACACGGGCCCTCAAAAAATGAACTTTCACAACAATATCAAATTACTCAATGAAAAAATATCACCTGTTATTTTCATCGAATTTCTCAAAAAGACATTTTTGTAAAAATAATGTTATGTTGTTTTTTTTTTAAGAATGTCCTTCGTAGGACTGAATAGGAAAAAATAGTTGGAACTAGTTAAGTATTTTTTACTGTTAAAATTTTTCTCAATTGTAATTTTCTAATCATGATAAAAAAGAGGCCGTGAGGAATGAGAAAGGGTTCCAAAACTTTGACATTCAAGTGGAAATAATTTTTTCAGTGTAATGTTTATCACCTTCTTGGAGGTTTAATAAAGATGTTTTCAAGGTGATTCCGAACAGACCTTTGAATATGATATGTGTTCTCCCTTTGTGAAACTCTTTATGTTTGTATTCCATGGAAATGAGTAATGAATCTGCTAGTTTTTAATGCAATAGTTAAATAATTTCATAGTGCCTGTAAACGAAATTAAATAACCTTAATGTGAACTCCTCTTTTATATGTTTTCAATTCTTTTTTTGCCATATTTCCGCTAAAGTTTGAAGCATGAGATTTTGCATCAAAGTAGCCTCTGGTTCCAGACTTTCATCATCTTCTTCATGACTTTATTACAACCTAAAAAATAATATTCATTTTCAATGAGACCGCTTTGAAAAGGTGGATATATCCCAAGAGGATTCCATTTTAGATTACTTGTAAAAATATACTTATGAATCATTGAAATAGGACAACAAATGAACTTTGTTATCTTTATGAATAGATGGCTTAGGCACTGACCTCTACTTAGCCCAAGGATTTCTCCTAAAGTTACAACAACACAAAAAGAAGAAAAATGTATATACATAAAATTACAAAGAAAATGCCTAGTAGAGCACTAGGCGAAATACTTTTTTCAGATAGAGCCCGTTATGGGGCTCTACGAGTAGGATTCCATTGTAGCCCTGAACTTCATAGGCTCCTTTGGAAAGAACCTAGTAATTAAATAGGGACCGACCCATAATGGCTGAAGTGTTCCTGCCTTGAAGAGATTGTGCTTCTGATCATAAAGTAAGATGAGTTCGTCTTCTTGGTAAGAACGAGGTTTGACATGTTTATCGTAATGAGCTTTGACTCGTCGCTTATGTTCTTTGAGAGCTAGTGCAACATATCAACGAGCCTCATCCAAATGATTTTGTGAGATAAGGCGCTCTTCTTCGGCAGTAGTGTCGAACAAGAGTTCAACAACAAGTTTGAGGGAGGGGATCTAACACTCAATAGGAATAACTGCTTCCAAGTTATAGGCAAGCTGAAATGGAATGAATCTTGTAGCAGCTTTAATTGACATTTGGTATGCCCAAATTGTAGAATATAACATGCGATTATAGAGGGTTTTACGATTTCCTACTAACTGACAGATCATGGTCTTGAGGACGCTATTAGCAGATTCCACCTAGCCATTAGTCTGTGGGTAGTAGGAAGAAGAATAATCCTGATGAAAATCAAGAAAATATGTGAAATTACACATCATATGATTATAACAGTGGGAGCCATGGTATGTAACAATCATGTGGCGTACACAAAAATGAAAAATTACCTGATTAAATAGAAATAGATCAATGGTTTCTCCATCAGCCCAAAAAGTGGGAATGGCTTCAACCCATTTCGTGAAGTAGTCTATAGTGACAACACTATAGCTGTGTCAGTCAGATGAAGTGGGATTACAAGTGATGAATTCAATGCCCCATTTATAAAATGGGCTGACGGAAATAACAAGGTGAAGAGGGGCAGGGGGAACATATTTTATTTGTGTATATTTGATAAGGATGATGCTACTGGACTGGAGTAATACATTCTTTGAACAAATTTTGACAATAGTATCCTATGCGGAAATTTTTTTGGGCAACAACCATTCCAAAAATATGACCACCACATGCCCCAACATGACAGTCATTAAGAATGTGTTCCACCTTGGCATGTGTAAGACAACGTCAAAGAACTAAGTCAGTGCCATAATGATATAGAGTATAATTCAACACTAATTAGTGCTTATCTTAGTTGTAGATGCGATGACTGTCACATGACGATAGATCTGGGTGAACACGTTATGTTTATAGGTAGATAAGAATGTATTTTTACCGAGGATCAGTAGAGTAAACCGAATAGACATATTCATCATGCATAGGATCATGGGATACTTCATCTGGGAGAACCCTGGGAAGGTCCGACAATAATTCGGCGAATACTAGGGATTTTTTAGCCTTAGCAGTGGCAAAAATCAGGGTCAAATCATTGGAGGATCAAAATCCTTTTGGAATATTTTCCTCCAATAACTTGATGAGACAAAATGTGTCTCATGGGATTATCTAGGTCTATGAAAGTATTATGTCGTAGCAGGATGTAGTGTCAGAAGCGATTGACAACAAAAACAACAACCAAGGATAGTTTCTCCACATGTGAATATCATAATTCGGGCTCGACAAGGCCTTTAGAGAGATAGTAAACCACATTCTCACTGTGATCATCGTGAGCTTGAACCAAAACCATCCCAATGGAGGATGGTGAGTCTCCTAGGTATAAAAGTGTTGAAATGGCACCCCAAGGGGGCTTCTGATTTAATTTTCCCTAAATTAAATTAGAAGTATATTGTAATTCCATCACATGACAACTTATAAGTGTTGACTAAGTCAGGAAGACTTAGTTAGCTCAGTAAATTCGAGTTTGAGGTCAAACTAGAGGCATGTAGGTTGTCTCCTACCTTTTTGGAGCCATGGTTGAGTTATTTGTGAGTTGTAATTAGTTAACTCAAGTATTTCAGTTAAAATCAATTTAACTAGTTCCAAGTAAGATATGAGCTAGTGATAGGTCGAGTGAATTAAATATGATTTAATTCACATGTAGTGATTAATCATTTAAATGATAATTCGCTAAAAATTGTTGTTGCATGTCAGTTCTAAGGAAGGCCCAGTTGATATTGGGGTTAAGGGGAGGACAACTATCACTTGTATAATTGGAAAATTGTACATGTCATGCATGAGGTCATTAGAAAGCCTTAGATGTATTGCAAAATCATTCATTTGGAATTTACTAATTAATAGGGGCTCACTTAGCCTAGGAATGTGTAAGAAAGGTTGGTCAAGAAGAGGCAAGAAAGTGGTTACATAGTGGACCAAATTTGCATATATTAGAGCAGGATCATAGTGATACAGTCATGAGACTAAAAAGGGTTCTCAAGAAGAGAAATAAAATTGTATTGTTTCATGTTCTTGAGTTTATAAAATATACAGAGAGCAAGGTTTTTTAGCCGAGGCTTTCCCCAAATACATATTTTTTGTGCGATTGATAATCTTTCTCTTACTTATTTATGTGATTGTGTGATCGTAATTAGCTTCCGCAATTTGTAGAATTGATTCAGTATTTTGTTTTAGTACATTACAAAATAATTTGAATATATTAGATATTTCTACATGGTATCAGAGCAGGAATCACCATATATTAGAAGAACTAGAATTTTTTTTAACAAGTACATCGAATTTGCAGGTTAATTCTTCAGGACCAGCAACAAATCAATATTTCTTTCATTGGCTTGAGACTCCAATATGATCTTGATGGAAATTTGAATTACATAGCATGGAAGGACAAGATTGAGACAGTGTTGGAGGATAACATACTGGAGGAATTCATATACAATGATATTCCCCAGCCCGCAGTAGCAAATGCTCAACTTCTTCATGCATTGAAGAAGAATGTAGAAAGGGAGAGAAGGATCTTCTTAGAAGGAGTTCGAGATCATATTGTCTCGAACCTCCATGGAAAGGAAACTCCATATGCTATGTGGAAGGCCTTAATAGATATGTTTTAGAATAGCAGCGACCATAGAACGCTGACGCTAAATGACGAGCTCAAAAAGATCAAGATGGAGAAGGGTGACACAATTCAAAAATACTTGACGAAGTTCACTCAATCTTGAGATTAGCTTGGAAGTGTTGGGGTAGTAGTTTCCCATGATTATTTGCTGATCCTAGAACTTATAGGCCTTCCCAAGAGCTGGCATAGCTACCAGGACTCGGTGAATGGGAGGGAAAAGCTACCAGAGTGGCAGAAATTATGGTCTGACTTGGTACAAGAAGAGACTCGATGGAACACCAAATATGGATCCTCATCAAAGACTGATGACGAGGATAATTGTGCCTTGGATGGAAAGGGAAGGTGTCCCATTCCAAATTAGATTTTTGTCAGGTGCGCAAGAAGCGAGACTTGTAAAAGGTAAAATGTTTTCACTATCATGAGCTTGGACACTATGCTACAAAATGTCTGCACCAGAAGACCAACAATAAGTCCTCAGGAGGAGCAACAGGTGAAGAACTTGCTTCAAAATTCGAGTTGGATTTCACCCTCATTGCATGCATGGTGTCATAGGTGATGGGTTATATGTGGTACTTAGATAGTGGAGATTCATTCCATATGACAAGCAACAAAGAGTTCCTAAGTATCTTGGAGGAGAAGGATCTCCAGCTGCACATCAAGTAATCCTCTCACATTAAAATATGCCATGTATTTTCCCAGCTTAAAGAAGAATTTGGTTTATGTTGCTATGTTGGAAGACCATGGATATGATGTGATATTTAGTGAAGGAAAGGTGTTCCGTCATCACAAAGCCACGGGATAGGTGAAAAATATTTAGTAAAGAACCTCTACAAATTGGATGTAGAAGATTGTGCTACCTTGGGCATGAAAGCGGAGAAGGGGGAGAGATGAGACATTGGTGAGTTATGGCACAGGATATTGGTCCATCTACACCATCACTCTTTGAAGATCATGCAGAATATTTCTACAAGACTTCCAAAGGGTGCACTTGCACAACAAGATACATGGAAAGGGTGTACATTGGGGAAGTATACCAAAGCCTCCTTTCACGATAAGGAAAGATGAGAAAAGGTGATCCTTGAGAGAGTTCACTCAGACATGTGTGGAGTGTTCTCGACATCTTCCACAAAAAAATACAAGTATTGTGTCATTTTTGTAGATGAATTTTCACGAAAGTATTGGATTTTATTCATGCAGAAGAAATATCACACGTTCTCCAATTTTTGTGAGTTCAAGGCACTTGTCAAGAAAGATACAGGAAATAAGGTGAAGGCTCTGAGGAGTGACAATGGTGGAGAAAATATCTCTAACGAATTCAATAACTTATATGCTTCAGAAGGAATTCGAACAAAATTGATAGCACCTCATAACCCATAGTAGAATGGGGTTGTAGAAAGGAAGAACCAAAAATGTTGTGGGAGAAACACGAGCTATGTTGCATAGTCAAGGGCTACCTTTGCATCTATGGGTGGAAGCATGAAATACAAAATTATTTTTGCAGAACATAAGTCCTCATTGGATACTTGACATGAGTACACCAGAGGAAGAATTTTCAAGTAAGAGACCAAATGTGTTGCATTTTAAAGCTTTAGGTTCATAGTTTTATTTTCATGTGACCAAAGATGCCATGAAGAAGCTAGAGCTAATAATTGAGTTAGAGATATTTTTTGGGTACACTGATACACCTCACAACTATTAGGTGCACTTTCCAGCACAAAAGATGATAATGGTCATAAGAGGTGAAATTTGATTAAGAGAAGGCCATGTGAATTTCCCTTGAGAGGGAGCTTTAGTTGCATGCAGTTGAGGAGCTCTTGGCTCTAAAAGAAGAGCCTCAAGATGTGGAGCAGCCATAAGAAGAGGTACAAAGAGTGGAAGCACCCACTCATGTAGAGACATCCTGAGACAGAAGGAAAAAAATGAGAGAGGCTGACAGATTTTTACTTGTTGTTAGAGAGAATGTGGGAGCACGCACATCACAATGCAGGAAGAGAAGGTCCCTAGAGCGGTACACTAGACGCATGGATCTTATGAGTGAAGGTGTAGAGATAAAACCATTCTCTTTCGAGGAAGCAGTGCAACAGCCAATTTGGGTTGATGCCATGGTTGAGGAGTATGAATCCATTATCATAAACAGTGCATGGGAATTTGTCCCAAGTCCAAAGGGGAAGTTAGTTGTAGGATCCAGGTGGATCTACAAGGTGAAGCAGGAAACATATGGGAGTGTGGAGAATAAAAATGACATATTTGTAGCCATGTGGTTCTCTGAGGTGGAGGGGATTTATTATGATGAGAATTTTTCACCAGTCATAAGGTAATCTTCAATCATATCCATCCTTTCACTCTCAGCGTTTATGGGATAAAAGATACATCAGATGGATGTAAAAACTAGCTTCCTCAATGGCATGATTGACAAGAGGTGTACATTAAGCATCGAGAAGTTTTTGAGACCTTCGACGCAGAGTCACATGGGTGCAGACTAAAGAGAGCATTGTATGGGTTGAAGCCAGCACCTCGTGCATGGTACACTAGGACCGACAACTATTTCACTGGGTTGGGCTTCACCAAGAGTGAATAAGATGTGAATCTTTATCATATTATGGTAGAAGGTAAGCTTTTGATTATTATACTTTATGTCAATGATCTGATACTGACAGGTGATGAGAAGCTCATCAAGTCTTGCAAAAGAGGATCTTGCAAGAGAATTTGAGATGGAGAACATGGGGCTCTTGCACTATTTCCTAGGATTGGAAATATGGAAAACAGATGGGGAGATAGTTGTATCTTAAGGAAATTATGCCAACGTGATCCTAAGGAAGTTCCACATGTAGGGAATCAAACCCATGGAGATCCCTCTAGTAGGAAACTAGAGGAATGAGTATGCCACATCAGGCGACATAGTAGATGCTATTGTTTACAAACAACTTGTGGGTTTGCTCATGTATTTGGTGAACACACGACCAAACATATGCTATGTGGTTAACCAAATTAGTCAAGATATGGTTAAGCCTACTAAGATATTTTGGAAGGCATGAAAGCATGTGTTGAGATACCTCAAAGGCACTACAAAGTATGGGATATGGTACAAACGGATAGAGGGAGTGAAGCTTCAAGGCTTCACTGATGCAAATTGGGGAGAGAGTCCTTCTGACAGGAAGAGAACATCAACTGTCATCTTCAACATAGGATCAACAACAGTTTCCTAGTATAGTAGGAAACAAAGATAAATTGCACTCAGTTCAACAGAGGCAGAGTACATGGTGTTCAATCAAGAAACATGTGAGGCCATCTGGATGAGGAAGATACTTGTTGGTTTGTTTGGTTGATAGATGGATCTGACGATGATTTATTGTGATAACCATAGTTCAATCAAACTCACGGTTAATCATTTTTTTTCATGACAGGTCCAATAATATTGATAGTTGGTATCACCATCTCATAGATTGTGTGAAAAGGAGGATTTGATCATTATATTACATTCCCACGAAGGAGAAGGATGCAAACATCTTGACAAAGGAAATCAAAAGAAGAAAATTCAAGTTCCAGAGAGACAGGATCGGGGTACCAGATAAGACCTTTCTTGTTGAGAGAGAGTGTTGAAATGGCACCACAAGGGGGATTCTCATTTAATTTTCCCTTAATTAAATGAGAAGTAATTTTTAATTCCATCACATGAAAACTTTTAAGTGTTAACTCAGTCAAGAAGACTTAGTTAGCTCATTAAATTTGAGTTGGATGTCAAACTAGAGGCATGTAGGGTATCTCCTAATTTTTACGAACCGTGGTTGAGTTATTTGTGAGTTCTAATTAGTTAATTGAAGTATTTGAGTTAAAATAAGTTTAACTAGTTCTAACTGAGAGATGAGCTAGTGATAGGTCGAGTGAATTAAATCTAATTTAATTCATATGCAGTGATCAATAAGTTAACTTATAATTTGCTAAAAATATTTTTTGCATGTCATTTATAAGGAAGGCCTAGTTGAGATTGGGCTTATAGGGGAGATAACTATTAGTTGTGTAAATAGAAAATTGTACAAGTCATTCATGAGCTCATCAGGAAGCCTTGGATGTATCGCGCAATTATTAATTGGTAATTTTCTAATTAATAGGGGCTCAATTAGCCAATGAATGCATAAAAATGTTTGGTTAGGAAGAGGCAAGAAAGTGGTTAAATATTGGACGAAACTTGCTTAGATTAGAGCAGGATCAGAGTGAGACAATCATCAGAGTGCATAGGGTTCTCATGAAGAGAAATAACATTGTATTGTTTCATGTTCTTGACTTTATGCAATATACAAATAGCAGGTTTTTTTATCTGAGACTTTCCCCAAATACATCTTGTGTTGTGCGATTGATAATTGTTTGTCTTACTTTTTTATGTGATTGTGCGATCATAATTGGTTTATGGAATTTGCAGAATTGATTCACTATTTTGTTTTAGTACATTACAAGATCATTTGAATCTATTTAGATATTTCTACAAAAATAAATTCACACGTATAGTTAGGAGGACTGAGTAGTGGGGTTGATATGAGTGCCTTTTTTTAGGCATCAACTGATCGATGATCTTGATCGTCCCATAAGTAAGGTACTCCTTTCTTGATTAGGAGCATAAAACCTTTCATTAATTCGACATAATTGAAGATGAAACGACGTGAGAAGATTTCCTTCCCTTGCAAAATTTGGAGTTGAAGGATGGATTGTGGTGTGAGAAATTAAGTAATCACCTTTACCTTGTCGAGATCAATAATAGTGGCTAATTTCCTTACGATTTGCGCAAGGAAATAGGAGGCTAGGTGAGCTGATATTTGGCTAAGTGTTGAATTTGGTTTTTCAATGAGTAGAGAGAGAAATTATTCTTTTGTAGGTTGAAATCAGAGATGGAGCTAGCAACTATAATAGATTCACTATCCATTCGATTAATGCAAAGAGGCTTGAGGGGTTTTTCCCACTTGGGTTCCCCTATAAATCAATGTGTCTTTGTGGTTTTTCTTATTGCATGTTTATGCATGTTGTTCTAAATTGTGAATTTCATTCTGCATAGAAGTAGAGTAGAATTGTGTCTCATGATTTTAGATTAAATTTCTTGAGGAGTTGCAGTTCTATCAAATTTCTACAAATGACCCATGGAATTGACCCATGGTATTGACCAATGGTATTTATGTGGAATACAACCTATTTAAGGGGGAAATTAAAGTAGCCTAGATCCATCTTAGTTTTATGTTACATTTAGATATAAATTGGTATAGAAAATAATGGAACTTAATCCATGTAGCATGTAAAGGTAAAACATTTTTATGGATATGTTCACACTTGGCATTTCTATGGATCTGTTGGATGGACCTATGTAGTTTGCAGACCTATGTAGTTTTGCATGTTTTGTTTCTATAGTTGAATGGATGAATAAATAATGTGTATATGTGTAGAAGCTTTAGAGCTTCCTGGAGGTTATTGGGTGATTCAGGAATGTGTTTTTAAAAAGTGTTGTTGGGTGATTAGAGAAGATTTTTCTAAGAAGTGAAGGTTAAACACTATTGCACAAAGTACATAACAATAGTTGTTTATTCATTCTAATGGATTCTTTCATAATCACTTTAATATAATATATGTAATATATTCACGTGAATAGAGCTTTGATCAATCACTTTAATATAATATATGTAATATATTCACGTGAATAGAGCTTTGATCGATCTAGGATGGTAAGTTTAGAAATGAATAAGCTTAACTATGAATGTGAGCTGAGTTGAGGGGAGCAGGTGAGAAAAATATTAGGTAAAATGTAATTATTACATTTTATCTAATATTTATGCCTATCTTCATCTACTTTTTACTAGCTTGTGAGAAATATTAGGTAAAATATAATACTATAATATTATATTTTACCAAATATTTCCGCTAAACTTGTCAATTTTTTATTGTGATTTTTATTTATATTTGATGTTTAAAAGTAAAAAAACTCAAACTATAAACTTAGCAGGGTGAGGGGAAATATTCACTAAACTGTAATATCTAGGTTGGGGAGTAATATTAGGTAAAATATAATACTATACTACTATATTTTACCTAATATTTCCCCTGGTCAGTTTTTATTGTAATTTCTATTTATATTTGAATTTTAAAAGTAAACAAACTCAATTATAAACTTATCAAGGGTGAGGAGAAATATTGAGTAAAATGTAATATTCAAGATGGAAATATTACTTAAAATGTAATAATATTACATTTTGATTAGTAAATCCCCCCACCCGTCACCACTTTTTATTGGGTGGGAGTATTTATAAATATTGGGTAAAATATAATATTATATTTTATCCAAGATTTCCTTCATCCTATCCACTTTTTATTAAAAAAAATGTTGTAATGTAACCTTTAACATTTTGACTAAGTCAAATTACATAAAAATAAAAATAAATTTAAATTTAAAAATAAATTAAATTAAATTAAATTAATGTAATATAATGTAAACATGTCAAAATAAAATAAAAATAACCCTATAAAAATAAATAATAATTAAAATAAATGAGGGTCATGGTATTGACTCATAATATACAGAACCCATGGTATTCATTGGAATGTAGCATACTTAAAGGGAGAAATTAAACCAGCTTAGATCCATCTTAAGCAAACCTCTTTTAGAGTGAAAAGAGATTTGATCCTTCTAGACACTTAGATCTGGATTTAAGATGGACCTAGGCTGGTTATTAAAAAAAAAATTATATTTGAAATTCATAAGTAAACTTAACTCTTATGTAATTTGATCCTCTTAGCTAGAGATGTTGTAATATTTAACATTTTTACTTTGTCGAAATAAAATAAAAATAAATAAATTTATAAACACAAAATTAATAATTATATTTATATTTATAATTATAATTAATAATTAAACGACTCTAGATCTATCTTTTTAACAAGTCTTAATAAGGATCAATTTTCTTGACAAACCTCTCCTCTCTTAAAATGAAAAAAAAATTGATCAAACAAAGAATTAAGATAAATCTAAGCTAATTGTAATAATAATAATAACAATTACAATAGTAATAACCATATTATTAATATTATTATTATTAACTAAAATAAATTCATGTATTGAAATGTTTAATAATTAATCACTCTAAACATTTAAAATTTGTAAACTAGATTTAAAAAAATACAAAATTTATTCCATTTCAATTAATTCATTTGTTTACATACAGATGTTATAACTCACACCTCTCACATACTCGTTCAACTTCTAATTATAGAGAATTAAACGAACAGTTGGCTAAAACTGTCCTTTTATCACATGTACACTAGCTATTGCCCCAGAAGGTGCAAAGAGAGGCCGATAGGAGTATTGTTTGTGAATTAGTAATTTGAAGTAATTGTATTTTTTTGACATGAAGGAAAAAATGTATTGGAAAATCTTGAATTTTGAAGTTCAATGCAAAACATTAAAACTTAGTTGAATCTCTTAGTTGCAGGGCTATCCAAACAATAAAACTTTTTGTGAAGCATATCCCTGTTTGAAAATTGAAATAAATTATTAAAGACTATTTCACCATTGCAATTTCATTTGCACGCTATCTTTGTTGCAGATGGACCACAATATGCTACATTCAACAAAATTGACTGCACATTTTGCCTTATGTTTAAAGAATAGCACAAGTATGCCGTTTCCAGCAACAAAAAGACACCACATTTGAATTCCAAGAAACAAATTTGTAATAGAGAAAAGAAAAACTCTGCTTGTGCCTTCGGCAGGTTTATTATTCAATAAAGACAGTGAAAAATAGATTAAAACTTCAAACAATGCCTAAAAACCGCATAATATTTTTTCTCTCCCTCTCATCCAGCAACTGCGATCATAACCATCGACTGAAAGTTATGCCATAGGAACCATTTTTCGAAAAAATCTGTCAATGAAGAATTAAAAATTCAGAAATAGAAAACAAGATTCATTTAAAAAGAAAACTAACCCTTCTGCAAGCTTGCACAATGTCAGATTTCCCAGATTGAGTACTTCGCAATTCCTGTTGAATTAATAGGAGATTGGCGAGTGTTATAAATTTCCAAGCTCTACTTTGTTATTCTTGTTACCAGCCACACTTTGAAATGAAATTATCTACAACCACTTTGGAAATTCCACTCTAACCGTCCTAATAACTATTTCTATAAAAGATAACGTTCAATTTTTACAATTTTTTCTAAAAAAACCATTCAAATTTCTGAAAGGACTGAAGATTGAAAGCACCTAACTAAAGTATCGCTGAAGCAATGTTTCCTTGACCACGCCGCAAATACCATAAAAATAAAAGAGATTGATCATCAACTGAACCAAAACAAAGATGACGGATATTGATTATCATCAAGTTGAAGGGCTCCCACGTTAGAGGAAACTTTTTAATATCAAGGCCATTTAAAATAGAGGAAAGAAAAGATAAAATAAAATAAAATATAAAATTGCTAAACCAACCTTGCTTTTCAATTTCAAGGGCAATTTAAAAGAGAGGAAACAATGTTAAAATTTATTTGCCAAACCAACCTTGTTATAGAACCATTCAGTCCATGAAGGCTCTCTGCATAATGGGGACACAAGAATAAGTCCAGCAACTCGCTCCCCATATTTTATCTGCAACAGAAGATGAGATTTTCTTTTAAAACCAGATAGAGTGAAAAATAGAGTGAAAAGAACAGAGAAATAGAGTTGAGAAAAATCACTGATCTACAGTCTCTGTTCTTACTGAAAACAACGTCAAGATATAAGCCCCTGCTGTCACACCCATACAAATGACCTCATGAAGCCTGTCAACCAAATTTTAATGGAAGATCATAAGTTAGTCAAACTTTTAAAAAAGTGCATCAAAAGTGAACCTGAACTGTAATAACTTGAGGAAAAATTGGTTGATCTGTATTAATAATGTTTTTTGTAATTACCTAAAGTGATCCACCACTTCAGCCACCTGCTCTGCCAGATCGTCCACTGTAGGCACTGGAAGATTTGATGAGATAGTTGTAGCTCCTAACTGCAAGGATACTTCAATGGTAAGAACAGAAAATTATGTAAGACGAGACCATTACTTTAGTGTATGTATAGCAATTTTCTTTTTGTTTTTTGATAAATAGAAAATAGTAATAAATAAATAAATTATAGAAATAATAAATTTAAATGGTAAAATTTAACCAAAAAAAGGAAAACCAAAAACATTAAATTTTGCCAAAATAAAATGGAGTAACATTGAAAAATGAATAGGAAAAAAATGAAAAAATGAATATGACATTAGAGGGAAAGAATGGGTATGATATTAATTTCCAGATGAATATTTTTTGAAGTAATGGCAGAATACAAATAAACACAGGCGTGGAAGCAGATTGAAAAATCTAAACCATTTAATCTTACATTAAGCTCTGGACAGATGATAACGTTTATCTCACACGTTTATCAATATTCGTCCCTTCACTTTTAAGGGATATCAGATTTAATGACGTTCATGAGTACTGATGCCAAGATAACAGGATACATCTTTATTTATAGATCTTCTATATATATTTAAAGATGAACTATCCTCCAAACTTACATTTTGGGCATCTATAACTATAGTTCCAGCTACAATAGAAGCATACTGACCCAATTTGAAATCACCAGAAATATTGATATGAATCAGACAACCTGCAATCAGACAGATTACACTGACATTTGATAAGATCTCTAGATTACCTTGTCCTGAAATAAAGATGTCTTTCTCCAAGTAGAGGCTTGTATTAAGCTGACAAGTAGTATTTAATGAACCAATGCCTTTCAGATCTCCTTCACATGAGGGAGACTTGTCTCCGGATGGAAAAATACTAAGTGAATTTTCAATACTAAGAGAATAGCTCTTTCCATTTGGACTCACTGCATGGGAGTAACCATCCAGGGCAGCAAAATTCTCTGAAACTACTTCTTCCAGTTTGAAGGTCCTTTTGAAATGGCTCCCTGAGGAAAGAACAAGCAGGCCGAGAAAGAGAAGCCCCCAGTGAAACTTCCCAATGAAGATGGCCATACTGCCACACTGGATGCATCACAATTCATGAGGATAAAGAAGATAAATTTTAGTTTGATATGTCTAACACACTAGTTCAACTTTGTCAAAATTCCTTGAAATTGTAAAACCTCTGAGAAAATCCAACAACTCTCACCATGGCCTCTCCCGCTCTAAATCCATCCCATTTGCAGTCATTCTTACATGCATAGTTTCTGTGGAAATTTCTGAGATAGTGATCTGATACATATTGGAAGGAGATAATAGCATTCCTCATGTATGCTCCGTATCAAGTAGATATAGTATATGACATCAAAGGCACCAACAATGAAATAGATTACGGGAATTGAAATATGAAGATCATTCAAACTTGTGCAACCCCAGGTCAAATTGGTTTTGATGTATTGCTAAAGCCTTTCCGCTTTCAAGTGTCAATTGGTGAAATTCCCACAGGAACCAAACTACTGTAAATAAACTGCCCATGTCTTCCTTGGTGAGTTTCTCATTTATGAAATTAGATGATCAGCATTGTAGATAACTTCACCCAAACACTGATATCAGTAATCTACTACACCCAAGTAAAACTCATGCATAACATAAACAAACAAAACATGTAATGTGGCAGTCAAACTAAGTAACAACCCACCAGATTAAACATATTTTTTGGCTTTTGATACAATATAATAATTATGAAAAAAAAAGCCAACAAAATTGATTTAATGCCATGAAGCAAACATTAGAGAGGAGAATGCCACGGTAAACCCCAAGTAGTATATAAAAACTTCTGTAGAAGGAGATGACATGAAACTGATTGCCAATTGGAGGTAAGCACTTAAATTGACAGACACTGCAAATACTATAATGCCATGGATAAAAAAATTGCAAACATATGTATCCATTTGAAACCAAAAAAGAATGATCCTAAAAGACATTGCAAAACAAGTACAACTCCAGCTTCTTGAAGCTAATTACACAGCTATAGAACTGTTGCTTGCCAAGGCCAAAGAAAAAGGACGAATGTAGGGATTAACCATTTGGGAAAATATTGTTGTCTTTGGAAAATTTACTCACTTGTTTGGTCCACAGTATGAAACTATCCTTCACCTTCACAAGAAACTTCGTATAGGTCATGATAACAAGGCTAAATGAAAGGTACTATATTCCCCCAAATACCCCACAGAAACACTGAATTTGCCACATACAGTAGAGGAGCCGAACTCCAAATAATAAGTATGATTGAATTGTATAAAAAATACTAAGAAATAGGCGTGGATTATTTTATGCACACATATTAACGCATCGGAAAAGCTATATCGATATGAGAAAATTCAATCAGACTTACAATTCTTCCAATGCTATCAGGTTCCCAAGCTGTTCCGAAAGTGTTCCATTAATACTATTTGAAGCAAAGCTCCTGAAGATAAAACCCTGCAAGCAAGAAGTGATTATATGTTTTTAAAGCTCCTCAAGAAAATATCCCTCAAGTCAGAAATAATTTCTTTTTTATTTATTTTATGGTTTCTTTTAGTGATCATGGAAACCACTTATCTGATATAAAGGTATGTAAGAAATAATTCATGTCTTCAAAGCTCCCGAAGATAAAATCCCTCAAGTGAGAATTAATTTCTCTTTTCTTTATTTTGCTGTTGCTTTAATTGAGAAATAATTCATTTTTTCTTTATTTGTTTGTTGCTTTAAGTGATACCACTTATATGATATAAAGGGATGTAAATACACATAGACGGAATGAAGTTGTTGGACTACAAGGAACTGAACTGACAGCTTGTTATATCTTCTCAAACTCAGAGATATAGCATATATGCATTCCATGCAAAAAGGAAATCACTAGGATAAGTAGGAAAATGTTCAACTATAAATGGTTCGACAGTTTTTTCCCTTTGCCATTTACTGCTAAATTTGATGTTTATACTATAAATATGCATCTGTGCAGAGACAGAAAGAAAGAGGGGATCTCTTACAACACAATCAATTTTTAAAGATTTCCAAGCTCCTTTGAAACAAGGCCAGATAAACTATTTATTCCAAGGGACTTGAATCAATGAATGTAATTAAATATCAGTGTAGCAACTAGGTTGCAGATAAATCGATTCTCCTAGTAATAATTAATGATTTCAAGTAGTATGACATATATGAAAGACGCAGATCAACAAACTCTACCTAGGTAACAGAGGAAAAAGAGAAGTTCCGACTACAGAACATAGAACAGAAGGGGGGAGAATCTCACAAGTACTGCAGGCGTGTGAGGTTACCCAAGAAAGCAGGTATTGGTCCTGTTAAATAGTTTTGTGTCAAGTTCCTGTCATAAAAATTCCAGAGATTTCTGTGTCAAGATTTTGGAAACAAAATCCATCACATGTTAGTTGTTTTTCCACAGGGAAACAGACAAACCCCTGCTGCCATTAGACAGAATAGTATTCAATTTCACTGAAAAATCAGAAACAGAGTTATTTTCCACAGGGAAACAGACAAACCCTTGCTTCCATTAGACAGAATAGTATTCAATTTCACTCAAAAATCAGAAATAGAGTTATTTTTCCACAGGGAAACAGACAAACCCATGCTCCCATTAGACAGAATAGTATTCCATTACAATGAAAAAACAGAAATAGAGTTATTTTTCTACAAGGAAACAGACAAACCCCTGTTGCCATTCGACAGAATAATATTAGATTTCACTGAAAAATCAGAAACAGTCTTATAGATATGAAAGGAAAAAAGACAAATCCCTGCATCCATTAGATAGACGAGTATTCAATTTCACTGAAAAATCAGAACAGTCTTACAAATACGAAAGGTAAGTCAGGTTAGCCAGTTCTACCGGAATTTGTCCCGTCGTGACCTTTTGATTGACTTTCCTAGGAGAAAGAAGGAAACCAATGGGTTAAATTTTGCAATTCTGAGTTGAAATGAGGCCACTCGACCGGGCTCACATCTAAAATCAATAAAGAGCACTTCATGCACTCCATTGAATCGAATTTAAGCTGATAATCTAAGAACCTAAAACAAATTAAATAGGCCGATGCCAGAGAACTTCTTACATTTTAGTAATATGGCAAGTGGATCCATTGTTGAAGTTGCAGTTACACTTGAATGCAGGATTCAAAGAACTATCGGTAATGGGTGTACTATCGATGGCTTGTCCATTGCATGGTTCTCCAGTAAGGTTCCATGTATTAGAAGACGATATACTCCACTTCTGAGAAAGTGACTTTAATTCAGCAGCTGTCCGCACAGTCGGCGGAGCGAATAACGGGAACATAACGAGAACGGTGAACAGAGTAGAGTTTTTTAAATGAGTAACAGGTGTGCTTTGCAGAATCAATATGTTGACGAAAAAAAATTGATCTATTTCAAAAGAGAAGGCCTATCGACCTAATTACTAGCAATTGCACCGGGGTGCAAGGGAACCCCGGATGGAGGAGATGTGAATCATTTTGTGCTATATGAGGGGTAAAAACTGAATTGTGATTTAACAGAAGAAAATCAAAAGATGAATAGATAATCATAAATGGTAAGTAGAAATATGATCAGCTAAGGGGGAAAGCCTATAGCTATTAATGTCTCGATTATTTTCACGTTCAAACTATCTATACTGTATACTAAAGAAGCAACCTGACGCCATGTCACAAACAAGCCATTCAAATGGCCTGCACATCCTCGAGACTGATGGAATCCTCATATATGAAGAAGGAAATGAGACCTTGATGTGAAATTCCCGTATTTTCTCTGCCTGTCCTTGATGTTATGTCTGGGTGGTCGAATTGAGTGTGCTCATTTTGATTTGTAGAAGGTTGAATAGGATTAGCAAACCCATTATCATACGTTGTTTGCCCATAGAACCTTTAAGTTTGTCTAAGGCGGTAAACCCTGCCCGTGTGGTTCATCATCAAGACAAGATGGAGAATCTGATCAAGTAACCTCTTTAAATAGAAAGTATAGCTCCTACTTGCCGTTTGTAAAATAAAATAATAAAAATTAATTTATTTTGTTCTAAAAAGAGTAAACCAAATGATCAATGTTTATAATTTGAATTTTAAATATTTATATTTATTTTAATAAAAATAATAATTTTTAATTTAATATTATTAAACTGTAATTTATGTAATTTTATTTTTATTTCATTTTATTTATTTATTTGTTTATTTATTTATTTATTAATCTTTATTTTATTTTATTTCTATTTATTTATTTATTTATTTTATTTTTATTTTTTAATTAAGAATTTTTTTTATCAATTTTATTTTTATTTTTAATTTTTTTAATCTAAACATATACTTTTGAAACTTAAATAATTATATGGGCCTTTTCATATTACAAATTAACTAACACTAAATATTTTTTTTATCTATCAGAAAAGATTTACGGAACTCTATATTTTTTTTATCTATCAGAAAAGATTTACGGAACTCTGAAAATGATTCTAGAACAAAACCGAAAATAAAACCACAATTATTAGTAGCATTGATATTTTCCAAAAATTTCGCGATTTGAGTATTTATAGAAATTTCGGGATGTGGATCGTCGGCAGTTTGAAGGAACACATCTTAAACCCTAGACAGACGCCACAAACTTTGGCATTTTGACGACACAGGTTTACTGCTAAGGGCCTTGTAAATAACTAAAATTCTATTTACATTTATGGCTGACGTTGTATATCCATGGTTGTTTAGAGTGTTTTAAAGTGTAGCTAAGAATAGATGGAAAAAACTTAATAAATAGAAAATAGAGAATGTGCAAACATATAGTGTTATTATTTCTATTTATAGACTATACTTCAGTGAAACCACCAACTCATTCAACAAAATAAAACATTCACCAATAATATGCTCATAATAAAACAATTAAATACTATACGAATAAAAAAAGAATGTAAGAAAAAAAAAGATAAAAATCTATTTCACACTAGCAAAATTATTTACATGTTTCCACTTCTAAGCTGTATGCCCAAATTGATATATATCCTATATGCAGAGATGTAATTGATATATATCCTATATGCAGAGATGTTGAGATATAAGTTAAACTCAGATCTTCCCTTTGATTATGTTATTTCAAACAATTCTTTCACTGGCAAGTGGATTACCAGATCCCAAGATTGTAATTTCGCCTCATATCACATGTGACCTAATATTATTGTGAAGTACTTTCAATCTTTAAAAATAAATTAAATATGAACCTTTTTCATCTTGAGAATCTGGTTGCATTCGATTAATTAATTTAACAACAATGTATGAAAATTTGTGAACTTTCTTCAACCCCTTTAATGCCTTAACGTGG
Organism: Pinus albicaulis; assembly: GCA_034641835.2. NCBI lineage: Eukaryota > Viridiplantae > Streptophyta > Pinopsida > Pinales > Pinaceae > Pinus > Pinus albicaulis. The sequence continues at coordinate 30,594,515 of CM076581.1, forward strand.
TCAAAGTATAGGAAATTCTAAGAGTGTAGAAGGCTTTTATTATTTGATTTTCACATACTAATAAATTAAATATTTCTGGTATAAATTGATAGTAGGAATGGTTGCGCTGGACTTCATGCATGGTTCGGCTTTGCATGAGGCCCACGTGCCTCTGGCTCTCTTAACCAACAATAAACATGCCAACATCGAACTCTTCAACACCATTTCAATCATTTGCAAACTGTAATGCTCCTTGACTATACTCGAGATTACTCCTGCAATATTTCCATCATAACCGTCATAACCGCTCATATAGATTTGTCTGTCTAACCTGTATATCTAAGAAAATGTTGGTGAGACTTATTTTTTGTTTTATTGCTTTATGGCGGAAATGATAATTCCCTACTTGACCTGCTCTTTGACCTGCTCTCTGTAGGCCCAATGTTAGAACTAAGAAAAAAATATTTCCATCCATACACAGAAATGATAACCATATATTCAATGGAGTCATGAAAGGCATGCCTGGCCAGCATTTGCAACTGACAGGTCCCAAGTTCGAATCCCATTCATATTAGTGTCACGCATCTTTCTGGCTCACATCTCAATTACCTGCTTCCCCTTTGTCAATACGGACCTCCATTAAATAGTTCGATCCTTGCACACTCTTAGAAAAAGCAATGCGCCTGACTCCGAATTAGTTCTAGCTGAACAAAGAGATGAAAGGCAAGAGCTGTAAGGAGATGGCGAGATGGGCGACATCAGCTTTAATTCTGTGCTGCGTGTTGGGTATAGTTGGGGCAGGAACTTCTAGCATTGACGACCATTCTTGTCATGGAGAACCGATCTTTCGACCACATGTTGGGTTGGATGAAGTGGCTGTTGGAATTTTCAGAATTCCAAAACAATAAAACTGCCCTCTTCAACACAGAGAATAATTCAAAACAAAATTCACTTAAAGACAGAGTTCAACTTAGAAAAATTTATATTTCAATATATAAAAAAAACTGTTGTTACAGACTTCCTCTCTTGGAGGGATTACAATTGTGACTGCTGCTGTCACAGTGCACAAATAGAACTCACTGTCTCACTAAAATCATTCACTCTGTGAATACTCTGTTTTGCAAAAACACTCTCTGTTTTTTTTTCAAACAATACACTCTGCTGTGTATTAAAAAAAAACTCTGCTCTGTGTAAATCAACGCACTGCTGTGCATATTTCTCATAATAAAATTATGGCTCTGTCTCACCATATTACAAACAGAAATATCTATATGTCATTAAGATGACCCAACCACTAAATTTCACCGCTTCAGAAATCTTTAATGGTCTCAATAACTTCTGTCAGCACCGCTTCAATTCTCATTGATGGAAAATTGACTTTCTGGCATTGCTGTTCTTTCTTCCCGCATTGCTGTGTATTAAAAAAAATCCTGTGTAATAACATTTACTGCTGTCTTTTCCCTTTTATATTTACACTGCTGTGTTATAAAAATTAAAACATACGTTTTACGGTTTTTACAATGTGCTGGGCACATATCTACACCTTACGGGCCTTTTTAATATATACTTCACATATATTAAAATCAAAACAATATTTAAAACCTTTTAAAAACCAACCAAAAAAAATGTCGTGACAAACATTTAACTGGCGATAATAAGTTAACAAATAACATAAGGTATGTGGGCCGTATTATATGTGGGCCAGCTGATGACATCAGCATTTCGAGGGGGTTCAGTCCTCTGCCCACAAATCTTTCACAACCCCCGCGGACTGTCATTTGAACAAATGGTGTGGGCCCTGTCCGATGGGGTATGCTGCTCCCCTGGCCAAACTTGCCAGACCCCCGCGGACTCTCTTGCAGCTTGTTCTGCCGTTGAAATTACATTTCAACACTCCCCCTTAATTTCAACTGCTGGGTTTTCCTGCATACCCAAGCATTTCCTGAAATATTCAAAGCTTTTCTGCTGGAGTGGCTTTGTGAGGATGTCTGCAAATTGATCCTCCGTTCTGCAATGCTGCAAAACAATCTCGCCATTGCTAACCAATTCCCGTATGAAATGAAACTTGGTGTCAATGTGTTTTGTCCTTTTATGAAAAACAGAATTTTTAGACAATGCAATAGCTGAGCTATTGTCACAAAAGATCACTGTCCCTTTTACCTGTTCTTGACATAAGCTTCTCAACATTTTTCGCATCCAAACTGCTTGACACGCTGCTGCTGTAGCTGCCACATATTCTGCTTCTGCTGTAGACAACGCTACAACGGGCTGTTTCTTAGAAGCCCATGAAATGGCTCCTGAACCCATGTGAAAAACATAACCGGAAGTGCTCTTCCGATCATCTACACTTCCAGCCCAATCACTGTCCATGTATCCAACTAAATCTGAATTTTCTGAAGTAGTATAAAAAATACCAAATTTCTTTGTACCTTTAACATACCTCAAAATCCTTTTTGCTGCTTGCCAATGTGCATCCTTTGGCTTTTCCATGAACCTGGAAATAAAACTAACAGCATGCATTATGTCCGGCCTAGTTGCAGTCAAATACATGAGGCTGCCAACTATGCTCTTGTATAAACTAGGATCAAAATCCTTACTGCTGTCCTCTCTACTGAGCTTTAATCCCATCACTGTTGGAGTGATTGCTGCTTTGCATTCCTGCATGTTAAATCTTTCAAGTACCTCATTAACATACTTTGCCTGTGAGATGAAAATCCCACTTTCATCTTGCTCTACTTCTATTCCCAAGAAGTATCTCAACAAACCCATGTCAGTCATTTCAAATTCTTCCTTCATGACTGTTTTGAAATGTTCAATAAGGCAATCATCATTACCTGTAAAAATAACATCATCAACATACAAGACTACAATCAAAATTTTACCGTCTTGTTCTTTGATGTAGAGAGTGGGTTCTCCCTCACACTTATCAAAACCATTTTCCAGTAGATATGAATCTATCCTACTGTACCACGCTCTTGGCGCTTGCTTCAGCCCATAAAGAGCTTTCTTCAACTTGCACACTTTGTGCTCTTGGCCTTTCTTTTCATAGCCGAGAGGTTATTCAATGTAAACCTCTTCCATTAACACTCCATTTAGGAATGCTGACTTCACGTCCATTTGGTAAACTTTCCACTTGTTTTGTGCTGCTATGGACAACATTGCTCTCACGGTTTCCATTCTTGCAACCGGTGCGAAAGTTTCCTTATAATCTATCCCATGCTTCTGTTTGTAGCCTTTGACAACAAGCCTTGCCTTGTGTCTCTCTATCTTGCCTTCAACATTACTCTTGGTCTTGTAGACCCATTTAACACCTATGACATCTTTACCTTTTGGGAGTTCAACCAAATCCCAAGTTTTGTTCCTCTCCATGGCATTTATTTCATCATCCATAGCTTCTATCCATTTCTCATCCTTGATAGCTTCTTCGAAATGAACAGGATCATCAACATGACAATATAAAGCAAACAAAGAATTGATACCTTCATTAGCTATATCTTGTTCATAAATCTCTTTCAAACTTCTGAATTTCTTACCTCTTTCATTAGGTGTACAAGTACTTGAAGAAGCACTTGAATTTCCTCCTTGTGGTGTGCTTGGAGAAGCACTGTCATTTCTCCTCAAGGGTGTACTTTGCGGTGTTGGTGTTGTTGTTTGGGGATGTATTTCAGCCACCTCATCATCATTCTCATCATGAGATAAACAATGTTTAACATTCACTGTTTTCTCTATGCTTCCATCCCAAGCTTCCTCTTCAATGAACTGAACATCCCTGCTCACAAGAAACTTCTTGCTGGATGGGTTATATAACCTGTAGGCCTTGGATTCCTCACTGTATCCGATGAAAATACATTTCTCCCCCTTGCTGTCCAACTTCTTCCTTAGCTGATCCGGAATGTGTGCATAAGCCACACATCCGAAAACCTTCATGTGTGTGACACTTTGCTTTGTGCCACTCCATGCCTCTTCTGGCACTTTGTTCATGACTGCTTTTGTAGGACACCTGTTCAAGATGTACGCTGCACAATGTACAGCTTCAGCCCAATAATCATTCGGCAAATGCTTTGCCCTCAACATACTCCTCGCCATGTCCATTATGGTTCGGTTCTTCCTTTCGGCCACTCCATTTTGCTGCGGTGTATATCTAGCTGTAAACTGTTTATGAATACCATTTTCTCTACAAAACCGTAGAAAATCTTTAGATATATACTCACCTCCTCTATCAGTCCTTAAGACTTTGATATGCAGCCCACTCTGATTCTCAACAAGTGCTTTGAAATTGCGGAATTTTTCAAACACTTCACTTTTCTTTTTCAAAACGTAAACCCAAGTTTTTCTTGTAAAATCATCTATGAATGTTAAGACATAGTGGCTGCTAGCAAGCGATGGAGTTTGCATCGGTCCACATACATTTGAGTGGACAATCTCTAAGGGTGCTTTTGCCCTTATGCTTTTCCCGGAAGGAAAACTTTCTCTGTGTTGTTTCCCAAGAATACAACCTTCACAAAGGCTGTCCGGTTTCTCTATCAATGGTAAACCACTTACCATTCCTTTTCTATTCAACAAATTAAGACCTCCAAAGTTGAGATGACCGAATCTCAAATGCCATAACCAATTATCATCCTTTGGTTCGCTTTGGAAAGTCTCCTGTGCAACTGCTGCTTTCTCTTCGCCATTCTTCAGATCTGCTCTCATTATGAGAGGGAACATCCTGTTCCTTGTCATCTTCACTTCAGCAATACACTGTTTGCTGGGTGGTTTATCCATGATGGTACAAACATCATTATCAAAGAAAACATTGTATCCCTTATGGACAAGCTGTCCAACACTTAAGAGATTACACTTCATTCCTGGAACATAATAAACATCTGCTATGGTTTTCCTTGCACCTAATCTTGTTAAAACATTTACATCTCCTTTTCCCATAACAGAAACTTTGCTATCAGTTCCTAGTGTGACTTGTGACTGCACACTTTCATCTAACTTAGAAAACATTGCTAAGTTTCCTGTCATATGGTTACTACAACCGGAGTCTAGAAACCATATATCCTCATTCTTTTCTTCAGCCATATTACAAACTAAAAACAAATTACTTTGGCTGCTATTTTCTTTTGTGAAATTTGCACTAGTTTCACTTCTCATATCATTCTGCTTCTTTTTTCTACATTCATTAGCATAATGACCATATTTCTTACAATTGTAACATTGGACATTGGACTTATCATACCTTTGTCCTTGTGCATTCTGCTGACCATTCTGTTGGCTGCTGCCTTGGCCTTGATGCTGATTTGGATTGCTGCCCCTTCCTTGAGCATTTGCTGGACTGTTCCTTCCACCTCTATTCTGGCTTCTGCCTCTTCCTCTTCCTCTTCCTTGCCCTCTTCCTCTACCGAAAGACATCTGGTACTTAAAAGCATGTTCTAGAGATGAGTTCTCACTCCTACCCAATCTCTGTTCATGGGTAATCAGTGATGCATGTAATTCATCCACTGAAAACTTTGTGAGATCCCTTGTCTCTTCTATGGTGGTGACAATCACATCGAATCTTGAGGGTAAACTTCTCAAGAGTTTCTCCACAATCCTCTTGTCCTCAAGAGTCTCTCCATGAGATCTGATCTGTGTGACCATTCCAATCACATGAGTGAAGAATGAGTCAATGTTATCTGACTCCTTCATGCAGAGAGTCTCAAAGTCTCTCCTCAGCAATTGAATTTTTGCTGTCTTCACTCTTTCCATTCCCTGATAGGCTGTTTTGAGAGTTTCCCATGCTTCACTGGATTTCTTGGCTGCTGCTATCCTTGGAAACACACTCTCATGCACTGCTTGATACAAGAAGAAAAGAGCCTTGGCATCTCTCTTCTTATTGTTCTTCAACAGTTCTCTTCCTGCTTGATTTAACATAAAAAACTCTGCTTCATCTTTTGGCTCTTCAAAGCCATCCTCAACTAATTCCCATAACTCTTGTGAGGTAAATAAAGCCTTCATGGTTATTGACCAGTAATCATAATTTTTTCCATTGAATTGTGGGAGATGGACATTTCCCAAACTCATACCTGTGCTAGAACCAGCCATTCTGCACTTCTAACTATGATTTAAAAACACTTGACTGTGTATTAAAATAGCTCACTGTTTTGCAACAGTAACACAAAACTAAATAGAGAAATACCTTCGAATTCTTCTTGGCTGAACCTTCACTCTGCTGGAGAGGTTGCTGCAAAAACGAACTCTGTTCCTTCAGCTTATTTGACCTTCAAATAGCCTGGATTGGCTCTGATACCATGTTGGAATTTTCAGAATTCCAAAACAATGAAACTGCCCTCTTCAACACAGAGAATAATTCAAAACAAAATTCACTTAAAGACAGAGTTCAACTTAGAAAAATTTATATTTCAATATATAAAAAAAACTGCTGTTACAGACTTCCTCTCTTGGAGGGATTACAATTGTGACTGCTGCTGTCACAGTGCACAAATAGAACTCACTGTCTCACTAAAATCATTCACTCTGTGAATACTCTGTTTTGCAAAAACACTCTCTGTTTTTTTTCAAACAATACACTCTGCTGTGTATAAAAAAAACTCTGCTCTGTGTAAATCAACGCACTGCTGTGCATATTTCTCATAATAAAATTATGGCTCTGTCTCTCCATATTACAAACAGAAATATCTCTATGTCATTAAGATGACCCAACCACTAAATTTCACCGTTTCAGAAATCTTTAATGGTCTCAATAACTTCTGTCAGCACCGCTTCAATTCTCATTGATGAAAATTGACTTTCTGGCACTGTGATATTTATCCCAGCACTGCTGTGCATTAAAAAAAAAATCCCGTGTAATAACATTTACTGCTATCTTTTCCCTTTTATATTTACACTGCTGTGTAATAAAAATTAAAACATACGTTTTACGGTTTTTACAATGTGCTGGGCACATATCTACACCTTACGGGCCTTTTTAATATATACTTCACATATATTAAAATCAAAACAATATTTAAAACCTTTTAAAAACCAACCAAAAAAAATGTCGTGACAAACATTTAACTGGCGATAATAAGTTAACAAATAACATAAGGTATGTGGGCCGTATTATATGTGGGCCAGCTGATGACATCAGCATTTCGAGGGGGTTCAGTCCTCTGCCCACAAATCTTTCACAACCCCCGCGGACTGTCATTTGAACAAATGGTGTGGGCCCTGTCCGATGGGGTATGCTGCTCCCCTGGCCAAACTTGCCAGACCCCCGCGGACTTTCTTGCAGCTTGTTCTGCCGTTGAAATTACATTTCAACAGTGGCTGAATCCACAAATCGATGGAGTCACAGGCCAGGAGTCGAATCCCTTATCCACCACCGATCCCAATTCTGCGAGTCTTTTCTTCAAAGAAGAGGCAGAGTATGTGGATCCGGACCCGGGGCATTCGTTTCAGGCCATAAGAGAGTTGATTTTTGGCTCCGAAAACACCTCCGCGGATCCTGCACCCATGAACGGATTCGCCCAGCAGGTGACTTCCTTGGGGGGTGCCAACATGTCTCAGACTGTCATGAATGGCTTCAAACCCGAGGTTGTTCCTGTATATAACACTTTGGTAAGTGAGTTCGTGGTATTCGATTGGTGGTTTTCTTCGGTACCAGCTTCGAATCAACCCAACAGACTCTACGTTCATTCTGCGACTTCCCATGGAGCCACCAAGGTGACACACATTCAAGTGATGAGGGTGTGGTATCTGCAGCCAAACGGACTGTTTTTTCATGGTTAGTACATGTTGGTGTTGTGCCTGAGAATGAATGCCTGCAATATTGGAACAAAAAAGGCACCCGAGTCATGCTGGAAGGATGGGTGTCAAGGGAGGGAATCCTTTGTGAGTGTTGCAACCGTGTGATTTTAGTATCAGAGTTTGAAACTCATGCAGGTGGTACACGTCGTCAACCTTTTGAAAATATCTATGTTCATTCTAGTAAGTCATTAGCACAGTGTCAAATGGAGGCTTGGGACACACAAGACGAGTCTAGAAAATCTGGCAAGTATGTTGTAGAAATTGATGAGCATGATCAAAATGATGATACGTGTGTTCTCTGTGGTGATGGGGGAGACTTGATCTGTTGTGACAAATGCCCTTCAACGTTCCATCAAGATTGTTTGGGATTGAAGGTAGGTATGGATTAGTTCTTCTTATTTGAATGTGATTCTTTACATGCCTGTCCAAATGGTATAGGGATAATAAATGCCACCTTATTTAGTCAAGAATAATATAAGTTATTTCTTTTGCCTCTTCAAAGTTCTAGGTTTTTTTCAATTTAATGAAATTTAATACTCTTAGTACTTAAAAATGTACTTGCAGAGTGTGTCTGAAGGTGACTGGTACTGTCTGAATTGCACATGTGGGATTTGTAAAAGTGTTGGGTATGTTGGTGAAAATCCAATTGACAAAAGTGCAGTTGTTCTTTTCTGTGAACAGTAAGAACATGAATGTATGTGAGCTTCTCTAGCCCATCTTTAAATAAAACACAACTTTTTAGGTTATTTATTAATTAGCTTATGTGGAATCCTAGGTATCTGTAGATTCTAAAACAGACAAGTTTAAGAAAAATCTAGTGGGTGCTGAATGCATGTCCTTTTGTTTTCAGATCACAAAAAGTGTTTTCATATGAGAGGCATCGACTCAGAAAGTTATTTTTCAATGGGCTCTTCCTTTTTTGGACAGGCCTGTGAGAAGGTATCATTTTATAATTTAGAATATTTTTAATGTTGATAGCTAGATCTAAGATGTGCCTGAGTCATGGTAAATTATTTGCATTAAAATTTTGAAATATGCTTGATTTTCAACATAACAAAAATCACATTGTCAACCAAGGTTTATTTAGTAGATTTCTATGCCAATAGGAACTTGCTTTGAAAATCTGATTTAATCATTGCTTTTTTGAGCAATCTGGAAATGTGTAAAAGTGATATTCCAAATTCCAGTTATCACAGAAACTGTTTGTTGTCAGTCTCGAATGTATTTCCAGCTTTTGGAATGTGTCCAGATGGTTGACATGGCTCGTAGCATTCCATGTCTATTTCTAAAATTTTGTTCTGGTTCCGGTGCTTTTTGCCTTCTTATTTTTTCCTGTTTTTTGAAGACTTAAAAAAATCACAAAATTCCTTAACTAAGACCATATGGCCCCACCAATTCTAACCTAGCAACATAAATATCCATTAACTCGAAAACTTCTCAATTTTTTCCTCAGATTTATGATTTTAACAGTCGTGTATTAGTCCATTTGTGAAAAAGGTCATTCTGCTGTGTACTTCTAACAACAAGGGTATATTTTTACTTGAAAATTTTCTTCCCATTTCTGTAAATCATTTCCTAGTGTTTTACCTCTGGTTTCCTAAGATGTCTATCCCAAGTTTCTTCTCGTTGCTAGATCCATGTCATACTTTTTTAGAAGCTTGCTTCCTGTTGTATCCCATTGTTTCTGACAATAGTTGGAAACAATTTCATAATAGGCTAGAATTTGTTTGCGGTTTGTCATTTCACATCTTGATTGTTTCAGGGAATGACAAACTATTAGTGAATGCATTTTTTTCAATTGCCATTGTGTAATGATTGTTTCCCCATTTTTTGTGACACAGGTTTCTTCAGGCCTGGAGTCCCTCCTTGGGGTTTCAAATGCCCTTGAAGGGGGCTATTACTGGAGTCTCCTGTGTTTGTGAAGCCTCTGTTTGAGGCATTGGGTGAGTAGAACAAGAGTGTGTTGTGTTTTTGAAGCCTCTGTTTGAGGCATTGGGTGAGAAGAACAAGAGTGTGCAGAGCGGATCTGCAATGTGCCTCTCGAAGCTCATTCAGAATTCCAAAGACCCGCTAGTGGGAGCTTTCCAGTGACTCTGCCCGTGTATTTTCAAGTATTTGAGCAATCCCAACTTCTTGGCTAAGGTATATTTGCTTCCTGTCATTGCGAGTCTTTCTCAGGTTCATCTCATTTTCTTCGGTTTTTTCATATTCATGCAAGGTTTTTCTTGATGCAGAAGTAAAAACATAAAAAGAGAAGAAAAAGCGTTGCAGGGAGGGTACACACCTATCCCAAAATATTAACATGCCAGCATTCTTTGAATTCAGCGATATTGTTCAGAAATATGTTTTAGCTCACAAAATAATGTTGCGCCCAACTGCAGCTCTGCCACTGTGAAGCACCATCCACGGCATGCTTGACAGATCCACCACCACAACGCTGCTGCAACTGCCTCTTCCCACAACCTGGCTCGTGCCCTCCACGTCCCAATTAACTCGAGCCCCACAATTACAGATCCTATTCAGAACCCTCGGTTGGGCAGCTGGATTAGACAGGAGGCGTAAGCGTATAAAGAGCGAACATTGGTCAAATTTTAATTCGTTGAAAGGATGATAACAAATGCTTCTTATTGGCTGGGGTGAACAGTGTTTGCTCACCCCAAGCCCGCAAAGAAAACGCCTCCGGCGTAATTACCATTTTTACCTTGTTCGTGCATTATTGTCTTGATTTTTCTCATCTGGAAAAACTAATATGGAGCTATCATGATAACAAAACAAATAGTTACATGAAATTTACAAAGAAATTAGTGAGTATTAGTGAGTACAGGGACACAATTCTTTAATCCATCACTCACTCCACTTTATTTCACACGGACTCCACTTCACACTATATCTCTCTCGGTTTCAGTGCAGTATTACAAAACAAAAAGTTATCCAAAAACATTTTTGATAGCTGATTTTCAAATATGTATTGAAAAAAGCCAATTAAGAAAGTGTGATTTTAATTAATCTATTTTGTATTTATATATATACATATATATAACACTTGTACTTAATTTTTTAAAAAATTAAACAAGGGTGGTTGTAAGGTAACTCGTTCCTGCCTTGAGCTAGAAGTATGATGTGAAATTTTGCAACTTATGATATGCTCAGTTTTTGTTCTCAAAGTTAGCTGTTCTGCAGGTTTTGAGCGAGAGTAACAGTTTTTTAGTAAGGGCATCAGCGGTTCTGAAGGCTTTGAGCACGAGTAACAGTGTTTTAGTAAGGGAAATGTGGTGTTGGGAAGCTAACGCATTTCTCCTCACAGTCGGTTGGTTCGCTCTTCACAGCCGGAGGCAAAGTGGGCGTAGTTCCCCTTGACCTTGAGTCTCCCTTCTTTCAAATCAGATAACCAAGCCAAAGAAGGACAACCAAGCCAGCCAGAATCAATACTTGATAACTTGAAACTATCTCTGCCTCTGCCTGCTGAGGAAGCTTCACACCCTCTGACGAATAAATATCTCAACAGAATCACCACTTTCTAGTAGGAGTTACTGGCAACCACAACCGAATCTGACAAAGCGTAAGGATAAAAAAGATTATGAAAATGAAGTCCAACCATACCTCGAATCTCAACTGGATCATCCAGAATAGAGTGTTGCTTAAATGCCTAGATTTTATGACATCAAATGTGGATCCACTAGATCTATCAGATTTGAACGTGGATTCTTATTAAAAAATTCCAAATTAAAAAACTACCAAATTAACTAAAAACTATCAAAGAAAATCACCAAAAAATAAGAAAAAAATAGCAAAAATAAATATGGCGTTTCATACATTCCATGTGTTAGTATTTATATACTATATAATTAAAAACTCTATAAATTGATAAAAACAACACAACAAACTTGTGACTTATGACTAGCTTGCATGCAAGCTAGGTAGCCACTTTGCAACAGAGTCTCAAATTGAATTGAGACACGTAATAGGTCTTTATTAAAGTAAAAACTTGGATTATCTGTTTGTGCAGTTTCATGTATGACATTGTATTTCCAGTTCTATTTACTGCTTGGGAAACACCACTAGGTTATATCCTTTCGTAACTATTTTCTCAGAGCTCTATTGTTCTTTTTCATGTCTGCTTCTGATCCGACACACCTAGCGCCTCAGAAAGTGTAATTTTTTTCTCAGATTGCATCAGATAGAAAACATCAGATTTTATTGAAAAAGAGAGACTAAATATTTCTTTAACAGGTTGTGCGTCATTTAAATTGCAAAATTTGTAAATACTGGTCAAATCCGCTTATTAAGCGGGCCAAAATCAGAGGAATATCTAGACGACATGGCATTCCAAACAGGGGCAGAAGGGGGGGAGATAAGATAAACTAAATTACATGGATCTTTGCGTTTTCGACGGCTAGGACCCTGGAATATTAGGATAAATTATTGCATGAATAGAAAACAGTTGACCACAGGAAACTAGCAATGAGGAAGTTGGGAAATTCGCTTGCTTGGGGTTGTTAGGTTTTATTCAGTTCGCCCGGTGGTAAAGTCCATATGGGCAGTTGTTCGGCTCATTTTTAGCATAGGTTCCTACTTCCATCAGAACTTCTGCATCAAGGTATGTGTTATAGCAAATCAAAAGAAGCTATGATTTTACAAATTGATGCCTGTGTTTTCCAGAAATCCAAACGCTAACAATATTTCATCGACCGATGATAGAGTCTTAGCAGGTAGTTCCGACCTGTGTGTCTGAAGGGCTTTCCGACCCTATTGAAATATTAAAGTCACCTGCGTACCCTGTGCATGTAGAAACATAGTACAACAGGGGCAGCAACAGAGAAGGTTGAGTGCACAGCACCGTGTATTCAAGAGGAATGGAGAAAACCGTAAGGATGGAATTAATGTTGATGGGCAGCAGGCACCATTACAGAGGAGAATTTATGTTTGTATGGGCGTAGCCGTTTTTTCATAGAAATAAAGACTTTTGTGGTTCAAACCACGCAAGAACAGAGCTTTAATGAAAACAATCATTTCAGGCTTTTAAGCCCTCAACAACCAAAGATGAAGAAATTTTGTTCAAACGCCAAAGATCTTTTAAGTTTTGAATGAGACCCGTGACAGTGGTCCCCAACACTTCACAGCCGATCGCAATCGCAAGTTTTGAGTAAGTGTCTTGTTGATATGAAGTGTTCTGATGTGATGTTATGCGATCACAATCGCAAACGCAAATCGCAAAAGGAACGTCGTATGTTTCCGCCATCGCAATGTGTTCCGGCGATTGAGAGTTTGCGATGTGGTCCCACCACAATCGCAATCGCAAAATTGCAAAGGGACAATGCATGTTCCACCATCTGAAATGTCATCGCCGATTGAAGTTTGCGATGCGATTGTCGCAATCGCACATCACAATCGCAAGTCTCATATCGCCATCCGCTCAAACCACGGGTCATTGCCGTATTTGCGATGCGATTGTTGCAATCTCATAATCACAATCGCAACATCCAAAATGTGTTTCTGCTATTTTGATTTCTGTCGATGCGATCATAGATGTCGCAAATCGCACATCGCAATCACAAGGTTCATTGCGCTTATGTTTTCCGCCGAATCACAGCCACGGCTAGTGCAACAGCCAATAAGGTGAACACCAACACCAACACCAACATGCTCATGGACAAAGGTATGACAAATCCAATGTCCAATGTCATTATTGCAATAAATATGGGCACTATGCCAATGAATGTAGGAAAAAGCAAAGTGACATGAAAAATAGGCAGAATGCTAATGTAGCAAAAGAAGAAAAGAACCCGAGTAATGTGTTGTTAACATGTAATGTAGCACAAGATATACAAGATGATGTATGGTTCTTAGATTCAGGTTGTAGTAATCGCATGACTGGAAACATAGCAATGTTTGCCAACCTTGATGAAGAAGTTAAATCAGAAGTAACCACAGGAACCGATACTAAGATCTCTGTCAAGGGAAAAGGCAGAGTTAGTATTCGTGTAAGAAATAGTGAGCAAAAATTTTTGCTAGATGTATATTATGTTCTTGGATTGAAGTGTAATATTTTGAGCATTGGGAAGCTCATAAACGAAGGTTACAAAGTATTATTTAAGAATGATGTGTGCACAATAATGGATATACCTCCAAGCAAGAATATTATTGCAGAAATACAAATGACCAGCAGTAGAATATTTCCACTCAAGCTCAACATTGACTTGAAAGGAAAAGGAAAGAATGTAGCAGTTGTAACTCAAGAGGTCTTTGAGAAGGAAGCGAAAGATGAGAACTGGTTATGGCACTTGAGATTTGGACATCTCAATTTCGGAGGATTAAATTTGTTGCACAGAAAAGGAATGGTAAGAGGTATACCATTGATTGAGAAACCGGACAGCCTATGTGAAGGCTGCATCTTGGGAAAACAACACAAAGAAAACTTTCCATCAGGAAAGAGCATAAGGGCAAAAGCACCCTTAGAAATCATTCATTCAAATTTACGTGGGCCGATGCAAACAACATCAGTTTCAAGTAGCAATTACATGCTAACCTTCATTGATGATTTCACAAGGAAATTATGGGTTTATTTCCTGAAATATAAAAGTGAAGTTTTTGAAAAAAATTTCCATTTTAAAGCTCTTGTAGAGAAACAAAGCGGGCTGCATATCAAAGTTCTCAAAACTGACAGAGGAGGTGAGTACATCTCAAAAGAATTTCTGCGTTATTGTAGAGAGAATGACATACACAAACAATTTACTACAAGGTATACACCGCAACAAAATGGAGTTGCTGAAAGGAAGAATCAAACCATAATGGAAATGGTGAGAAGTATGGTAAAGGCAAAACACTTGCCAAATGAGTATTGGGCAGAAGCTGCAAATTGTGCAGTATACATCTTGAATAGATGCCCAACAAAAGATGTAATGAACAGAGTTCCAGAAGAAGCATGGAGTGGTAGAAAACAGAGAGTCACCCACATGAGAGTTTTTGGATGTGTAGCATATGTACACATTCCAAATCAGTTAAGGAAGAAGTTGGATAGTAAGGGGGAGAAGTGCATCTTCCTTGGATATTGTGAAGATTCCAAAGGATATAGACTGTATAACCCATCCACAAAGAAATTTGTGATAAGCAGAGATGTGCAGTTCATTGAAGAGGAAGCATGGGATGGAAGCATTGAGAAAACAGTCAATGTCAAAAGCTGTTCATCTCATGATGAAGATGAGGAAGATGTAGTTGAAATTAATACCTCATCAGTAGCACAACCTCCACCAACACAAGGACAGCAAAGGACACCTCAAGCAACAACTAGAACACCCTTGAGAAGAAATGAGAGTGCTTCTCCAAGCACATCACATGGAGAAGAATTGAGTGCTTCTTCAAGCACAACTACACCAAATGAAAGAGGAACGAGATTCAGAAATATTAATGATATTTATGAGCAGGAAGCGGAAAATGAAGGTATGAACTCCTTATTTTCTTTGTATTTTCATGTTGATGATCCTATTCATTTTGAAAACGCCATAAAAGATAGAAAATGGATAGAAGCTATGGATGAGGAAATTAATGCCATAGAGAAGAACAAAACATGGGAGCTGGTTGATCTCCTAGAAGGTAAAGAAGCCATTGGAGTAAAATGGGTCTACAAGACCAAAAGCAATGTTGAAGGTAAGATAGAAAGACACAAGGCCATACTTTTTGTCAAGGGGTATAAGTAGCAGCATGGAAGAGACTATGAAGAAACTTTTGCACCAGTTGCAAGAATGGAAACAGTAAGAGCTAGTGTTGTCCATAGCAGCACAAAACAAATGGAAAGTATACCAGATGGATGTAAAATCTGCGTTTTTAAATGGAGTGTTAATGGAAGAGGTTTATGTGGAACAACCTCTAGGCTATGAGAAAAAGGTTCAAGAGCATAAAGTTTGCAAGTTGAAGAAAGCTCTTTATGGGCTGAAGCAAGCACCAAGAGCATGGTACAGTAGGATAGATTCCTATCTACAGGAAAATGGATTCAAAAAATGTGAAGGAGAACCCACATTATAAATCAAAGAAAAGGATGGTAAGATGCTCATTGTTGTGTTATATGTTGATGATGTGATATTCATAGGTAATGAATATTAACTCAGTGAAAATTTTAAAACAGTCATGAAAGAAGAATTTTAAATGACTGACATGGGATTGCTGAGATACTTCTTAGGAATTAAAGTAGAGAAAAATGAAAATGGGATTTTTATCTCACAAGAAAAATATGTTAATGAAGTTTTGGAGAGATTTAACATGCAGGAGTGCAATGCAGCAATTACTCCCACAGTAATGGGATTGAAGTTGAGTAAAGAGGACAGCAGCAAGGATTTTGATCCAATTTTGTATAAGAGCATAGTTGGCAGCCTCATGTATTTGACTGCAACTAGGCCAGATATTATGCATGCTGTGAGTTTGATTTCCAGATTCATGGAGAGGCCAAAAGAAGCACATTGGCAAGCAGTGAAGAGAATTCTGAGGTATGTGAAAGGAACTAAAAGGTATGGTATTTTATATACTACATCAGAAAATTCTGAGTTAATTGGTTACACTGACAGTGATTGGGCTGGAAGTGTAGATGATCGGAAAAGCACATCTGGTTATGTATTTCATATGGGATCAGGAGAAATTTCATGGGCTTCTAAGAAACAGCCTATTGTAGCATTATCTATAGCAGAGGCAGAGTATGTGGCAGCTACAACAACAGCGTGTCAAGTAGTTTGGATGAGAAGGATGTTGAGGAATTTGTGTCAAGAAAAAGTAAAGGGCATAGTGATTTATAGTGACAATATCTCAGTTATTGCATTATCAAAGAATTCTGTGTTTCAGAAGAGAACGAAACACATAGATGCCAAGTTTCACTATATCAGAGAATTGGTGAACAATGGAGAAATTGTTTTACAACATTGTAGAACAGAGGAGCAGTTTGCAGATATTTTGACAAAGCCATTGGGGAAAAAGAGTTTTGAATACTTAAGAAAATGCTTGGGTATGACTAATAACCCAGCAGCTGACTTTAAGGGGGAGTGTTGAAATATTAAAGTCACCTACATACCTTGTGCAGGTAGAAACAGAGTACAACAGGGGTAGCAGAAGAGAAGGTTGAGTGCACAGCACCATGTATTAAAGAGGAATGGAGAAAACCGTAAGGATGGAATTAATGTTGATGGGCAACAACCACCATTGCAGAGGAGAATTTATGTTTGTATGGGCGTAGCCATTTTTGCAGAGAAATGAAGACTTTTGTGGTTCAAACCATGCAAGAATAGAGCTTTAATGAAAACATTCATTTCAGGCTTTTAAGCCCTCAACAACCAAATATGAAGAAATTTTGTTCAAACGCCAAATATCTTTTAAGTTTTGAATGAGACTTGTGATAGTGGTCCCCACCACTTCACAGCCGATTGCAATTGCAAGTTTTGAGTAAGTGTCTTGTTGATATGAAGTGTTCTAATGCGATGCGATGCGATCACAATTGCAATCGCAAATTGCAAAAGGAACGTCGTATGTTTCCGCCATCGCAATGTGTTCCGCCGATTGAGAGTTTTCGATGCGATACGATGTGGTCCCACCACAATCGTGATCGCAAATCGCAAAGGGACAATGCATGTTCCGCCATCCAAAATGTCATCGCCAATTGAATTTTGCGATGCGATTGTCGCAATCGCAAGTCTCATATCGCCATCTGCCCAAACCACAGGTCATTGCAATATTTGCGATGCGATTGTCGCAATCGCACAATCGCAATCGTAACATCCAAAATGTTTTTCCGCTATTTTGATTTCCACCGATGCGATCACCGATGTCGCAAATCACACATCGTAATTGCAAGGTTCATTTCGCTTATGTTTTTTGCCGATGTCGATGGTGCGATGCGATGTGGTCCCAACACAGTCGCACATCACACATCGCTCATCGCGCAATCGCAAATCACAAATCGCAATTGCAACATTGCATGTTTTGTTGTTCCGCTAATAGCCAATCGCCGATTGCGAAGTGGGCTCCACTCGCATATTGCGCTAAAGAAATTTTAGGTTGAAGTTTATGATTTCAGCAATGTATTTCCTTTGTAATTTGTTTTATGTTTTTATTTCCGCCGCACCATATAAAAAGTGAAAGGGCCGTAGTATTGTAATAGAATTATTGTATTGTTGTGTTGTATTGCTATGTAAGCCCGCAGGCAGAGAAAACACAGTGAACCATAACAGAACACTGTTTTGTGTGTTTTGAGAGACAGAGAGAGAATTTGTGTGAGCACTGCGTCTATAGCAGTTAGTCCAGTTTTGTGAATCCCTTCAGAGAGGAAGAAATCTATCATTTTGTAATAGTTTTAGTTCTGTTAATGAAATAGAAAGAAAAGTTTTATTCCGCTATCTCTATCCAGCTATTTTATGTGTTAAGAAGGAGAGTATTATTCTCTCAGTCCTTTGTTCTAGAATTATAAGAAATTCCAACAGACCCGTGTGTCTGAAGGGCTTGCTGTAGAGAGAGAATCAAGCAGCAGTTCCATGATCTCAGCTTCAGTGCTAGTTTTTTACAATCAATATTTGCTTCGAGAAGTTTCTCCTACACACGGATGAACTTGCCTTTACAACCGAGATGCTATCTTACCTAGGACGAATATCAGATATTCATGGTTTTTATTTTAATTTTTACAAGCACAAAGAGATCTTCTTTGGAACATTTTTCGTTCAAAATATTGGGTTTTTCTTACTGAAATTATTTTTCATTTATTTTGCGTTTGATTTGCATTTATTTTGCATTTGAGATTTTTTTTATAGATTAAGATGCTGAAAAAAAAAATCAAAGAAATACATGCAGAAGAAGAGGAGTTTACATATAGAAGAAGAGTTGATTGAGGCGAATGCGAAGATTTGATTGAGGTGAATGCACAAACTATGCACAAAAGTTGATACTGGCTGTAAGTTTGATTGGTACCGAATGTGTTTGTTGGAAGTGGGCTTTCAGCTCCTGCATTGTTCTCTTTCAGTGAAGGTCCTTAAGTCTTTTCGTTGTTCTAGTTCTTGTAGATCGGGTCTAGGTCTGGAGAAAATCAACAGAGCAACAGTCCAAGCATCATAACCAGCACAATAAAACCAAGAGCCCTAGAGGAAAAGCAGGAGAGGGGTAGTGTGGAAAAAGCAAGAGAGCGGGAGTCCAAGCAGCATAACCAACACAATGAAACTGAGAGCCCTTCCAGGGGCCATTGGGGCCATTGCAAGGGAGAATAAGTGCATGTGAAAAAGTAGCAGAGCGGTAGTCCAAGCAGCATAACCTACACAATAAAACCAAGAGGCCTTCTAGGGGCCATTGTAGGGAAGAATAAGTGCATACAATTATGTCAAGATGAGCTTGAAAATTCAACATATAAGAGCACCAACATGCAGGTGACACCTAATGAAGGATCTCTTGACAGCTAGAAGGTTCTTTCGACAGATCAAGAGCAAAAAGCAAGGCAAAGGAAGTGAAACTAGAAGGTTCTCTTGATATATCGAGAGCCAAAAGCAAGGAAAATGAAGCGAAGAAGCATATTATGGGTTAGCATTAAATGTTTAAGGATTAATGCTAGTATTAATTCATTGAGTGTAACAGTTGAATATCATTAATTCATTGAGTGTAACAATTGGGTATCATACAATGGATTTGCTGAGTTTATGCTAAGCACGACCTCGATATAAAGCCAAATAAGATGAATTTTTTTTTCATTGGACGGGAGAGAAAAAATAAAGAAAAGCCTTCGTTAAAACTAAAAAGTTTCATTAATATCTATGTCTAACTAATAACAGTGACTAAAAATGATTACTATAGTCCCTAGCCCAAACAGGCAAGGACTAATAAGGTATATGTATAAATTGTTTATGTACATTTATGATGAATTTACTTACAATATTCACAAAATTATACAATATTCATATCGTTCTAAATTGTGAAGAGATAAATATCTATATCTATATATAATATGTTAATTTATGAAACACATTAACTGCTCAAGATTATGAAGTATTTTGCACAAGTGATAATATGTCTTTTTAAAGATTATTAGTGAAATGATGAGATTTTCTTTAAATAATAGTGATGATTCAGCTTATAAAAATAATAATAGCTAGTGATAATTATCCAATTGTTTAATCATGAAATGTTGTGTCTCTCATATTAGAGGTAGAGATCTTGAAAGTCCTTGTGGATAAGAGTTTTAGTCTCTTTTTTTCCAATTTTCAAATACGCGGGGATTTCTCCATCAACACTCCACTTGGTTTATTTGTGCATTATTTTATTTATTTTAATTTTCTATAACAATTCAAAGCATGGTTGTAACAATGTTAAAATATAGCTCACGAAAAATGGCACTGTTAAACTATATGAAATTTGGACAAAGAAAAACAATTCTCCACTACATGAATTCAAAATTTACAAAAGGGAATTCAACCTATCGTGACTATGGAAAAGAACAACACCTTTCCTACAAGTGAGACATAAAATTATGGGAATATGTAAAACAAATGACTGTAAAATAGGGATTTAGAGTTGCATATTTGATGCATTTGTGGGTTTAATAGAAACCTTAAAGCTTCCAAATTTTTAAAATTGTTATATTTTCTAATTGCTATTGTTAAATAATTATTAAAATAAAGTAAATATATATGCATGAAACCTGGGAATGAAATTGTTACAGAAAACAAGGAATTGAAATTGTGACATCACAATAAATTAACACAAAATTTAATCATAAAATTGCTTTTATACCTAAGTAATTTTATAACCAACATACTTAGGTTTAGACATAGAATTTCTTTTATGTCATGCATACTTTACCTAAGCAAGTAAGTATGTTATATTATTAAAAATACAAATTTCCATATACCGTCTTTAAATATAAGGCAACAATAATCAACAACAAAAATTATATTATACATTTATGTTGTAATGGCTATACATCTATGCTGTAATGGTACAAGAAGAATTAGTTGGGGCAACTAATGCTACGAGAAAAATCAGCTGGGGTAATCAATATATATTGAGATATTCATTTATTAATGTGTGTTGATTCTTAATTATTATACCTTTATGTTGTAATGGTAAAAGAAGAATTGGTTGAGGTAATCAATATATTTTAAAGTAATTATGTCAGAGGCGTTTTCTTTATTGGCTTTGGGTGGGCAAACATTGTTCACTCCAGCTAATGAGAAGCTTTCTCTATCGCCCTTCCAACCAATTAGATTTTTCCATTTGGTTATTCCTCCAACCAATCAAAATTGATCATTTGTCCAACCTTCTCATTTAATGCACCTCTCATACCTCTTGTTCGGACTGTGGTCCAACCTTCTCATTTAATGTACCTCTCGTACCTCTCGTACCCTTTGCACAGTCATGAAAATGCTAGTTACTACTGCATTGACTCAGTTAATTACGCCGGAGGCGTTTCCTTTGTTGGAGTGGGCTGAGCAGAAACTTTTCATCCCACCTAATCAAATCATTTTCTTATCGCCCTTCAGTCAAATAAAAATTTGACTAGTGTCACCTCGAGATTCGTAAATAGAATGGAAAACACTGCTGCGATGAATGACCCTCGGGTTTTCTTGTTGATATACTCAGCCATAATGGCGGCATGAAGAACCACGGTGTGAAACTACCGTAGCACCCCTACCTGTCGTCGAGTTCATGTTCCGGTGGTTGAGTTGGACGTGCTCATTTTGTTTTGGGAAAGGCCGAATAATGGCTTCGTGGAGGGGCGAAATCACTACCAGACCCTGGTTTGATGAAGTGATAACCTCTGTCTGTTGAACCGGGGGTCTTCTGCGAATGAGAGGGAATTCCTTGTTGAATGCGAGACATGACCTTTACAAAGGAACAAGAAAATTCGCGCAGAACTAGGGTAGAGACTGTACCAAATCCGGGAGCGATATTTGCAAACCAAATCAGCTTATTTTGCACCGCTTTTGGGCGGAAGCGAAACCACAAAAAAAACCCGATCCAATGCGATTGTGCCACGTCACTCGCTCGAAACTGCCCATTTCGCGTTACTCTGGAGTGTTAAGGTCCGACCAGCAAAATAACGCGATTTTGATGAGCGTCACCCGATCTAGAGGTTGGTTGATCGAATGGTCATCATGTAGTGATTTTCTCGAGGTTTAATCTAAGGTATGGACCAGTGTCTCCGCCATTTAATTGTTTATTTGATAAATTGATGTGTGGGGCCGTGGTGTAATATATAATGAAGTGTCACTGAAATATGATTAACAGAGTTGGAATTATAAGCTTGGGAATGTGTGTAGGTTGACGATTTAAAGTCGGTTTATAAACTTTCAGGACAGTTATGAGAAGGGGATTCCACCGTGGGCGAATTGTGTTATGGGTTGGACAAACCTTATGCTAATATTTGAACACATAAAGGAATCAAATTAAATAGGTGGACCCAATTTCTAATAAGGATTGGCTTCGAGCGGAACCTTAAGTTAAGGGCAAAGTAAATGAAATGACATTGAACAGTGAGAGGTTGAAGAATGAATGGTGTGTAGAAAGGAATATGCGTTGAATTAAAACCGAAATCCTCTGAAAACCAGTCCCACACATGTTAGCATTGCTCTGGTATTCTGTCCAGGGTAACCGTAATGTTTTGGGAATCAGTTTTCTTGGTGGAATCGACTTATACAAGGAAGAAATGGGTCCGTTGTGGAGCCCTGTTCTGAACCAAGAGCTCGATGATCGATTATGGTTGAAGTGAGCCTCATAGCCACTGTAAATCTCAATGCGGGTTTTGAATAGCCGTGGGGTTTGTTATGGGCTGTGTTCTTCCGCAATGAGAACTTTGAACACGGACTTATAACTTGCAACGAATAGTATAGAATGGAGTGAAATTTTGATGGCGCAGAGGTTAACAAATGAAGAACGGAACCTTGAAGATAAAAGGCAGAGCCGTGACTGAAGTGAATAGTAAAACCACCATTTGGAAAACCGGCAGTATCGTACAAGGCCAAGGCTGGTAAGTTGTTTTTACAAAACAAATGCGATATCGATTGTTGGCCGACACGTGTTATTGAGTGGTTTACAAAAACCATTTTCATCGCACTCCCTTTGGGCATTAACGCTCGGACCATAGAAAAGTGCAAAACTCCACTATCACCGTCGGATAGGAGATTGAAGTGCGACGTGACATGGATCGTCGAATCCATTCGATGGTTAGTGCAATGTAAAGGCATTGGGCCCCAGTCAAAAGGTATGTTGAATGGTCGGGATTTACTATGAACAGACAGTTACTTGTGGTATTAGTGGTTGGTGCTAACCTCTGTCAATCCAAGGTAACGATTGGTATGGGAGACCCGCCATTCACGATGGCGTATTGAATTACATTTAATTTAACATTCGAATGGGGAGATAAGTGCCCAACCTTACAAGGGCTCACATTTTCATTTGCACATGAATGATATTTAGTGTGCAATGATTTATGCCTAAATAAATAAATAAAATATGAACAAATAAAAAAAATAATAAATAGAAATAAAATAAAATAAAGATAAAATTACAAATAAAAATAAAATAGATAAATAAAATTTGTAATTTAAAAGTAAAAATAAATAAATAAATAAATAGAAATAAAATAAAATAAAGATTAAAAATAAATAAATAAAATAAAATAAAAATAGAATTAAATAAATTAAAATTTAATAATATTAAATTAATAATTATTATTTTTATTAAAATAAATATAAATATTTAAAATTCAAATTATATAAGGCCCACACGATAATACAAAAAAAAAAAAAAAGCTCAACAGTTTAAAATCCAATATTCCATATGTCACAAACTTTTAATTTTCATAAAATTACTTCGCTTACATATCTACCACCTTCCGTCATTCCTTTGCGTCTCTTGGTGAAATTGCTAGTTATTATACATTTATGCTGTAATGGTATGAGGGGGACTAGTTGTTGGCCATTAGAAAGAAGATTAGTTGTCATGAATATGACTAGTAGCTACTTCCTGTAGCGTGTGAATAGTTGTTAGCTGCTGCAGTAGTTGGTTATTGGTAAAGAGCCTACGATAAAGAGGAGTCACTTCTGTAATGGGTAACCATATGTTGAAGCATTAGACGCTATCTTCTTCTCCTTCTATTCTGCTAATTGTTTTCATAAGATGGTTGCATCCCACTCCCATTTCGAGAGTGACGAGGGACAGACGTCGCAGCAGAAGAAACCGATAGAATTACATAAGGGGAAAGAAGGGCGAGAAGAGTGATGTTTAGAGGTTGATCACATCATTATAGTGAAAGGGAATTTAGAGTTTGGTCGCCTGCGAAACTCGTCAAGCGTATCAATACTCAGAGTTCCCAACATCCTCATTCCGGACACGGTAAAAAGGGAAGCATATGTTCCCAAAAGAGTTATGTTGGGTCCGTATCACCATAGTGATGAAAAGCTTCCTCCAATGGAGGAGTACAAAGCAAGAGCCATCGATAGAATGACAAAGAGGTTTAAACATGTGAGGAACCTCGTGAGTGATCCAGATTGTATCATGCAGTTCTTCGATGGTGCAACAAAGGAGATCGTGAAGTTGCATAAAGAAATCAGGGATAGCTATGAAGAAAAAATCAATCGTGGTGACGAGGCACTCGCTTTCATGCTAACTTTGGATGGATGTTTTATTTTAGAAATATTGAGGACTCTAAGTGGCGACTCACTACCAGGAAGTAGTCATTTCTATGAACCATTTTTTGAGGGGGATAAAATTTTTTATACTGGAAAGGATATCCTCGAGGACATTTTGAAGCTCGAAAATCAAGTCCCATTGATGGTTCTCGTAAAGCTACTAAAATTGGAGCTAAATTCCACAGATTCTGTGAAGATAAAGCTTTTCGAAATGCTGTGTCCATGGTTGCCACAGCGATGATCGTTCTTGTCATTGCTCTACCCTTTCAACTACGGAAAAGATTATAAAAATCTATGCTCCTGGCCTCCAAATGAAGAAGTTCATCATCTTCTTGGGTTTATGCACAGATTCATTGTATCGCATCATTCCAATAATGGTGATCAGCATGCGGGGAACAATGCAAGGGGTGACATCGCAAATTACCGTAATGCAAGCTACACACATCTCCCCGCCCAAGATAATGCAAGGGGTGTCATGGCATATTCCCATAATGGCTACACATATATTTAAGACAAAAGCAATTTGAGACGAAAATATTTTAAGACAAAAACAATTTAAGACAAAAATATTTTAAGACAAAACTTTATATTTTAGACAAAAACAGTTTGAGACAAAAATAACTTAAGACAAAACTTTATATTTAAGACAAAAGGTGTTTGAGACAAAAATATTTTAATACAAAACTTTGTATTTAAGACAAAAGCACTTTGAGACAAAAAAATTTTAATATAAAACTTTATATTTAAGACAATCACAATGAAGACAAAACCCATTTAAGAAAGTTAGCAATTAAGACAAAACCATTAGTATTGTGGAAGTTTGCACTTAAATTCTATGAGTAGATAGTGGATAATTATATTTTTTTATTTTTGAATATATATATATATATATATATATATATTCAAACCACATGAAATGTAATCATGTCAATTTTATTTCTTTTATATTAGATTTTTTTCTTTTCCATTAAACCACATTCTAAAAATGTAATAAATAAATAGATTAAAAAAATATTATTTTTTGGTTGGCCACTCAAAGGGATTTAAGTTTGAATCTCATGTTTTTACATAATGCTTCATAACAAAGTGATTTTCAAATGAGTTACATTCCATGAACTAAAATTGTTTATTTTTTTAAATATGTTAACATTTTTAAATTACTTCAACTAAAACTTTGATATAAATTTGAAAGAAATTAAATACAATATAACAGTTTAAAAAAAAAAAAATTTAAATATTTTCTCAATTGTTTTCCATATATGCATTTTAAACCTTCATTTTTTTTCTTTCAAAATGAAAAATCAAAATTTTGATTCTTGCATATGTCTTATAGTCACATCTCATTTTTCTTTTCACTATTGAACAAATATATCAAAGAGATAAATAACAATAATTTAATTATTTTTTAGATAAAATTTTAGTATTTAATTTTTTTTATTGTAAAAAAACTTTCTACTAATTCGGAGTCGTTGGCACAGAACTACCAGGATATGTCCCTAGTCACAAGCATTCCTTGTTGTGGGAGCAACTGGAGGTTCTAAGTTGCATGCATGCCCATGTCAAGGGAGAGATTAAGGCTTTGATGCAGAAAAATTTCATTTTGTCTCAAGGGTTAGTCACTTGGATGGGTTGGATGGCTCCTGGGGGTTTTGTTGCAAGTGCAGAAGGTTAGGTTGGTTGTGTTACGTCGATTCCACTTCCTTAACTGATATATAGGGAGTTGAATCATATCATAGTCACTTTTTTTCACATGTTTGCCCCCGGTTGGCCAGTAACTTGGGTAGATGTTGGAGGAGGGTGTTATAGAGTAGTATCATAGCATGGTTCCTTTCTCCTTGGGTGATGTCTTGTTTCCGTTCCACTTGGATGAATGTGTTTTCGTATCTACATGTTGGTTGCATATAGGTCCTTGTACTTGTGATCTATGTGCTTGTTGTTTATGCATGGTATTGGTCATGATTGTAGTGGTGTGGTCATGTGAAAGTTGATGGTGTCTTTGCTGAATGTATTTGTTGTGTTTATGTCGGTCGTGCATCGATTATGTGTATCATATAATTTGACTAGATGATGGTCGTTGTGCATGAAGTCATGGTATGTGGTTAGCATAGTCATGCATTGATAAATGGATAATGGTTGAAAAGATGTTTATATGTTGATATTATTATGTTTATATGTGTGTGTGTGTGTGTGTGTGTGTATTGCGCTAATATGGTCGGTCTTGCAGATGAGATATCCTCTTTGAGCTATACTAAGGTATAGTAGTTTTCTTATGATTTGGTTTAACTGACATGATATACCTTGCAGGAAGAAGAGATCAAAGATGACTAACAAGATGGTAGACTGCAAATATTCTCCCTATGAATCAGATGAGTAGTGTGGTGTTGGGAGCACTTCTGACTTAGCAGACACATTGAGGATTTTGAAGGAGGGAAAAGGATTTGCAAAGAAAATAATGACAAAATCATGTAGGCATAGGAGAAATAAGCAGAAGCCAATGCAATGATTCTTTAGAGTTTGTTAGAATTGCAGAGACAGGGACCACTTCGGATCAACTATGGATAGGAGGATATGACTAATGGGGCATGTGGAAGTAGACCCCATAGTGGGCATAGGCCAGATAGAGATGACACGATCAGGGATGTCAGGTTCTTGGATACGCTGGAAAGGAGGGGTGATGGACACAGGTACTATTCTCATTCTGGTTCTGAAAGGTATCATGGTTATCATTGTTATAATCCTTAAAGGAGGAGTGATAGGGGATATTTTCTGGATGAGTTCAAGAAAGAAAAGCCACCTACATTTGATGGGGAAATGAATAAATCACATGATGCAAAAGCATGGTTGATTGGAATGAATAAATTATTCAGATTGCACGATTACTTATAGAACATGAAGGCTGGGATATCTACATTCAGTCTTAAAGGTAAAGCAGTTATTTGGTGTGAAGATGTAAAGAACATTAGAGATATTCATGAGGAGTTGACTTGGAGTGAATTCGAGAGACTATTCAGGAAGCAGTATCTATTGAAGATGTACTATGATGACAAGGAAAAATAGTTTTATGAGCTAAATATGGACTCTATTATCGATGAGGAATAAAATAGAAGAATTCTGGAGTTGTTTAGATATGTGCCTTACCTCAAGGAGGATAAGGCCAAGATTCAACGATTCATCAATGGGTTTTCGATAACATTCAAAGATAGGATTGAGTTTGATGAGCCTAGATCATTGGAGGAGGCCATACGGAAGCTAAAGAATTGTTATGAGCAATCAAAGCGTAGATCTGAGACTAAACAGACTGGAAAGGTAATGCAACGAATAAAGGGAAATGGGATAAGAAGCGAGCAAGGCATTGAGACATAGGTAAAAAAGAGAATGTCCTAAGTTACATTTCCATTTCCACATCTTTTCCATTTCACTAAGTTACTAATAAAATGAGTCCAATTCTATATGCAATAGACTAATAGCCTATTGATACACCTTTAGTGATTTATGCATAGCTCTCACCTATCATTATAGATCAATGAAATGACATCTAATAGATATAGCATAAAAGAGTTTGATTTTATGCCCAAGACACCAGTATAATGGAGTAGTTGTGAAGGCAACGATATCCATTGGGGATTTCCATTTTTTTAGCAACATACAAGAAACATCTTGGTGTTGGAGGAAGAGATAAAAGATCTTTGCCAAAAACACGATATCATCACTCTCCTAGTGCCATTTCGGTTAACTCATTAGAATGCAGATAATGCATAAGGATTCATCGGTATCTATGAAATTTTCTCTCTTTCCAATAATAAAATAGGTTCATCCTAATATTAATATATAAAATATGGTTCATTAATATGCATGGTTCTTTTTTTTTTATGATCCTATTTCTCTAAAGGATATCTATTTTTTGAATTTTGTTTTGTATAAGATATGGTGATACCTTTAAATATGAGGTAATTTTGGGTAAAATTAGAAGTGGAACAAAAAGTTGTGGTTTGAATTTCCTTTGTAGTAGTAGGCTACATGCAATTTCTATCGAAAGGTTTTGTTGTGGCCCAACATGGAATAATCTTTGGATGAAAATGTTCATTATGGGTGGTATGTTTTTTAGCTCTTCAACTCATTGGATTCTTTGTCTGTTCATGGTATTTGTTGTTCTCAACTTAGAATCCCTGAATCACCCTGAAAGGTCATGACAATGTAACTTTTGGAGGCATTGATGGACAACCCTCGCCCCCCCAAAAAAAGTCATTAGAATAAAACTTTTAGAAGCTTTTGTTAAATGATCGCCTCCAAATGTTCAATTCTCATGAATTTTGGGGGAGGGGGATCTTTTGGTGTATTGAATGGGGCAAGGGGACATAAGGGTATCATGGATGGGTAGAAGTGAGAGGTTAGTGCATGGTATATTGAGATCTATAATACTAACATTAGAGAATGAGAAGGAGCCTTAGGGACTTATGCCACAAGGGCTAGGGGACCTATAAGTAAGGCAATGAGAGAAATTGATAGGGGAACCTCCAATAGTTGTGATAAGGGGATTAGGGGACACATTATCACAACCCATAAGAACTTAACCCATAAACACTAAAGTCTGTATCCCTTTAACCCCAAAGCCACAATCCCTTAACCCCTACACTCGTAACTCATAAAAAATTAACCCCTTGATCCCTTAAACCCCAAGCCACTAACCCCTTAAACCCTAACCCCTAACATGGAATCCTTGAAACCCATAAACCCTAATCCCATATCCTCTTAAAACTTGACCCTTAACCCTACAAGATTCTATCCTCTACCTATTCAGTTTGAAACATTTCTATTGGCTGTTAAAATCCCCATCAATCCTTAGTTAAAGTCTCATGCTTTGAAGCATTGATCTTAAAAGAATGTTTTATATTAGGGTATTATACATCCTTGGGGTCTCTAATCTTTCGTTTTCTTTCGACAACCCAACTCTCCTTGAAGAATCGATGTTGAATACTTTGATCCACAACAAGAATGATGTCATAATACATTTGTAGAGATATATAAATGAAATTACCCCCTAGCCACCACTATATTATACACATTGATTCAATGGATAGGGGTTTGTAGTTATCATTCAATGGAATCACTTCTAACCAGTATCGATCTCTATTTCTCTTTTGGCTTGTTCTTGACTTAATGGCCACCTTCTTCAATGTCGTTCCTTTGGAAGTTCGAAAAGAGATTTTATTGTTGGAAAGTAAAGAGGCTGAGGGTCTCCCTTATCACTCAGATTTTGAGGTGATGGGCGAGGATTTGAAATGGATACAAGACCCTGGAAAACCTCGGAAGAAACAAATTTTCTATCACAATTCACTGGCCTTACACCAATAGCTGGCTACTTTGTTTCGCTAGTACTTCAAGATAAACAAGTTGAGACCTATAATCTATTTTTTTCCCTTGAAGATTTCAAAATAATGCTTCGCAACCTATGGTACTGTTTCGATAGGGTGGACTCCTAATTGGCTCGCATTGAAGGTTTTCTGGTTAGTGACTCTGCCTCCAGGGACCTTATTGATCCTCCAGTTGATCATGTACAAACTCTTATTATTATTTCCTTAAGCATGGAAATTATGTTTTATTGTCACTTGTACGAGATTGTATGAATATTTATGGTCTTGTTGATGGTGGAGAGAGTATCTAGAGTGGATCTTCGTTTGGTCTTGTTGTACATGCTCTGGAAGTGGAGGATTCCCATTGTTGTTGTCAATATTATGCTTACTTGGTCTTTTGTTGGCGGTTTATGTTTATGTTTTCATGATCCTTGGGATTTGGTGCTAGCATCAAAATATACTTTGTTTCCTCTCATTTTATGGGCACCTGCAACTTGAATTTTGGCAATTGAAGATTGTTTTAACATATGCTTTCAACTTGGCTTGTTTTGGGATGGATGATTATGTTCGCATCTGAGAAAGTGGTTACTCTTTTCATGCTAGATGGAAGATGTGGTTTTGTGTAGAGGACCCTTAGGAAGACTATGATTTACTAATGTTTCCCTCTGTCAAAGGACACTCTTTTCTAGGTTTAGAGCTCTATTTTCTTCTCGTTTTCAAGGCAAAAATCCGCTAACCCCTAACCCCCCAATCCCTAACCCCTTAACCACTAACTCATTATTCCCCTAACCCCAATCCCTAATCCCTTAACCACTAACTCATTATTCCCCTAACCCCTACATGCGCTTAAATCCCCTAACCCCTAAGCCCCCAATCCCTATCCCCTTAACCACTAACTCATTATTCCCCTAACCCCTAAACCCTAAACCTCTAACCCCTAAGCCCCTATTCCTCTAACCCCTAAGCCCCTAATCCCTAATCCCTTAACCACTAACTCATTATTCCCTAACCCTTATAAAAATCCTTAAAACTCGTTGGGATTAGCCATTCCAAATGAAAGCTGGTCTAGTTGGGACCTACGATTGAGTTAGTTCCCCCTTGTTGGCAAGGTGGAATTTTTTCCCTGTCAACAACCCTATAGTCCTTAATCCCTCTAACATATAACCTATATTATTGTTAATTCATATGAACTTTAATCCTAAGCCCTAATTCCTCTAAAACTTATAAGACCCAATCCTTATAACCCTTTCCATACTTAATAATCCCTTAATATTGCAATAATCCCTAACATTTACAACCTTAGTCCTTATAATCCTTGCATTAAAGCCCATAACCTTATAATCCATATTTCCAAGAATTGCTTAGCCTCTACAACCCTCGTCCTTATAATCCTGCATTATAACACCAAAACCTTATCCTCTGTAACTACAACCATCACTTAGTGACTATAAGCACCTTATCTTAAGCACAATGTACAAACTTGATCACTCACTTTCATAGTTATTATCTTATCCAAGTCGACCATTGAAAACTGGCCATGGTGCAAGTCTTTTTATTATATTTAACCCTCCGATGCGATTAGCCTTTAGTATGAAAGCCCCCATCTTATTACCATTTCATATAATCAATAGCCCCGCAATCGCGCTAAAACATTGTGTAAACTCATCTCCAATGCATATTTCCTCAGAAACATAAAAACCCACTTTTCCTAAGTTTTGGTCTAAAACCCGCCAGAGCAATGTTTTTTTAATGAAAATGGGTAGATTAAAAAGCTCCCACCATTATTCCGATGCGACGAGCCCCCGTTCTATAAACCCCGCTTCTCTTCATATAAACTTCCGCCCGGGACCAAGAGTTAAAGTCCCAAAGTGCTAATCGCATCGTGAGAATTTTAAAATGGGTAGATTGAAAAGCCCTACCTTTCCTTCCGATGCGATCGTCTCTTATACATATAAAGCCCCGGGCCTATTAATTTACATATCCACTACTTCTCTCCAAGGAATGTCAGGATCTAAGACCACCGATTTGACGGCTACGCGTTTTCGCAAAAAAAATTTGGTCCAAGGGTTAACAATCCAAAGTTGCGCGATATAAGTGGTTTTAAAAGCCACATGTCGTGCGGGGACGCATATCGCATTCCAAAAAGGTAAAACCACCTTCCCACCCTTCCGTAATGCGAAACCCATGGTTTTCTTTTTCCAAAACCACCCTTCCCCCATTTACACTATCTCGTGTGATCAATCGGCTCCCGCACCACTTTCGCATTGTTCATCGCCCTCCACCTTTTCCAAAGGGCCTTCTGGGAAGACAGATGAATCTCCATCAAGATCCTATGGTCGACTTTATCCGACGGCCCAAGCGATCATCCTGAATTTCAACTTTATTTTTAACCATATTTCCTCCAAAAAAGATTTTTTAACCTTATTTCTTCGCATTTTCTCCAATTTCATTATAATATAACTCCATCGCATTATATCGTTATATTTTTCCCATCATCATCTTCCAAGATCGACCCGCTTCCAACTTAAAATCTTCCCACCGCCTCTCCTTTTCGACCACCACTGCCACACCTAACGTCTGCTGGATGTTGCCATCCAATGGCCACGCTCCAAGCTGCAAGCCTCCTCGCCGGTTTTTACCCACATGCAAGGATTTATAACATTTTTATGTATTTTATAGTTTCAAATGGTTTTTCCATTATATTGAAGAAAAAATAAAGACTTGAGAGCTTAATACTCTGACGCCTGAAACCATAAAAGGAAAGCCATTTATAGGTTCAACTTCTCACGTTTCATCGATGCATCATGAGCATTGATGCTACTCGACTCCTTTGTATGCCCGCACATCAACAAGACACAGAATTGAAATAAACAAAAGAGTATCAATAAGTTTAAAGCACAAGCAGTGGAATCCAGAAATTAAAGCTACGTATTTGCACAATGGAAGGACTAAGGCATTAATTCAATTAATCAAAGACCTGATCCATGAGTAAAGACAATTTGAAGACCAGAAGATGCAGATTAGAGCCTTAAGCCTAAACAAAGAAACTAAGTAATTAAATAAAGCTTTAGGTTAGTAGACAAATTATCAAATTTAAAGCCTACGTCGCCACATCGTGGGCAAATTGAATCCCCCCAGCTACCAAAGAGCCACTTGTAGCCTTGAAGCATTTAACAAGAGGGGCCGAGTAAAGACCCGCATCGTAAGATATTTGCCCAATGCAAATTTCGAACAAGCTAAATCAACCAAAGGAATCCATTGTGAACCTGCCGCCAGGTTATTACAAGGGTAACGAAGAGCCTTAAAGTCAACAAATTCTTTCCAACAAGCTTAATAGTTAATGTAAAAACCAATTAATACATAGTAAGTATCGATATTTTCTCCATTAAGCCCTCAAAGGCCGAGAAACATTAAACTATATTAATCGAACTTAGAAGATATTTTATCCTATTCCACCTCCTCATTTCTTCTATAAATACTTCCTAAGAAGATGAGATAGGTCAAGTTGATCACTAGTTGCATTTGAAACTCTCTAAAATAATACATACCGTTGAAGTCGAAGAAGAAATTGAAGTCTTGGAAGTCCCGATGAGGTTGTTACATGCTTGTTTTTTGAAGGCTCTATCATTGGATCCATGAGCTTGGCTATCAGGTGAAGTATTCTGAATTGTTTAATGTTTTCTCCTATTTTCATTTTTTTCCATAATTTCTTACTACAAGAGGATGAAATTTTTAGGCTAAGAAATGACTCGGAAGCACCTTAGACCTCGTTTTATCCTTCACTATTTTATGTTTTCTTCTCGCCGAGGTATTTTAGAGGCTTCAATATTTCTCTTTAGTCCCCGCTTTCGTTTATTTCTCTAATAGTTCGAATAGTTGGTTTCAACATGATTTATGGTTTTCTCGCTTGTCCGTCGCCACTTAAAGGTCGTTATTGAAGTCTCTCTTGAAGTATCTTTGTTATAGTAAGCCGAGATAACTGGTTTCGATCATGCCCTTCGTCCTTGCTTAAACAAATTTTTGTTCAAAGGCCTTTATAGTTGTGATCATGATGTGTTAGGTGTTCCCTCTCTATGACTACAACTACTGTGACCTTTTTATGTTTTCTTAGTCGTTTGAAATAAAATCTTTGAGGAAATAGGGTGTTCCCGAATCTTAGATTTCATTTTGAAAGTTGTCTTCAAGTCATTATTTTCTTTAAAGAATGTTTGTAGAATTTATGGTTAGCCCCGTCTATCAAATATCACTTTATTGTTCAAGCAGGTTAAGTTCCCTTTGTTGAGAATTCAATTTCTCGTTTCCAAATCATTGATGTCCATCTCATTCCAAAACCGTAGGATCTCATGCACAAAGGATTTTCTCCTTTCGAGTCCCATATCCATTGATGAGTGTGTCATGACCTCTTTTTTGACTCCATTTTCCAATGAATCGCATGTCTCTCCTCTCTACATATCTTTCTCTAGATCTTTCATGTTCTCGCTATGTCACCCAACCAATCAAATAAACAAACACTTGCACTTAATAACCAGTGTAAAACCAATACTCAAAGCACACAAGATAAAACTTTTGCAAACAAACATTTGAGAGATCCTTTTGAGAACAAAGTGACTAGATCCCCGTAACTTTAAAGATTAGTTCGATGTTGCTCGTTTCTCTGATTTTCCAATCTATCAAAACACGGACACCAACAAATTCTCATTTGTGAATTCAAATTTTCACTTGCTAGGAAACATAATGAGAGGTGTTGGCTCATAAATTCCCTTTTGATGGCCCTTGCAATATTCTACTTTTCGGTGCACTCATGTGGTATTATCAGTAAGAGAAACACCGTAGATTTCACCCAAAGAGTTCGACACGAAACAAATCTCCTATCCGCCCCCATTATTTGAACCAATAAGAGTTGGGAGTAAACATATATTAGTCAATCCTCAATTGTAGGACCTTGTTCGTGGTAAAGATAATAAAACCTGATTTGATGAGATCATTACTCATTTCTAGTTCTCCCAAATATGAATGGGGACATCATCTGGAAGACCAAACCTACCATGAGTAGTGTTAGGGTGCACCCTTTTAGAAAGTCAGAGGTTTTATCATTTAGGAGGTTTTTTCAGCAAGTGGTCCCTATAATGCTCAAGACAGCCTTTTTTTGTGAAGACCAAGCTTTAAACAATGATGACATGGCTCGTATCGAGGAGAATGGACATTTTGGCTCACACCTCCATAATATATTTGGCAAAAGATAACTTGCTTTCCCAATACCAATGGCACAGACTCATTCATTAGCAACCTTTCCTTACAAATAGATAAGGAAACAATCCTGCTCGATTTCATGGTCATTCTCCATCATTTACCATCACCCATGGGGCGTTAAGACTCAGAGGTATGGTGGGAAGTGATTTTTGGGCTTATATATTACCATTAATTGGATGTCGACCTTTGTTCTTACATTGATTTATCATTTCCATATTTGTTTTGGGTTTCCTCTGCTACATAGTGCAGTAACGTGTGTACATAGGATAAAATGTTGCGCCTTCCCCTTTGGTTCATATTTCAAGGGCTCGTTTTTTATCTAAGTGATTAAATTTCCTCGCTTTTAAAAATTGATTGAAGTAATAAATACAAGCCAATGTAAAAAATTTATATGCACCGAGATTTTGCTAATGTTGACTGGCTTAGGGATAAAATGCATTGTGTTGGTGTATATTATTTAGATTTCGTTTTTTCCCTCGTCCTTTCTCCTCTATCTTTTCAACCAATTTTATCCGACTCGATCTCTCATGAAAACCTTTTCTCTAGAATTCACTGTTTAGAACAAATTATTTCCCGTGCTACACACATTTTAATGTTATCTTTATTATCAAGTGATATGTATATACAAGGTTTTTAGATGTGTTCCTATGAAGACCGTATTCAATTTGACAAGTATCATAAAAGCTTTCATCTATCCAGATTAATGTGAACATGGTGCATAAGCCTTAAATTCACTTTAGGCCCTTCTTTTATTAGCTTAGCTAGGTTTGGATTGGTTTTCCTTTTTTAAAATTTATTTCCTCTTAGGTTATGATCCAAGAAAAAAATTTCTGTATAGTTTCTCTTATTTGAATTGGTGACTTACCATTCAATATATGTAGGTGGTTGTGCGTAGATGCACACATGTATGTCATTTTCTCCTCCAATATATTTAAGCTCAAACGCCATATTTGCAATGTTCATTAAAAATCTCTCTAATTTATTACAAAGCACATCTAACTTTGGTTTCATATATCATTGAGTTTTCGTCATTAAAATTTCTAAATATGAATAAATCCTTTCCAACAATTTTTTTTATACCACATGGGATAAAATCTTGTTATATTGTTGTTTTGAATGGCACACTTTGATCTATCCATTTCTTCCTATTTCCCGCTATAGAGGTTCTCGATCCCACCATTTCTTCCTATTTAAGTCTTTTAATCCAGGTTGAAGGAGCTAGTGGGGCTGAGTTGGCATTTGCCAAGGAGGATGCATGGACTACAACTGGCTAGAGGTTCCCGATCCCGCATGTTCTTCCTATCGGGGGCCCAGCCTTTTATCCCATTGAAGGAGATGAGGGGGCGCTTAGCGAGTTGAGTGTCAGAATAGTCAAGGAGGATGAAGGGGATTGCAACTTACTGGAAGTTTCTTCATCCTTGCCGTATCTTCCTACTGAAACTGGAACTTTTCATCTCGCTGAAGGAGTGGAGAGGGGTTGGATTTGTATGTGCACCCAAGGAGGATGCGTAGACCGAGGCTAAGGAGGATGATAATGACCGGGTTAATCAGTAATGGTGCAATTCAACTTAGCCATATGCAAGGTTAGCTTTCCTTCATGAAGTCGAATTAGATCTACTTTCATCCACACATGTTGATTTATTACAATGAGAAAAAGACAAATATTGAGAGGTGGGGTGTAGTCAAAAGGATTATTATCGCGTATTTCGTGTTTCAACCATTCAAACAAAGGGAATGATTTTGGAGAGGTGTTCAAGGAGGATAATTTAGGCAATGTTTGTATTTCATATATACAAACGACAATCAATAGATATATATGGTTACTAAAGGAAAACAACAAGTTATTACAAAGGGGACACCATATTGAACTATTTCTAGTAGGTTGGAACTTCATAATAAGAAAAATATCGTGGAGAAGCATGTTTTGTTGTGTTGACTTACAAAACACATATTTAATTCATTATCATGAGTAATACATGCTAAAACAACACATATTTTATAAGACATGCACCTCACTAAAGATACTTTCAACATATTTGTCAATTAAAGGAAAACATTAGCTACAAAGTGTTTTGAGCAAAAAGTACTAACAAAAAAAAAAACCTAAAGCCAGAAAGAGAGCATGATTAGTGGAGAGGAATTGTGACATCCAAAATGATCTAGCACACAAGCCTTTAACCCACTATTTGACCCTCTTTCTCTTTCCTCAATTACTATCTATCCTCCTATCCTCTGTTTATAAAGGAGAGGCAAGTCCTCATCCCAGAGGGTGGATTTACTTACAAAGGTGTCAAGAGCTTCCTCATCATCTACCCTCATCCATTTTAGACTTGAGAGCACTTCCACTACCGCATGTAAGAGCTTGGATAAATGGTAGCCCATAAGACAATGTCTTTATGATTTACTTTCTAACACTTCATTCACATGTCAAATTGATCTTAAGATATTTTATAGTTTCGAGTTCAAGGGTTGTTTTGTATATGTTATCATGCTACAAGGATTGTGTTGTCATTAAAGTGCACTTATTTAAATTTTACTTTCATATAAGGTGCATATTCTTTGTTTTTTTCCATCTAATCACTACATGTATTTTAATTAAGAAACTCATCACATCCCTCTATAATCTAATTTGCACTTAATTCTATCGTCTTTAAAACACTAAAAAACAACATTTTATGTTGGATTATTTTAAACTTACACCTAAACTATGCACAAACATCTTAAAATAATCCTCATGAATAAAAAATAGTAATGCTCTATTTATAAAACCAATAAATGATTAAACAACCATAACAATTATATCACTACTCCACATAACAATTATATCACTCTAAAACAGCTTTTTTATGACCGAGTAATATTTTGTTTTAAAATCCTAAATTATTATTTTAGTTTATTTTTATATCACTCTAAAACATTTTTTTGTTAAGATTGACTAATATTTTGTTTTAAAATTTAAAATTATTATTTTAGTTTAAAAATTAAAACTATTTTAATAAGTTAGAAATTAAGACTAAGGCCGAGTAATATTTTTAGAAATTAAAATCTTAAATTATTATTTTAATTTTAAAAATAAATTATTTCCACTTAAAAGCTATTTTAATTAAAAACTATTAAAAATTAAAATGAATTAACTATTTTAATTAAAACTATTAGAAATTAAAAATGAATTAACTATTTTAATTAAAATTATTAGAAATTAGAACGAATTCGAATTAACTATTTTGTTTTAAAATCTTAAATTATTATTTTAATTTAAAAATTAAAACTATTTTAATTAAAACTATTAAAAATTAAAACGAATTAACTATTTTAATAAAAACTATTAGAAATGAAAACGAATTTGAATTAAATATTTTAATTAAACCTATTAAAAATTAAAACAATTTGTTCGATCAGCGAAATGACATAAACTATTAGAAATTAGAAATTAAGAAAATTCATCGTTCGAGCGGCAAAATGACAAAACGAATTTGAATTAACTATTTTAATTAAACCTATTAAAAATTAAAACAATTTTTTCGATCAGCAAAATGACATAAACTGAAATTAAATTAAGAGAATTCATCGTTCAAGCGCAAAATGACGAAAACTATTAGAAATTAAAAAAAATTCTATTCCAAATGGCAAAATGACGAAAAGAAGAAAGAAAAATAGACACGATGAAGCTCGAGACCGTCGACGCATTGTTACATTTTTTCCTCTCAAATCCAGGAGAAGGCCAACCTCGCCCTCCTCGTTATGGGTTTTGATAGGGTTTTTGTGAAAAATTATCACACACCGAAGCTAACCATGTTGTTCGTGATAGCACAAACAGGATCTGACTCCATCAGCACAAATTATTTTTCATTTGCTTAATCAGTGCATGGTTGAATGAAGACCCTGTCAACAATTTTAATGGATATTATGCGTCGAGGTAACCCATGGAGCGCTTTGGCGTTTTTGAGAGAGGCTCAGCGCTCATGATTCCCAAGAGAGCAACCATCTTGTTTTCAGCATTTCTGTTTTAGGTATTCGATCTAATCCTGGAGGTAAATGCATTTCCGCCGTTTTGATTCGCTTAATTTTGAAAGAAACACAAAACATCATCTCATTTACCAATCATTCACGTTTCCCACAGTTCTAATGCTTCCAGTCATGACATGCTTTAATCAACAGACGGTGATTATCAATTCAAGCTCTACCATCGCTGATTTCAAGTCCTAGCCTCAGCAGAGATTTCGCCGCGTGTACACAGAGAGAGAAAGATGACCATGGCATCAAGCAAAGAGGGTTTCAAGAAACAAGAAACTAAATAAGGGAAGGGCTGTTTTTCCGCATTCACAGTTGAAAGCTTCCGCCACAAGATGTGGGTAAGTTCCTCAATGCCCTTTGCTTCGTCATGCCAATCTTCCTAGTTAACAACACCCCTTTTCATCCATTTTGCAAAGACTGACTTTACTCATGGATGTGGTTCACAATTATGTCAGGGGTTGTACTCTTTTTGTGCTTTGACGCAAGATCAAAAGTTATTTAAAGACGATGTCAGTATTGAGAAGGTGAACTGCTTGATGGTGTTAATTCTTCTGATTCCCCATTTCTTGTTTTATTTCGTGATGTAACAGCTGATGTTTCGTTATAACCCATTTCGTGATGCCAAAGAAGTTCTTTATACACCATAAGTAAGTCATTCCTTAGTTGTTGACCACATGCCTATGTTATTCCAACGATTACACCCCAGTAACATAACCCAACATTACATTTTCTTCAAGTCCATCTAAAACCAGATTTGGAAATGCACATGAATGTAGAGGTAGTCTTTATATATCAATAGCCCATTTGGAATGTAGTTAGGATTGTTGATGTAGACAGTTGAAATGGAACTTACCCAGCCAGAACACCCTGACAAGACAATTTAAAAGTTCTTCATTTGTTTCGTGTTATATGGTTGGTTTGCTGCTAGGAATATACTCCTCCCAAATATACATGGATATTTATGCCCAATGTGAACGTGAAAAGAAGTGTATCTCATTGTTGCAGCCCCACTCTATTTCCTTCCATTTTAAGTTTAGTACAAAAAGTTATAAAAATCATCTTTCAAGAGACCTTGTAGAAGTCACCAAACATTCATAGAGTCAAGGCAAGAAAGACAAAAAGATTCTCCTCAATCCTATTAGATAAACACAGTAAAATCCCAGACTATTTTCTCCATCTTCACTAATCGCATAAATAAAACATATAAATCTCATCCTCACTGACCCTGAGCGTTTTAATACAGTGATTAGTATAAGTGGGTGTGTTACTGAATCCTCCTCATCTTCATTCGATAATAGTGCACAGAGCTCCGATTCATGGTCTATTTTCTTTATCTTCCTCCTATTGTGAAACTGTGGAAATTCCATCCTCTTGCTGCCCACTTAAGATTTAATCACATTTAAGCATAAGACCTAGTGAGTCTTCTTCAACTTAGGCTTTTGAAACATTATGCCTTAAAAATGCTGGAAGGAAGGTAATGATGAGGATGACAGTATCAAGTTGATCCAATTAATTAAAAAAAAACCAATCGAAGAATGAAAACATGAAAGATTGTTTTCTGGAAATGTTCCTGAAAAGGTGTTAAATCTCATTGATGCATTGTGCAGATGGTCCCTCCCAATTAAAGGACAGACACTGTGAAATTTGATGCTACTGTGAGATACATATTATTAATAGTGATATCCTGAAGATGTAGTGTTGCTAAGGCGTATAAAAAAGCCAGTATATTAATGATGTTACAGGCTTCTCCTCTACGTTCGGGAATTGCTTTGACTCTTGTTATAGTTCACAATGGGAGAGCAAGACAGAGTTCAACAGTCAGAGAACATGTGGATGTAAACATTTTGAGAACTGCAGAGAATTCAAAGGGCTATCGATGGACTTCAAATGGAAAAAGACAACCGGCGTGTTGGAGGATTGGCGCGGTTCCAAGGTTGGAAGGGACTGATCGTGCATTGTAACCCGTACCGTAAATCGTACATGAACACCGTCGAGCGCAGGGTGGATTATTTATAAGCATATTGGCATATTTTATTCATGATTGCCTCGAATTTAAGTCGAAGGACGTGCTAATAGAAAAATTCAACAAGTGTTGCAGGAGGGCAACGATGAATATATATGGTGCACAGAGAGCGGCAAAGCCAAGGACTGCGAGATAAGGTACAAATTTATGAATTTTCTTACTATACATAAAATAATGTGATTAATGTAAAATAGAAAGATGAAATCCCACCAAACAAGTCCCCGCAACAATATTTACACTTACGCATTACATAGCACACACATGCCTCTTCATTATTTATTGAAGTATTTTCTTTAGTCTCTCTTTTTTTGAAAGCAAATTTCTTTACACACCCCCCGAGAAATCTTGTTGGAATATTGAACCGATAGGTTCCCGCTAGTTTCAGGAATTTGATGAATCTTCAAGGAATTTTTGCTTACTCGTCTAGGTGATCATTAGACTCGGGTACTTTGTTCAGTGATAATATATTCATAATACTTTAATTTTATTTTTAGGTTCAATATTCTTGACTTTTTGAAGGAGATCATTGAAATCACTATTCTGCGTTGGTGATTTTAAACTGATATTAATTACAGTGGGTTATTTGCACCTTTTCCCCAAGTTTTTTTTAGAGTGCAAAAGAATTTGATTTCCTCTCGTGACTTCGATAGTTCACACTCGTTTATTGACATAATTATGATAAATAAAAAAATAATAAAAAATATAATTACTCTTTAAAAGTTTATCTCATATTCTTCGGCATAAAAAGCCAAGAAATTTTACGCTTCCTTTACTCGATAAATGCCTAGAAGAAGAGGCAAGGGTGAGCCCGAGCGCTTTAATGGGAAATACGAATGAGATAAGCCCGTACAAGGGCATATAATTCAAACATTCCTCTATATAGTACCTGTAATAAAGGACCTGTTAATGCATATTAATTTCTTAAATTGTCAATTTGCTTCATGTTTTTGAAGCAAGTAAGGGAAGACGAGGTAAATCGTAGAGTACGTAAAATATGTTG
The DNA here is from genome assembly GCA_034641835.2 of Pinus albicaulis. Classification (NCBI taxonomy): domain Eukaryota; kingdom Viridiplantae; phylum Streptophyta; class Pinopsida; order Pinales; family Pinaceae; genus Pinus; species Pinus albicaulis. The sequence continues at coordinate 30,636,545 of CM076581.1, forward strand.
TTACAGGTTGGAGGACAAGGTAGTCACCCTACCTTTTTGAAATGGCGGCCACTCCATCAACTTCCGCTACCTTACGAGCACACAACACATCTCCTATCTATTGGGGTTCGTTTATGCCTTTTTGTCTATTCAAAAGTTGCTTGAGAAGTCCATATCAGTACCGATCTCTCTCGAGATTTTATTTTTCATGTTGTTTACCAGCCAAAATTTGGTTATAATCCTACATTTGCATTTTGTAGCTGAGGCAATGGGAGGTTGATTGATTGGTATTAGTCTCACTCGATGAAAGGCATGAATTCGACAAGTTACGAAGCCACTAAACTTAGTCATGAAAGCCAAGTGTTGATTTTTTAATGAGATTAGTCCTAATTATACAAAGAAACTCATATTTTCGAGATGTGACAGAAATGTATTGCAAGAAAATTGTAGGTTATCATTGATTTTATTAGAAAAACATGTATGCGATTCATCATATCTTTTGAGTGGTGCCCATCGATTACGCTGTCGGCATCGGGCAGTTTCCTTCTCAAAGTACTAAATCTATCCTCTATTTTCAGCTTAGTGATCGTGATCAACTAGCCATTGACATGAAAGGCGGTGCATTGTGCACTTAATGAATGCATTTTTCCGCATTTTATGATCTTTTAGTTCTATACAACGCCTTCTCTAGAATTCTTTTGTTTTCAAAGACAATGCAGCCCGTATGCAAAAATCGGTTCACCATGGGCAAAAATGACTTGTGGGTTAATACCGTTTTATGGTCTAGGTAATGGCCTAGTGAAGACCGCCGTACAAAGTGTTAGATCATAAATACGTGTTCTTTGGTGACCGCTTATGCTTCGTTCTTGAAGCCCATAGTTTACAAATGTGTAATGTGATGGTATTCATGACCCTTGTTTCTCCGTCACTAAATTCAATACTTTTGCGCTAAAACCACATATATTGTCTCCCTTTATTACATTAAGTGAGAAACACTAAAATAATTACCGGGGAAAAGTATCTCTCCGAGATATTATTCTCAATTTCATGATAGCCGGCCGTAACACAACTACAAGCATCTTTTGTTGGTTTTTTCATTTGCTTTGCAATAATTCGTATGTCGAAAGAAAATTCTCGCAAGAAATTCGTGATTCGTTCTGTAGAATGAATATCCACAACAATAATCTAGAATATATTTTTAATGAAGAGATTTAGAAGTTACTTGATTTATAAACATTCATTTAAATATGGATACTATTTGGCATATCATTAGTTGTACCATTGGTAGTCAATCGCTACTTGTCGCATCACTAGATCTTTACATGTTTCAAATCTGCTAGACTTGATCTCCACAAATGGACTGGCTTTGCTACTATTTCCTTCCGCCTTTGTATTAAACCATTCTTTCCTGAAAGAAACTTCTACTTCATCCACCACAAGATATGGATATGCCATCGAGACTCTCGCCATCGATGAGTTACGACCGTTTACTAGCTAGATGTTTATGGATAAACATGTTCAAATAAAATATAAAACTTATGTTGTAGTTTTGTTCATATTCTCAAATAATCACAGGCTGCAACATGGTCTCTATCTCCTTACCTAGAATTTTGATGATATCAAACACCCATCAATCCGGAAAGAAATGTTGTAGCCTTTCACACTCAAATGTACTTTCCCGCTCTTGTTGAAGTAACGTCAAAACAGATAAGTTCCAAGAGATAGGGGTATTGACTGAACAAACCCGGGCAAAGTGTTTAGGATGATTATTAGCCTCTCACGGTTGTTTCTATGACTATGGCTATCAATGGTTGTCTGTATTTTGCCCGTCGATTTGGAAAATAGATAATACGATTATTTATCACCTATTGAGACAATGATTATAACTACTGTGTTTGATGGAACGTACTAAATTGCGGATTTTTCGCTGAACTCATCTCATGAACTAACAAATGTCCCGAAAATGGATCCTGTCAGAATTGAAATGTCGAAAATTTTTCGATGATAATGTTCATTGATTCATTAATAGTTTCTATGTCAGGCCTTAGTGGGAATACACCCAATGATCTCCTAATATGGAAATTTCATGCCCATCACATGAAGGGCTCGATCGGCTCACAACAGAAGCCCCCATTCACAAAAAAGTATCTCTTCGCAAGAGACTTAAAGTTTTTTTATTACAAGAACGATGATAGATAAATGTTTCAAGTTCCAAGGTTTCTGTAGGAAGTTCTTCGTTTTTATTTGTTGTATCTATGTACATATCGTTTTGCTGTTTTTGTAGATTGTGGTCTTTTGGTTTTTTTTTACATTCATGTGTCTATTTTTGTAAAACTGTGCATTTTATGTATGTTTTTGGAATATTTGTTTTATACGTAATTTGAATATAATCATGAAGTTTTTTTCTAGGATTCCAAATATATAGTCTCCATTATCTCTCTCTCGCACTACTAATTTTCTTCTCACCGATTTTATTGTTACATTACAGAACTAAAGATCATTTGATTAAAAATATACTATCCTTTTTTCTCATAACTTTTTCTTGAAAAAAAACCTTGAGAGAATTCCATTATATTTGGAGTCAATACATATTGGTACAATTATGAAATCACACTATTTTTATAAAACTAAAAATATGCCGAGAGTTAAAATTTCAGTAAAATTCGAAATGTGATCATTCCAATAATAGGAAAGATTCACATAGTTCAATTCTTGCCATTTTCTCTTATTAGTGGGATGGTAAATAACATAATTTTAATTATAGTATATTAATTAATTTTATTATAAGATAGGAAAAATATGGTAAAGTTTATTACTGCTTGAGTTGCTTTCTCTCATTTTACTCATAGTATCAAGCCACTACAATATAGAGATGATTTGCGAAAGGTCTTAGGTTATAGCAGATACATTTGGATTCTCCTGCATAACATAGTGTTGAGCTTTAAAATTGTCTCGAGGTCCGGTTTCCCACTTCGGGCCAGACCCCCATGCCCATGAATGTAACCATTTTCAAGATATCATTTTATATACCTGATCACAAAAAACCTGCAAAACTCTGAACCCACTTTGTCAGTGTTAGATACGTTTGTGAGATTTGGGTCAGAAAGAAGCTCTAGCAGACACTTTATCCATAGAAGATGCTAAGGTTGATGCCAATTTTAACATCATAGTGCAACTTGACTATGAAAGGGAGGTAATATTTTTAAAGCCAAGCTACAAGGGTGTCACAGCGTATTAATCAATGAGTTATTTTTTTATTAAGTTAAAAATAAATATTTCGTATATGAATATATATTTTACAAGGACTATGCCATTATGTTGAACATTTTTTAAAAATCAATGCAGACAGGCAATTTCAAGGACTCATGTTCCACATAATTGTTTAAAGGTTATCCTAATGGAAGAGCACTCGCCATGAGGTTGTGGTTTGATTCTACCGCACTCCTTAACATAAATTATTCAATTATATTGTAGATTTTTTTTAATAAATAATTTTATATTGATTTATTTTAATATGGAGATATTTTTCTGGATTCATTGTTTTATATTGTCTCTAGAGAGACAATAGATAGGATTAGACAAATTCCAACTATTGTCTTTGAAAGACAATGAAATTGTCTCATAAGAGACAATAAATGAAACTGCCTTTGGAGAGACAAAAATGAAATTGTCTTTGGAGAGACAAAAATGCTTCGTGTTATATATTGTCTCTATAGAGACAATATTTTAAGACAAACTTAATTTTTAAGACGATTTAATTTGAGACACCCTCTTAAAGACAATATTTAAGACAATATACAAGTTGATGTGATCTTACTCAATATTTAACTTACCCCAAAATTGTCTTAAGCATACCTTAAAACCCCTTATGTTGTATTTGTTCGACATGAAGGAAAAAATGTATTGGAAAATCTCAAATTTTGAAGTTCAATGCAAAACATTAAAACTTAGTTGCAAGGCTATCCAAACAATAAAACTTTTTGTGAAGCATATCCTTGTTTGAAAATTGAAATAAATTATTTTAGACTATTTCACCATTGCAATTTCATTTTCACACTAGCTTTGTTGTAGATGGACCACAATATGCTACATTCAACAAAATTGACTGTACATTTTTCCTTATGTTTAAATAATAGTACAAGTATGCCGTTTCCAGCAACAAAAAGACACCACATTTGAATTCCGAGAAACAAATTTGCAACAGACAGCCAACAATAGATTAAAACTTCGAACAAAATGCCTAAAAACCACATAACATTTTTTCTCCGCCTCTCATCCAACAACTACAATCATAACCATCAACTGACAATTATGCCATAGGAACCATTTTTCGAAAAAAAAAACTGTCAATGAAGAATTAAAAATTCAAAAATAGCAAACAAGATTCATTTAAAAAGAAAACTAACCCTTCTGCAAGCTTGCACAATGTCAGATTTCCCAGATTGAGTACTTCGTAATTCCTGTTGAATTAATAGGAGATCGGAAAGTGTTATAAATTTCCAAGCTCTGCTTTGTTATTCTTGTTACCAGCCACACTTTGAAATGAAATTATCTACAACCACTTTGGCAATTCCACTCTAACCGTCCTAACAACTATTTCTATAAAAGATAATGTTCAATTTTTACAATTATTTCTTAAAAAACCGTTCAAATTTATGAAAGCACTGAAGATTGAAAGTACCTCAGTAAAGTATCGCTGAAGCAATGTTTCCTTGACCACGCCACAAATACCGTAAAAATAAAAGAGATTGATCATCAACTGAACCAAAAAAAAGATGACAGATATTGATTATCATCAAGTTGAAGGGCTCCCACGTTAGAGGAAACTTTTTAATATCAAGGCCATTTTAGAATAGAGGAAAGAAAAGATAAAATAAATTAAAATATGAAAGTGCTAAACCAACCTTGCTTTTCAGTTTCAAGGGCAATTTAAAAGAGAGGAAACAATGTTAAAATGTATTTGCCAAACCAACCTTGTTATAGAACCATTCAGTCTAGGAAGGCTCTCTGCATAATGGGGACACAAGAATAAGTCGAGCAACTCGCTCCCTGTATTTTATCTGCAAAAAAAGATGAGATTTTCCTTTAAAACCAGATAGAGTAAAAAATACAGTGAAAGGAACAAAGAAATAGAGTTGAGACAAATCACTGATCTATAGTCTCTGTTCTTACTGAAAACAATGTCAAGATATAAGCCCCTGCTGTCACACCCATACAAATGACCTCATGAAGCCTGTCAACCAAATTTTAATGGAAGATCATAAGTGAGTCAAACTTTTAAAAAAGCGCATCAAAAGTGAACCTGAACTGTAATAACTTGAGGAAAAATCGGTTGATCTGTATTAATAATGTTTTTTGTAATTACCCAAAGTGATCCAACACTTCAGCCACCTGCTCTGCCAGATCGTCCACTTGATGAAATAGCTACAGCTCCTAACTGCAAGGATACTTCAATGGTAAGAACAGAAAATAATGTAAGACGAGACCATTACTTTAGTATATGTGTAGCAATCTGCTCTTTGTTTTTTGATAAATAGAAAATAGTAATAAATAAATAAATTAGAGAAATAATAAATTTAAATGGTAAAATTTAAAAATAAAGAAAAAGAAAAACCAAAAACATTAAATTTTGCCAAAATAAAATGGAGTAACATTGAAAAATGAATAGGAAAAAAATGAAAAAATGAATATGACATTAGAGGGAAAGAATGGGTATGATATTAATTTCCAGATGAATATTTTTTGAAGTAATGGTAGATTACAAATAAACACAAGCGTGGAAGCAGATTGAAAAATATAAACCATTTAATCTTACATTAAGCTCTGGATAGATAATAACGTTTATCTGACACATTTATACGTTTATCAACATTCGTCCCTTCACTTTTAACCAATATGAGATTTAATGACGTTCATGAGTACTGATGCCAAGATAACAGGAATCATCTTTATTTATAGATCTGCTATACGTATTTTAAGATGAACTATCCTCCAAACTTACATTTTGGGCATCTATAACTATAGTTCCAACTACAATAGAAGCATGCTGACCCAATTTGAAATCACCAAAAATATTGATATGAATCAGACAGCTTGCAATCGGACAGATTACACTGACATTTGATAAGATCTCTAGATTACCTCGTCCTGAAATAAAGAGGTCTTTCTCCAAGTAGAGGCTTGTATTAAGCTGATGAGTAGTATTTAATGAACCAATGCCTTTCAGATCTCCTTCACATGAGGGAGACTTGTCTCCGGATGGAAAAATACTAAGTGAATTTTCAATACTAAGAGAATAGCTCTTTCCATTTGGACTCACTACATGGGAGTAACCATCCAGGGCAGCAAAATTCTCTGAAACTACTTCTTCCAGTTTGAAGGTCTTGTTGAAATGGCTCCCTGAGGTAAGAACAAGAAGGTCGAGAAAGAGAAGCCCCCAGTGAAACTTCCTAATGAAGATGGCCATACTGCCACACTGGATGCATCACAATTCATGAGGATAAAGAAGAGAAAAATTAGTTTGATATGTCTAACACACTAGTTCAACTTTGTCAAAATGCCTTCAAATTGTAAAACCTCTGAGAAAATCCAACAACTCTCACCATGGCCTCTCCCGCTCTAAATCCATCCCATTTGCAGTCATTCTTACATGCATGGTTTTTGTGGAAATTTCTGAGACAATGATCTGATACATATTGGAAGGAGATAATAGCATTCCTCATGTATGCTCTGTATCAAGTAGATATATTATACGACATCAAAAGGCATCAACAATGAAATAGATTACGGGAATTGAAATCTGAATATCATTCAACCTTGTGAAACCCCAGGTCAAATTGTTTTTGATGTATTGTTAAATATTTTCCGCTTTCAAGTGTCAATTGGTGAAATTCCCACAGGAACCAAACCACTGTAAATAAACTTCCCATGTCTTCCTTGGTGAGTTTCTCATTTACAAAATTAGATGATCAACATTGTAGTTAACTTCACCCAAACACTGATATCAGTAATCTACTTCACCCAAGTAAAACTCCTTCATAACATAAACAAACAAAACCTGTAATGTGGCAGTCAAACTAAGTAACAACCCACCAGATTAAACATATTTTTTGGCTTTCGATACAATATAATAATTATGAAAAAAAAGCCAAAAAAATTGATTTAATGCCATGAAGCAAACATTAGAGAGGAGAATGCCACGGTAAACTCCAAGTAGTATATAAAAACTTCTGTAGAAGGAGATGACATGAAACTGATTGCCAATTGGAGGTAAGCACTTAAATTGACAGACACTGCGAATACTATAATGCCATGGATAAAAAAAATTTAAACATATGTATCCATTTGAAACCAAAAAAGAAGGATCCTAAAGGACATTGCGAAACAAGTACAACTCCATCTTCTTGAAGCTAATTACACAGCTATAGAACTGTTGCTTGCCAAGGCCAAAGAAAAAGGACGAATGTAGGGATTAACCATTTGGGAAAATATTGCCGTCTTTGGAAAATTTACTCACTTGTTTGGTCCACAGTATGAAACTATCCTTCACCTTCACAAGCAACTTCATATAGGCCATAGTACAACAATGGTTGAAAATGGCGCGGGCCTCTGAGGAACGACGACTGGATAGAAACCCTGCAGAACCCTGATCTCGGTTCTGCAAGCCAACCTGCAACACTAACCAATACAAGATAGATCTACAACGGCGCTCTCACCTAATTCACCTCATGAACAATTCTGGGGGGGGTTCGACCCCCCCTTCTTTCACACCTTTCATTTTCGGCAGCATCCCTCTGGAAACCTCCAACTTCCCTTCCAGCTCCAGATCTGAGTGAAACAGCCACGAATCGGAGCCAAAAGGAACTGCGTCAGCGGGGCACAATCCAAATCGACACAACGAGCAAGAATCATCCCCATGCAAGCCCATCTCGAAGGAAATACCAAGACTAATCATTGAAGATCCATGGATAGACGAATATAGAGACCACATGAGTAAGCACGCCCTGATCTGCAGATTCATGGGGGTACGACTGAACGAAAAGGCTCTCTGCTGGTGGATAAACCAGAAATGGAAACCCAAAGGGGACTTCGATCTTCAGCTGGGATCGAGGAGCTTTTTCATCGTCATCTTTGCCCACAGGGACGACTGAGATCGTATCTTCGAAGGAGGACCGTATTTCTACAACTCTGCCGGACTATACATCACGTACTGGAGGCCAAAATTCGCTCCAGAATAGGAATATTTCAAAAAAGTTCCAGTGTGGATTCGCCTTCACTCTCTGCCTGTGGATTACTGGAACAAGCGAATCTTGGAGGCCATAGGAAACGAACTGGGAGTCTTCATCAAAGCCTCAGATCTAACATCACAAGGTAAGTACACTTCTTATGCTAGAATCTGTGTTTACATGGATATTTCAGGACCCCTCCCAGGCCATATGGAGCTGATCCACAGAGGAGTGCACTGGAAGCAAACCATTGATTATGAAAATATCCCATTCAAATGTCGAACATGCCGCCAGCACGGAAATCTCAGTCATGGATGCCCTGTCAATCAACCACAGCCTAAGGCACAACAGAAACAAGGGGATACTCCAACACCTGGCTTCACCCCCGCTTCAAGAAAGAATAAAGGGAAGAAAAGCACAAAGGCTCCAAAACCCCCCACCAACACTACCCCCACTAATAAGGCCTCCACCCAGCAAAATAGCTTTGAAATTATGGGCAATCTTGACTCACCGGAGCACCCATCAGTCCCTCAGGCCCCCACTAATCATGATCCAACAGGTCCAAGTCAACCCACGCCTACCACCAAAGCTCCAAGCCCAACCTCTGACCCAATCCACGCCCACGCCCAGGCACCGCAACACCAACAGGACTCCTCTCTCATCTAGAATAACACCAGCCACACCTCAACGCAAACCCAGCAATGCATAGAAATGCAACCAGATCAGCCCTCCACAACCCCCTCAAACAATCCTCTGGAGGAGATCCTTGGCGATCTAGATCTTCAAAGGGTCAACGAGTAATGGTCCAAATTGGGAGTCGATGCCATTCCTCAAGAACATCTGGAGAAGATAGAAATGGCCTACTTGCAGCTGGAATACATCAACCAGAATGCAGCCAAAAGGCAATGGGGAAATAGCAGTCAAACAGGTATACAAGCCAACATGGATCTGGATCAATACAAACCACAAGGACCAGGCAGAAAAAGAGGGCGCAAATCCACAAGACAGCAAATACAAGAGTTGGGCAGACGCCTAATCAACGAGGGAAAAATCAGGGCATTGGTCCTTTCTGCTCCAAAGACAGCTCAATGAAAATCACAACTTGGAACATCAGGGGGCTCAACGGCACCTCCAAAAGAAGGATCCTGAAAAACCGCCTATTCTCGCAGCACCCAGACATCGTCCTCCTGCAAGAATCCAAATGCTCTTCCAAGAGCACAGAAACTCTCAAAAAAATTGTTTCCAACAGTCATCAATGCATAAGCATATATGCAATCGGGCAAGCAGGAGGGTTGATCACGTTCTGGAACAAAAGCAAATTCGTAGTACAGAATGCCCTGTCCACCAAGCACTCATTATCGGTGATTTTCAACATGCCAGAATCAGGGCAATCGATCTGTGTTACCAACGTATATGGACCCCAACGACTTCAGGAAAAGCTGGAGATGCTGCTAGACCTGGACGAAGTCAGACAACACCATGGAGCAAATCACTGGATTTTAGGAGGAGACTATAATATGATTACCAATCTAGCAGAGAAAAAGGGAGGCCTACGAAGACTAGACAAGGACTCGGAAGCATTCAACACTTTTATTGCTGAATCCAAACTCATTGACATCCCCACCGTCAATGGTCTGCATACCTGGAACAATAAGCAAGGAGGAAATCGGCAGATAGCATCAAGGCTTGATAGATTCCTCATGTCGGAATCCATTCTATTGCACAATATAGACATGGAGGCCAACATTCTGCCCATTGGAGGATCTGATCACTGGCCAGTGCAGATCTACTTCACTAATTTGGATAAACCCCACAACAAACCTTTCAAATTTGAAGCCTTGTGGACAGAGCACCCATCATTCATGCAGAATATACAAAACTGGTGGACTCAAGCCACCATAAGGAGCGATAACATCATGTACATATTCTAGCAGAAGCTCAAAATCATAAAGACTAACCTCAAACAATGGAACAAAAATACCTTTGGCGACATATTTCAAGCCAAAAGAGAACTTGAAGAAAAAATGGCGAACCTCCAGCAAACATTGATCACAGAAGGGCCCAATGAAGAGCGGACCACTGAAGAATCGAATCTGCAAAGGCAATGGGAAGAAAGATTAAAACAGGAAGAGCTACTGTGGAGACAGAAATCGAGAGTGCAATGGTTAAAACAGGGCGAGCGCAACACCAGCTTCTTTCACAAGTCAACCATCCAGCATAGAGCTTTTAATCGCATCCTCTCCCTCAAGAATGCTGATGACGATCAAGTCTTTTCAAGGGATCACATCGGATCTGAGCTCAACACCTATTTCACCTCTCTTCTCATCGAACCCCTTCAAGATCGATCCCAAGCCATAAAGGAAATAATGGAGGCCATACCCTGCTTAGTTACAGAGGATCAAAACGCCCTGCTTCTAAGAGAGTTTACTGACCAGAAGATTGAAGAAACAGTCTTCACCATGGCCACGAACAAGGCCCCCGGACCTGACGGATTTACAACAGAATTCTTTAAGGCATGCTGGCCCATTATTAAAGCTGACCTTCTCATTCTTGTAAGAAACTTTCACAGAACCAAGAAAGTCCTACCTGCCATCAATGCCACTTTCCTTACCTTAATTCCCAAATCGAACCAGGTTGACTCCCCTGAAAATTTTCGCCCCATAGCCCTTTGCAATGTCCTTTATAAAATCCTTTCCAAATTTATGGCTGGCAGAATTAAATCCGTCCTCCCCTCAATCATCTCTCAAGAGCAAACTGGCTATGTCGAAGGCAGGCAGATCACTGACAGCATAATCCTCACCCAGGAAGTATTGCACTCTCTCAAAACAAACAGAACTCCAGGCATCTTAATCCAGCTTGACCTGTCCAAGGCCTTTGACAGAATCAGCTGGCAATACATGAGAGCAATCCTCCAAGCTTTTGGATTTAGTCAGCTTTGGATAAATTGGATAATGGAACTAGTCTCAGGTGCCTTTTTTTCTATTCTGCTAAATGGAGGACCCCTACAACCCTTCAGTCCATCCAGGGGTATAAGACAAGGAGACCCCCTGTCTCCTTTTCTCTTCATCATAATGGCAGAAGGGCTGGGTAGATCTTTAACCAAGGCAAAGCAGCAGAACCAACTCAAAGGCATCAAACCGGTACACCAAGGACCCACTGTAACGCATCAACAATTTTTTGATGATACCATGCTCATGGCGCCCCCACAGTGGAGGAAGCTCGAACCATTAGCAAGGTGTTAAAAACCTTCTCGGAAGCCTCAGGTATGGAAATTAATCTAACTAAATCCAAACTTTTTTTCTTCAACACATCCATTCCTGTGCAGAGAAATCTCAGCAGAATTCTGCATATTCAAAAGAACTCCCTTCCAACCAAATACCTTGGTATACCGCTTTCGGAACATGCCTACAGATCGAGCAGCTGGGAAGCCCTCCTCAACAAAATGAGAGCCAGGCTAAGCAGTTGGACCCACCGGGCATTAAACATGGCCAGCAGACTGATATTGATAAAGTTTGTCCTTCAAACCATGCCAGCCTACATGTTCTCAGCACTTGCAGCCCCTAAGGCAGCTTATAAGACCATCCGAAACATTCAGCGCTCCTTTCTCTGGAATGGACCCTCTAAGAAATCCAAATGGGCCCTCCTCAAATGGATAGACATATGCAAACCAAAAATGGAGGGAGGTTTGGGCCTCAGAGACCCTGAGATATTAAGCAAGGCCGTAGCAGCAAAAATATGGTGGAGATGGGTTGAAAATCCTAACTCCCTCTGGGGCGCCCTGTGGAAAGTGAAGTATACAACCCAAATCAGGGACAAAGACCTCATCCGGCTTACAAGCACCACTCAAGGATCCCCCATCTGGAACAAAGCCTGGGAAAATAGACATATTGTTCAGCAGCATAGCTTCTGGGAAGTGCACCAAGGCAACACAGCCCTATTCTGGGAAGATGCCTGGCAGCAGCTTCCACCCCTGGAAAACCCAGACTGGAACACTCTTAAAAGAGCCATGCAGGAGGAAGGCAATATTACGGTAGCAGACTACTGGCAATCGGCAAGCGAAGCAACCATATGGCAAAAATGGATATCCAGAGAACAATGGCATACCCTAGCAGGCCCAAGGAATGTAGACCATTTTCTACAAGACTTGGACAAAAGAAGAATCCTAAGATCCAACAAAGAGGACATCCTAAGATGGGGAAGTAACCCTAAAGGCACGTTCAACCTCAAAGAAGCATATAAGCTCTTGGCAGCCTCCCCGAATCAGCAACCAGACCACAAATGGCAAACCCTGTGGAACAGAGGAACATGGCCAAAAATCACACTTTTCTCCTGGCTGGTCCTGCATAACATGGCACTCACATGGGACAATCTTCAGAAACGAGGTTTCGTAGGCCCTTCTCGATGTATGCTCTGCAAGAATGGTCCGGAAACGCTCAATCACCTGCTCAATACCTGTCCCACGGCTTGCTCTCTGTGGGATGACATGGCCATGGTCTTCAGACAATCAGATAGAGACAGAAACTCCATCCAACTCTCACTAAGCAAGTGGAGATCTTCCATATCCTCCAATCCCCTGGTCAACAGTGCCTGGAATCTACTTCTGGGCGCAATAGTTTGGATCCTATGGAAAGAGCGAAACGCAAAAATATTCAAAAACACAGCAATGGTAGAAAACATGCTGACAGGGAAAGTTTGACTGCTCATCACAGAAACGGTCAATGCCATGGGTATACAGAAGATAGAGGGCAACGCATCTCCAAACGAGGCAAGAATTATACAGATCCTAAATCTTCAAACAAGGACCAACTCTGCTCGAAGAAACCAGGCCTCAACAGGAACAACACAGGACAAATGGACTCTACCCCCTTTTAACACATACAAACTCAATTTTGACGGGGCTTCAAGACAAAACCCGAGCATGGCAGGCTATGGGGGAGCAGTAAGGGATCACACAGGAGCAATGCACCTTATTTATCATGGCAATCTCGGAGTGAACACCAATAACGCTGCAGAACTAATCGCTCTCCTCCACGGCCTCACTCTGGTTGGTCGATACAGACTCCTACCTCTGATATTGGAGGGAGTTTCAGAGATCATAATAAGGCTGATCAGGAAACTCCAGATGGGCGCACAGGTGCATAAGGTAACCCCAAGCTGGAGGCTATCGGCAATACTGAAAGACCTCCAAGGCCAACTCTGCAACATGAAAGGGATCACCTTCCAAGCCGTTCGAAGGAAAGCAAACAAGATGGCTGATGCACTGGCAAATGAAGGGATTGACTCCAGTCTGGCAGAGTACCACAGCCTTTGGCATGATCAGGAGGAGGGAGAACTCAAAGCCAACTGCCACAAAATCCAACAATCGGATCTGCAAGCACAGGCCTAGGCCACAAGGCACCCGATGGTCTTCGTTACAGGAAATATATGGCAAACTCAATCAATGCCCGATCGAATATGAGCAAGTCACGCCCAAGGGAGAACATAGCCACCAGGATCGGGCAAAATCAAGCAGCATCCCGTCACACCGGTCTCTGAAAACTCAAAACCACATTGAAGAATGCTCGCTCACAATCTTCAGACAGCGCAACTTCGTGTTGACCGGACTTTCTGGGTGCGCCAGAGCGTATCGAGCTCCAAGGACAGTTCTATTGGCCAGCGACATCCATCTTCAGCAAAATGTATCCATTGGAAGCAATGCGAAGGCATGATACAAAACCATCTCCGGGAGGTCACATTGACTCCCAGGAATCTTTGTATTTTTATACAACAAAACTAATATAATCTGCTTAACTTTACAAACAAAAAAAAAAAAACTTCGTATAGGCCATGATAAAAAGGCTAAATGAAAGATACTATATTCCCCCAAATACCCCACAGAAACACTGAATTTGCCACATACAGTAGAGGAGCCGAAATCCAAAGTATAAGTATGATTGAATTGTATAACAAATGCTAAGAAATAGGTGTGGATTATTTTATGCACACATATTAACAGATCAGAAAAGCTATATCGATATGACAAAATTCAATCAGACTTACAATTCTTGCAATGCTGTCAGGTTCCCAAGCTCTTCCGAAAGTGTTCCATTAAGACTGTTTGAAGCAAAGCTCCTGAAGATAAAACCCCGCAAGTAAGAAGTAATTATATGTTTTTAAAGCTCCTTAAGAAAATATCCCTCAAGTCAGAAATAATTTCTTTTTTATTTATTTTATGGTTTCTTTTAGTGATCATGGAAACCACTTATCTGATATAAAGGGATGTAAGAAATAATTCATGTCTTCAAAGCTCCTAAAGATAAAATCCCTCAAGTGAGAATTAATTTCTCTTTTCTTTATTTTTTTGTTGCTTTAATTGAGAAATAATTCCTTTTTTCTTTATTTGGTTGTTGCTTTAAGTGATACCACTTATATGATATAAAGGGATGTAAATACACACAGACGGAATGAAGTTGTTGGACTACAAGGAACTGAACTGACAACTTGTTATATCTTCTCAAACTCAGAGATATAGCATATATGCATTCCATGCAAAAAGGAAATCACTAGGATAAGTAGGAAAATGTTCAACTATAAATGGTTCGACAGTTTTTTCCCTTTGCCATTTACTGCTAAATTTGATGTTTCTACTATAAATATGCATCTGTGCAGAGAGAGAAAGAAAGAGGGGATCTCTTACAACACAATCAATTTTTGAAGATTTCTAAGATCCTTTGGAACGGGGCCAGATAAACTATTTATTCCAAGGGACCTGAATCAATGAATGTAATTAAATATCAGTGTAGAAATTTGGTTGCAGATAAATCGATTCTCCTAGTAATAATTAATGATTTCAAGTAGTATGACATATATGAAAGATGCAGATCAACAAACTCTACCTAGGTAACAGAGGAAAAGGAGAAGTTCCTACTAAAGAACATAGAATAGAAGTGGGGGGAATCTCACAAGTACTGCAGGCGTGTGAGGTTACCCAAGAAAGCAGGTATTGGTCATCAGAAACAGGGTTATTTTTCCACAGGGAAACAGACAAACCCCTGCTCCCATTAGACAGAATAGTATTCCATTCCACTGAAAAAATTAGAAACAGAGTTATTTTTCTACAGGGAAATAGACAAACCCCTGCTGCCATTAGACAGAATAATATTCAATTTCACTGAAAAATCAGAAACAATCTTACAGATACGAAAGGAAAAAAGACAAATCCCTGCATCCATTAGACAGACGAGTATTCAATTTCACTGAAAAATCAGAAACAGACTTACAGATACGAAAGGTAAGTCAGGTTAGCCAGTTCTGCCGGAATTTTTCCCGTCGTGACCTTTTGATTGACTTTCCTCGGAGAAAGAAGGCCGCCAATGGGTTAAATTTTGCAATTCTGAGTTGAAAAGAGGCCACTTCGGCCAGGCTCACATCTAAAATCAATAAAGAGCACTTCATGCACTCCATTGAATTAAATTTAAGCTGATAATCTAAGAACCTAAAAAAAATTAAATAGGCCAATGCCAGAGAACTTCTTACATTTTAGTAACATGGCAAGTGGATCCATTGTTGAAGTTGCAGTTACACTTGAATACAGGATTCATAGAACTATCCATAATGGGCGTACTATCGATGGCTTGTCCAGTGCATGGATCTCCAGTAAGGTTCCATGTATTAGAAGACGATATACTCCACTTATGAGAAAGTGACTTTAATGCAACAACTGTCCACAAGAAAAGGAAATGAATTGCTCAACAAAGAAGATAATGATAAAAACAGAAGACATGAGAATGCCTGCAGGCCGCTGTATGAGATTTTTTTTTGTAATTATATTCCGTGGTTACCTTCATTTGGGTCCGTGGCTACTACCACTTGAGCTTGACCAAGCAAACTGGAACACCCAATACTGATAAAAGTGCAGAGAAGCCAAATTAGTGATGAAAGCTTGAACATGATGATGGACGGGCTTGGTGGTCGCGATGGGAGCTGTGGATGACACAACAGGTTAAGTTAATTGGGATGTTATAACTTCGTTGGGATGTTTGATGGCATTTTGTGCTGTTAGAAACTACAGAATTGATGAGAGACAGAAGCATGGTTTAAAGACCGGTAGCATTGACAGTTCAAGCTTATAATGATACTCAACATGTATGGCAGCATGTAAGAAAATAAACATTCTATGCACAGATAGAATATCCATGAAACCCTTTGTAAGGAAATAAACTCAAATCAACCTAAAAATCAAAAAAATTGCGCTGATAGGGAATTCGTCGACTGACCGAAAATAGAATCAACACAGGTGCGAAGAATGCAAGGAAAGAATTGAAAAATAAATGGCACAACGGAGAAACCAGAGAAGCTTCCTATACTATAAATATGCATCTGTGCAGAGAGAGAAAGAAAGAGGGGATCTCTTACAACACAATCAATTTTTGAAGATTTCCAAGCTCCTTTGGAACAGGGCCAGATAAACTATTTATTCCAAGGGACCTGAATCAATGAATGTAATTAAATATCAGTGTAGCAACTTGGTTGCAGATAAATCGATTCTCCTAGTAATAATTAATGATTTCAAGTAGTATGACATATATGAAAGACGCAGATCAACAAACTCTACCTAGGTAAGAGAGGAAAAAGAGAAGTTCCTGCTAAATAACATAGAACAGAAGGGGGGAGAATCTCACAAGTACTGCAGGCGTGTGAGGTTACCCAAGAAAGAAGGTATTGGTCCTGTTAAATAGTTTTGTGTCAAGTTCCTGTCATAAAAATTCTAGATATTTCTGTGTCAAGATTTTGGAAACCAAAGCCATCACATGTTAGTTGTTTTTCCACAGGGAAACAGACAAACCCCTGCTGCAATTAGACAAAATAGTAATCAATTTCACTGAAACATCAGAAACAAAGTTATTTTTCACAGGGAAACAGACAAACCCCTGCTGCCATTAGACATAATAGTATTCAATTTCACTGAAAAATCAGAAACATAATTATTTTTCCACAGGGAAACAGACAAACCCCTGCTCCCATTAGATAGAATAGTATTCCATTTCACTGAAAAATCAGAAACAGAGATATTTTTCTACAGGGAAACAGACAAACCCCTGCTGCCATTAAACAGAATAATATTCAATTTCACTGAAAAATCAAAAATAGTTTTACAGATACGAAAGGAATAAAGACAAATCCCTACATCCATTAGACAGACGAGTATTCAATTTCACTGAAAAATCAGAAACAGTCTTACAGATACGAAAGGTAAGTCAGGTTAGCCAGTTCTACCGGAATTTGTCCCGTCGTGACCTTTTGATTGACTTTCCTGGGAGAAAGAAGGCTGCCAATGGGTTAAATTTTGCAATTCTGAGTTGAAATGAGGCCACTTCGGCCGGGCTCACATCTAAAATCAATAAAAAGCACTTCATGCACTCCATTGAATCGAATTTAAGTTGATAATCTAAGAACCTAAAAAAAATTAAATAGGCCGATGCCAGAGAACTTCTTACATTTTAGTAATATGGCAAGTGGATCCATTGTTGAAGTTGCAGTTACACTTGAATGATTCAGAGAACTATCGGCAATGGGCGTACTATCAATGGCTTGTCCAGTGCATGGATCTCCAGTAAGGTTCCATGTATTAGAAGACGATATACTCCACCTCTGAGAAAGTGACTTTAATGCAACAACTGTCCGCACAGTCGGCGGAGCGAATAACGGGAACAGAACGAGAATGGTGAACAGAGTAGAGATAGTTCGAACCAGTTTTTTAAATGAGTAACAAGTATCATTTTTTAAACGAGTAACAGGTGTCTTCTGCAGAATGAATATGTTGACGGAAAAAAAATTGATCTCTTTCAAAAGAGAAGGCCTATCGGCCTAAATATGTTTAATGGAAATTATTATAAATTTTGTAAATAGACAAAAACATTATACCATATCAATTTTAAAATTTAAATAAATTTGGGTTATAAACAAGGTCGCATAGCTCCCTGCCCCTTAGTTTAATTATTGAATTTTGAAATGTATGGATCAATTCCTACATTTGAACAAAGTGTTGAAATTTGCATGATAAAGTATTATAGTCTTAGGTACTCTTTATGCCTAAATATTCGATTCTCATCTTATTATAATATTATGCTTACTTTAATATTAAATTTTAAAAAGTAGCATTTTTTTAATTGATTTCTATATGCTAGTCCTTTTATATTTCTCTGGTATTTTAATAATTTGTCTTGTCTAAATTATATTCAATTTTTCAACTTCTATTATAATAGTTGCTTTAATTATGTCGATATGTGTTTTTATTGTGAGGTTCTTCTTATAGAGACTGTAGATATTCGTCGTCCGCCACTGTAGAATTCATACCACGTTTTTATTAGTACTTTATTATTATTGTTAGAATTTGAGTTATATATTATTTTGGATACACAATACATGCAGGTTCACTTTGCTCTATGAAACTGAGTTGGTTGTGACAATTCCTGAATCTCGAATCCTGTTGCAACAACTCGAAAATATTCACCTAATTGTTATTTTTAACTTGACAATTTATCTGCAGTTTGTTACGGAAAACACTGAATACATCACGCGGCAACCTCAACTACATAAAAATTATACGCGGAAACAAGAACTGAGCAAGAAGAAAAATAAACACACATATGACACCATTATTTTTGGACAAATGTCCCCGGAAAAACCCAAATGTGGGAAAACCGGTGCAACAACTGAGGGTTTGTATTATTAAGCAATAATTCTGAATACAATCTTGGATTCCTTACTCGCCATCCATACAGAGAAAATAACTGACACAGAGTTATTGAGAAAACGACCTCACACTAACATTGAAGATCTGACACTGACCCAACCCTAAACTAACAAGCCCCACGCTACCTCTATGCAGATCTGTGTCACTCTGGCTGGGGACTGCGTCAATCCCTTCGACTGGTCTTTTTGTTGGCTGGATGCTGATATTTTGCCCATCTAGTCTCACACCCCGAATCTCCAGCACTGGATCTGAATGATCCTCAAAAAAATTGTAGATCTCTTTTGTGCTGCCTCTGCATGGCTATACGCTACCTAGCATAACCCCTATGCTGCCACTTCTGCGTCCTATCTCTGCCTTCCCTGCGATGTATTCCCAACTTAGGAAAAAGATCCAACCACAACTATCTCTACCCCTCACTATGTAGAATCAACTTGATGATCTCTCCGGTTACTCTATGCTTCTCACTTGAGAAGTTGATCTCTGGAATCTCTTCGATGTGTTTTCCAAATTCCCATCAAGCCTCCTCTTATAACCTTCTTGTTGAGAAATCCACGACCCAGATTAAAATATAATCAAAGGCTAAGACTAACTTGACTTGATCTTCATTTCTTTCTAGAAGATTCACATCTAGTTCTATTAATACACTTTAATTATTTTAATTCCCTAAGTTTAGACTTAGGCTCCCATTAAAAATAATTAATTATTTTAATAAAACCCCATTGGGTTGGAATTTCCCAAAACGCTTTCTGGGTATTTTGGAATTCATGTGTCTAAGTCTCCTTGCAAAATTTGATACTTAGAGAACATCCTATGCTACCAAAAATAAACACTCCCTCTTAGCGAGGAATGTGCTCTAGTAATGCATCTCGCTGAAGCACTCCATTGACTCTATAACATCTCCGTCTGTGTTGTTGATGCCTGACATTGCTGTCCACCAACTACTGTGTTGTTGCATCTATGCTTCTGCTGACACTACATACTGCTACCAATTGCATTTGCACTGCAACTCTACTACTGTGCATCTTATATTGAAGATCTGGATGCTGTTAGTCTATGGGCTGACCCACTGAAGCTGTTGCGTTGCTGTTGAATATGCACTGTGCCATGCTGCACTGCTGCCAAATCTACTTTACGTTGCTCAGACTATGGCTCTCTCTAGTCACTGCGCTGCCTCTCCGACACTCCTCTGCACCGACACTGGTCCATCCTTCTACTTATGTTACAGGCTCCCGTAGCAATGTATTGATCCATAAGGTGGACTCCTCAAGGATCTTTCCCAACTGTAGTTATTTCAAACTACAGTTCTGAATCACCCCAATTGTTACACCAATTTTTGGTCCTCTAACGTGTTACTATTAGATGGACCAAAGTACACCATGTAAGCCCAATTTTACCCCAAGTAAAATTTCTTAAACTATGAAATATAACTTAGTAATCCATAATTTATTAAGTTGTTTATGGTCTAAACAGAAAACCCCGTGAGGAATAATTGAATAAATCCTTATTTGTTTGATTTTCCTCAAGGGATGATTAATTAAACAACAGTTTAATTAATATTCCTGGTCATATTTAACCCAAAACAGGAAAATTAATTAGATAAATCACTATTTATCTTATTATTTTTTAGGAATAATTATTTAAACATTATTTAAATAATATTTCTTGCTAAATTTGACTAAATAATTTATAAATAGTTGAATAAATCACTATTTACTTAATTATTACTCAACCACATTCTTAAAATAATAAATAAATCATTTATTTATTTATTATTTACAAATAAAGGGATTTGACCAAATTCAAATTGCTTTTCCCTCCAACAAAAATAATAAAATATTCCATAAAAGTTGGATCTAGATTTGGTTAATAATATTTAAATTATGCACCAATATCTAGACTAACTCAATATTTTGTTATAAATAGAAGGGTTTCTCCATTCATTCACTACCTTTTGTTGCCTAAAGATCACTCTGGATCTATATTTTTGGTATGACTTTGATCCTCCATCATTGTCATATTTTTTCTATCTTTTTGCTTGTGAACTCCCCTTGAGTTCCATTTTTGTCTAGGTTTTCTACACCATCAAGAGAGAGAGATCTTAGATCTAAAGCGCTGAGGACATACAAGAACCCATCCCATTGAGGTGGAATGGTAACATCTTTCTATGTTCCCTTCCCAGGTGTAATAAATACAAATATTTTTAAAAATGTTCTTGTCTTGTCTATTGGATGCATGGATCAACTCTTGCTTTTCTTTGATGTTTAATGTCTTTAAATGCATAGATCTGGATGTTGTAGCATTTATCTTGGTCAACTAACTATAGATCTAAGGAAATTGGCAGCCATCTTTGATGTTAGGGTTGTTTGTTATGCACTACTAAAGTGAGATTTTTTCGTACGCTTGCAATTAGAATTCACACTAACAACTGGCGACTCTACAGGGTTTATAATTACGACCGTTGTCGTTTTTCAGATCCCTGCATGACCAGCTGATTCAACCCCTAGGGTTTCTTTTCAACTTCTTATTTTTCTTTTCTTGATGTTGGTTTTAACCTTTAAAACCCTAAAACAGTAAAAATTCTAACTTCCATGTGTTTCTGGGCCTA
This sequence comes from Pinus albicaulis, assembly GCA_034641835.2. Classification (NCBI taxonomy): domain Eukaryota; kingdom Viridiplantae; phylum Streptophyta; class Pinopsida; order Pinales; family Pinaceae; genus Pinus; species Pinus albicaulis. The sequence continues at coordinate 30,658,089 of CM076581.1, forward strand.
TTGTGCAGGTGATAGGTATCAGCCACAGTTGAGACGACAATTTTTTCTGAAACCTGCTTCCGAGAGTGTTGGAAGTGCAGGTCGCACTTTTTGGGCCAAAACCTCCGACCTCAACGTTCAGGATGGAGAAAACAACCAGAAAACTGCGACCTCGGCTGAAAACAGGTCAGAAATTGCGACCTATACATTTTGCGGGAATTTTTTTGTGATTTTTCTAGGTTTGTCTGGCCTACTATTCAGGGTTGTCTGACCTCTGTCTCCACCTGTCTTGGACCTGTACTTTCTCTGTTTTACTCGTCGAAGTAGGAACCTAGCCCCCTGGGGCTTAAGTACGCTTCCACTTTTTTAGGAGGAGTTTAGCTGAAGCAGGTCGTCTAATATTTCAGTGCGTTCAACCATTTTTTCAGATCTAATCCTGTACCTTCAGATCCATTTCAGATTGGTTATTCATCCATCCAAAACACCTCTTTTCAGTTTTGTTTGGTCCTCCTCTAGGTTCCCCTCCGTTTCCCTTCAGGTTGTAGCCTTTCGCCACCTCATTTGCAGCATTTTTCCCTCTAGTTTTTTGCTATTATCTGCACCTATTTATAGCAGATCTGACCTTTAGATCCATGTCCCTCCCGCCTTTAGATCCATTGGCCATCTTGTGTGTTTTGACTTAATTTTTCCCACCCATAGACTAGTTGTTGGGAAACCCTCCTCCTTGGGTTTACATTGATGCATCATTAGCTGTATATTTTTTGTCATATTTCAGTTTACTTCACTGTTATTTTCAGATTTATTTACAGTTATACAACACCTTTTTTCTTTTTTCTCTACACACGTCTAGCTTTAAATTAAAAATAACACACTTATAACATACACGCACACCCTAAGTGAAGAGCGCATGGTTTACACACCAGGCCAAGACTACAACATTGTAATCAATTGATCCTGCACCTCCCCGCTCTTGTTTCTACATTGCAATCGTTTGATCCTGCACCTCCTTGCCCTTGTTGGTCTCTCTTCCTTCTATGATCCATGTCTATTTTTCCATCATCGCACTCCTAAGGCGTTTATCCCGGAGAATTCTTGGCCTTCATCCTCAGTTTCCGGTAGGAAGACTTACTCCTCCACGTAGGGTTCAACTTCGTCCTCCACTGAGTCCTCATTCTAACTTTGCTTCTGGTTCATCGGGTTCCCCTTCTGGTTATATCCCCGGTTCTCCTCCTGTCACCTTCACCATGTTTGGTTTAGGACTTAACAACGGTGGTATCCCTGGCCCTAATTCTGGGAATAATACTAGTGGGACCGCAACAGGAACTATCTTGGCTACTCCCTTGCTCCCTTATATGGCAGGCCTCAGTGTTCCCGATTTTAACTAGTTGATCAAAGACCCCATACACCATGATCCTGGTTGGCCTACTATGCCAACCAAGGTCCCTTCCAACATCCCCAAGTTGAAGGTCTTGCTGGAGAGGATCCTACAAACCATGTTCGATATTTCCACATGTGGTGTTCATCTAACTCCATCACCGATGACTGTGTCCGTCTTCGGTTGTTCCAGTGTACGCTTACCGGAGAAGCTTCTAAGTGGTATGTCAACTAGGTCTCCTCCTCTCATACTAATTTTGTGACTCTTTCCAAGGCTTTTCTATCTTACTTCCATATTCCCCTTCGTTATGACACTAGTACCGAACTTTTGACCTCTTTCCATCAATCATCTGCGACCCGCCTATCCGATCATGTCCAAGAATGGTAGAGACGAAAGAGCCTATGTCAAGCCCCTACCTTCGAAGACCATGTCTAAATGGACTGGTTTATCATATCCATTTTTCCTGCTATTGGCAAAGATGTCACATCTCATTTCCCTTAAGCCAAAGAAGCTGCCCTCCAGATTGCGTTGAAATATGACTTGAGCTACAAACAATCTAGTTTTGTTTATACCGTCTTACCTGATCTCCCTAGACCTGCTGGTGCCAATGCACCGGGGGCATCCCATGCTGCCGACGGTATCATTGGAGCCCTTTCTCATCCATATACTCATCCTCCCATGGGTTATGGTTTCCCTCAGGGAGGGGCCATCTCCTCCAACACATTTTCCCCTCTCGGTAGCATGTATCCAAGATACAGCATACCTCCTGCTTTTTTCCAACCTGTTTACCACAATGTTACCCAACCTCCTTATTATCTGTATCCGTAGCCTAGTGCTCCATCTCCTCCAGCATTAGCACCTCAGTCTCCCTTTCCTTCTCAACCCCCGCAACAACAACCACGACTGCCCCAGGGGCAGGTGTATGCACAACAAGGCATGAATAATCCTCCTACTTCCAAAAAGAAGAGGAAAGGAAACCAAAAACAATCTGCCCCAAGTAATCCAGGACCCAATCCCCAAGGGAATACACTTAACGCTACTAACCAGCAACAGGGCACTCAGCCCAATCAGGACAGGCCTGTTCGCACGAATAAACCTTGTTCTTGTTGTGTTGTTTATGGTCACTATACCCACGATTGTCATCTTTTACCTCAGATGCTGCATATATGGGAAGCTCAAACTGCATCCTGAGGAGAACAAGCCTCCCCTTCGGTTTCTCCCCATGCTGCACCTATCCAACCGGCTGTGTTTACCAATCATTTCCCCCGACAAGGATTCGTGGCTACCCAACCCCCTAAAAGTCAGGCGACCACTCAACCTCCTACATCTGGTACCTACCAGATCCTCATGATGAACTCTGGCCAACCCATTACCATTGACCTCAACCTTCAGACTCGGTCCCGTTAGTACAACAAGCCTCCCGCTACGTCTGCCCTCGAGCCCCCTTCTTCAAGTCCCATAGAGCCTCTTTCGACACCCAATGGTCCTTTACAGATCCCTCAACCTAAGGTAGAGGTTCATACCAAGATCCCCAAGGGACCATTACACTAAAACGCTGCTTCTAGTAAAGATGACCATTCGTATAGTATAGTAGATGATTTGGCACAATCCCCTACTGCCATCTCAACACTGGAACTCCTCCAGTCATGCCCTTCACAACGGAAAGCTCTAGTAACTTCCATGGGCATTATGGATCCTTCAGATGATCATTTGATCGTCTTCGATGTTGACTGGTCAGAACATCCCCCTCTTCCTGTCAAGATCCGAAATGCCAACATCTCCCGTTGTATCATTGACGAGGGGGAATTCCCCTGTGTGATGTATGCTTCGGTTTGGAAGCAACTCGGATCTCTTGAGTTGGCCCCTTCCACTATCACCCTCCGACGTGGGATGGCCACTTTTCCCAGCCCCTTGGCCTGTTCCGCAATTGTCCTATTACTCTTGCAGGCAAGGTTGTTTGTGTTGACGTAGAAGTCATTGATGCCCCCTTAGACTACAACATTCTATTGGGTCGCAGCTACACTTATGCCATGTTTGTTGTCTGATATGAGGTTCACTATAAGATGTGCTTTCCTCATAACAGAAAGATTGTCACCATCAACTAGTTGACATATTATGAACCTAAGTCTCAAACCTCCCCTGAGTCCATCATCTCTTCGGTGGCCAATAAAAAAGAAGTCGAACCTTCGACCAATGTCTCACCCAGGGTCTACAAAGACTCCTATTTGCTTGGTTCATTCCCTAGTCTCTCTCCTCCTATCTTTGATCCCATCTCGTCGAACGTTTGCATGATGCAATCGTCTCGGTTTGACCTCAAACAGACTGGTTTGACTAGTCAGCAGCCCCTCCCTCCACAACCTGCTCCTAGCACCTCGACTCAGCCTTCAAGACCCCCTCCTCAAGGCCCCTCATCTGCAGATGGTATTCATGAGCCTATCTACCCTCCTGGAATGGTTTCTCCTGACCTTAACCATCTCGGAGCTGTCCCTCCCGGCCATTAACCCTCCGGTCAGATATCGTTTCTTGCTCCCCCTTCTAGAGTATTCTTGGTTTTCGTTATGGCTACCTTATCTCTTCCTAACATGACCCTAGGGATCCCAGTCTGGTGCATTGATCACCCAGCCACTATCCTGCCTGGTCAGCCCAAACCTCATCTTGCTTTGACGCTGATCCAATTGGTCGCCATGACCCCTCCCTTTGCTTATGTGCCCGAGCCACCTCAACAGGAACCTACTCCTATTGCGAAAGCTTTGAGTGAGCGGGGCACAACTCACAAGAAGGCACCTAAGGACAAGGCTACCCAAACAACCCCTGCTCCTCCTTAGCCTCTAAAGCGTACCACCCGGTGTGCTTTGTGTGATGTTGTTGGTCATGCCACCCATACCTATCCTGAATTGCCTCGTCTCAAGCCCATGGTTAACGAAGCATTTCCAGAGTCTGATATCCCAGAGGTCTATATTACTATACCCTATTCAGTCCCGAAACTCAAGTCTTTGCGCACAAATAATCCTTGTGATTTGTGTGATTTCCATGGCCACTACACCCACCTCTATCCCCGCCTTGATGATTACCGCGCCTCTTTAGAAGCGGTCCGCAAATTCGAGACCTAAGCGCAATGAGTCCATCTCTCCCTTGTTTGGGAGTTTTGCTTTGGTAGAACCAGAGGTCTTGCCTACTCCCATTGACATTCCTGCTCCCGATGTCGAGATGATGGAACCTTCAGCCACCATTTTATACCTATCATCATCTATGAGACCCATAAAGGAAGACACCTCTGAGATTTCCCCTTCTATTTCATCTAACCTCCCTTCAGCGATCACCCTGGGCTCAACATCGGTAGATCAATTATCTTCTTACTCTTCCTTCACCCCCCGTGACGATGCACATGTGAACCTTTCTTTTCATGATGCTGAGCTAGGTAGCTTCGCCACGTCAGGTGGTTTTTCTTCCACCAGTCACCCTATCTTCTATTACGATGACGACAATATGGAAGCAATTACCACCCATGACTTTATCCATCCCCCCTTACATCGAAACCATGCATTTGAACCACATACACCTTGTGGTCATTGTATTGACACGCAATGTTTTGGTAAGGGGGCACCCATATTTGAGAGTTCAGGAGAAGCAATTCTCCACAACTCTCATAGTGAATTTGGTTGTTTTGACTCTAGTACCATCATTCTTCCTCGTTTAGAAGAACCTATAGAGTCACATATCACTTCATATCACTCTAGAGATAATCCCCCTCATCATTCCATCCTCTTACATCAGCAACCCAGTCCCCTAGACATTGTTGTTGACCAACCTGTGGGTTTTCTAGGAGAGCACCAGTTCATTATCTCCAAATCCACTCTTTGGGATAGTGACACCATGTATGCCAACCAAGAAACTTAGTCCATTTGCTTCATATATGCAGTACCAAAAGAGATTTGTAATCCTCCATTCCCTTACTCGAACTTCATAACCATAATGAAAACAAATGGCGCACCACATCATAAAAATGTGTTTAGATTCCCATTTTCTAAATACATTTTGGCATGGCCATAACATGCTTGGGGGAAGCCATGCCCCTCAACCCTAAAAATCCCATCTCTCAGCCAAAAACAGCATTGAAACCCCCTTTTTCTAATAGGTCACACTTTTTAGGTCATTTCCTAGGGCAGGTCACAATTTTCTGCCTAGTACCTGCTACCCAGGTCGCAAAACAGACCCCAAAAAGTGCGAGCTAGACTATTCCTGAGCTTTGGGTGACTAATCTAAAACTTTAGTCCGCTGAATTGAAAGAGTATGGTTAGGCATCTTACCTGCAACTGATGGATCTCGATTCCAACAGCCAATTTTTCCGCTACGATCGCCGCAAGATTTAGGGCCTTTTCTCCTCTCTACATTCACAACAGCGACACTTGCAAATGAATCAAATTGGAGGGAAAATGGCTTATTAAAAGAGAAACCCCAGATTTTTCTTTTGCAAGCTATGACCAAACAACAGCTTGGTTTGAAAAACTGTCAGCACCGTTGGAAATCTCTCACCGAGCTCTCAAATGGGTATCCTTTAGTTTTTTGTGATTTGATACTTCACCTGGACACATTTTTTCCAAGAAGGGTCACTTCACAACTCCTCAAAATCGAATTTCGTCACTTGCAACACTTGTACTTGGGGCACCACTTTGCCTTCATACTTATCCATGCTCGTATCGATTTTAATCGTGAGTAACCATCTTGTACTCATGTTTTTATGGTCCCCACCGGGCCTGTTTTGTGTGGCAGCATCATCGAGTCGCCCTTGTTTAGAGCATTTGAGTTGAGTCATCATTGCATCCATGGAATCTATCCCGAGTCCCTTTGTATCTCGCTATAGTCCTCCATCCTTCATTGCTTTGTTTATCTCTCGTGTCACATTTTTTTTCCTTCAGTCATACTGTCCCCTATCCCCTCCGGTGTTGTGTTAGCTGCTGCCAGGTCATCCATGCCCTTTATGCTTTAACAAGGGAAGTAGTCAGCCTGCTACTCAGTACCCCCCATTCCACCATTATTCCTGGTGTCACTCTATCAGTCGCTCTACTATTATCTCTCGTGCCTTAGTTGAAGATCCCTTATTGCCTCACCTATGGCGGACCTCCTTCTGTCGACGTCAGCGTATTCATTCTAGAAGACAGGTCTAGAGGGCGGTGTACCTTGGTTCCAGCTTCCAATCTTGTTCAGTGCCTCAGATAAGGCAAAGATACTCTTTATTTCCCTTCAACTTGATTGTTTCTCAGCTCCAGCTACTTATGGCATGATTGAGATCCGTATACTTGCTGGTTCAGTGATGCAACAGATTGTACCGGTGATTTCCGGGTGTGTGTGAGATGTTGCAGACCTCATGATGTTGGGTGTGGAGCCTGATTATCTTGTTTATTTTGTATCACAATGTTGGACTCCTTGTACCTTAATAGGGCGGCAACGCTGCCCGTAATTAAACGCTGCCTGGGGGGTCCAGGGGGGCGACTGCGACTTTATGGAGGCCCCCCCTTCCGGGGGGTTTCGGGGGCAGCGCCCCTGAAGCTAAAAACATATGTAAAATTGCCTTGTAAAAGTATATTAATTTCTAGTCAATTTGGGTCGTTCATTAGGCAGATGATCTGACGGTAGAAGTTATGTTTAGTTTAGGGTTTTTTGCCCTAGAAGGCAACCACTCGCCTGTATGAGGGTATTGTATTGCGGCTGTGTATTGTATGTGTATTCTCAGAGTGAGAAACATATAGGGAGACTGTGAGAGAGAACAGAGGATATTACAACGGATCTGTTGTAAGTTGTGTCTCTTCATTTTGCTAGATAATAGAAAGGAAGGACTGGCTATTCGAGGTGGGCGTAGCCCAAATTGGGTGAACCACGTCTATCTGTGTCTCTCTGGTTTTATGTGTTTTGTGTGCTTTTGTTTTCTTCATATTTTATTTGTTGCATTGCTCTGTAATATATAATTTTCTAACAATTGGTATCAGAGCCGAAGGTCTATTTTGCTGATAAACTCACAGGAAAGAAGGGTTCCTGGTTCGAGTGGGAGCAATGGCGAAAGATGGTAAGTTTAGGGTTGAGAAATTTAACGGTCAAAACTTCCTGCTATGGAAGATGCATATGGAAGATTATCTGTATCAGAAAGATCTATACCTACCATTGAGCGGAAAAACAAAGAAGCTGACGACTAAGATCTGTACCTATCTTAGTGCCTGCGTGAATTTAGAAGCTTTGAAACAGGGTGAGTAGATCCATTCCTGTTGAAGTTTGCAACAAGAAATAGTGAAGGAGGCATCCTAAAACATCATCCTTGATCCTAGTTGGAAAATAATCACCTAAACTAGGTGGGCCCCACACAGGCTATTTTTAGGTGTATGTCTATTTTTAGACATGGTGAGCATATTATATATGTAGCAGGAGACTATTTGTGGATGGTTGGTCAAATGTGAAAAATAGATGAAATTCTATTTTTAGAAGATTGGGCGAAGTCTATTATAGATCGTCGATCTAAAAATATATGCATGTCGATTATTATTAGCTCTTAATAATGATCAGACACTAAACATCAACTTATTCTTGGAGCACTTTATTTCAGTGAATAGATTTGTCAAATCAGTGGGCTGAAGGAATTATGCAATTCCTAAGGGTTTAGTGGAGTTCATGCATGGAGGACTCGGTTAGAATTGAAGTGGCAAAGTTATGACAGAGTTGGAAGAGTAGTTCATGGAGTTGTATTCAGTTTAACTCAGTTAGACTTAGTTGAGCTAGTTGTATCTAATCTAATTGAATGATACACTAGTGATAGTGGAGTGAATTAATTAAAAAATGATAACTCATTAATCAACTAAACAATACAGCAGTTAACTACAGTGTATGGCAGTTCCAGTGGAGACCCAATGGAGAGATAGGTGAAAGGGCAAGATGGACTATCTGTTGTGACTATAGTGATGCATTGATTGCATCACACACACATTGGAGTTGCCAATGAGGATAACGCAGTCAAGGAGAGTGGGATTGCATCGAATTTGTCTTTGTAATCAGCTTGGATTGCGCAGTGGAGGCAAGCTAGCAGGGGGGCGAAGATCGGTGCATGGATTTGCAAGATTGTTCCTGATTAGTGTATGACGATTGTATTGTACTGAGAGCTTGATAAGCTTTGTATGAGGTTTGTCATATGATTCCATGACACATAATATATAGTTGGGGTTTTCAGCTTCAGGCTTTCCCGGTTAAAAACAATTGTGTTATGTGCGATTATTTTTGTTTATGCTTCACATGTGTGTGCAATTAATTTTTCCGCAAATAGATTAATAGTGGAATGATTCTGTATCTTGCAAGAAGTTAAATATTGTGAGATCAGGTGAGATCAGGTGAATCTAGGACATATGCATGCTTAGTGCATATAATTTCTACAATGCCCAGGTCATAAAAAAAGGATTTGAGCCTTATATGTCTACAGGTAATGCCCTAATTACAATGTATGCTAAATGTGGGAGCCTGGGTTTTGCACATCAAGTGTTTTATGAAATGTTGAGGCAAGGTTTTCTGTCATGGAATGCTATTGTAGCAGGTTACACACTTAATGGGGATGGTGACGCGACTTTAGAACTTTTTCGTGAAGGACAATCTCCAGATATGAAGCGGAATGAGTTCACCTTTAGTAGTGTTCTTAGGAAATGTACTAGACTTAACACACTCGGAGTTGGAAAGCAGGTTCATGCCCACATTTTTAGAACAGGATTGGAGCGAGATAAATTTGTGGCTAGTTCCCTTGTTGATATGTATCTGAAATGTGGGAAGCTAGAAGATGAAAATTAGTAAGAAAAATATTGTCTTCTGGAATGCAATGATTGCCAGATATGATAAGCACGAGAAAGTTGAGGTTGCACTAAGTTTCTTTCGCCACATGCAGAGATATGGTGACATGCCAAATCATTTCACGTTCACCAGCCTTTTTAGGGCATGCGTAGACATAGCTGCTTTGGAACACGGCAAACAAGTCCATGCCTACACAATAAAAACTGGAATTGACTCGAATGTTTTTGTTGGGAGCGCTCTTGATGCAAGAGGAAGACATGAAACCTAACTATATTACATTTGTGGCTGTCCTTTCTGCACGTAACTGTGTTGGCCTTATGGAATAAGCTCGTTACCACTTTGATTCCACTAGTGCTTATTATAATGTTTTTTTTTCCAGAGATAGTGTTGATTATAATGTTATCCCGAGAATGCAACACTATGCGTGCGTAGTTGACCTCCTTGGCTGTGTTTGGGTGCCTATAGAATTTATGGCAACATGGAAGTAGGAAGGCGCGTGGCAAAATGTCTTCTTGAGTTGGAGCCACAAGACTCTGGAACATAAGTGTTATTATCAAATATTTATGTTGCAGCTGGAAGATGGGTTGATGTAGCAAAGGTGAGAAAATTGATTTAAGAGAGGGGAGCGAAAAAGGAGCCGATACACAACTAGATTTAGGTCAAGAACCATGTCCATGTGTTTGTTCCAGAAGATAAGTCACACCCACAGACACAAAATTTATGAAATGGTAGAGAGATTGAGTGGTCAAATGAAAGTTGCAGGGTATGTTCCTGACACAAGCTTTGTGCTACAGGATGTAGAGCGGGAGCAGAAGGAACATTCTCTATTCCACCACAGTGAGAAGCTAGGCATTGCTTTTGGTTTGATCAGCACATATCCATGTACTCCTAGTATAATTTTTAAAAACCTTCATGTCTGTGGTGACTGTCATACATCATCTAAGTTCATAACTTAGGTTGTTGGGCAAGAGATCATTGTAAGGGATGCAAATTGATTCCATCATTTCAAGGATGGCCTGTGTACTTATGGGGATTATTGGTGGCTCTCAGCCGAATGCCCAACAATCCAAGAATGCACATAATTCTATTGTGGGAAATAACGGGTGCCACTTTGGTTTTCAGTGAACAATTGTATGCGGCTTTACTGTAACGAAGTGTACACCAGGTTATCCCTTTTCTTGGCGCTTGGTTGGGTAAGTAATCTCTGAATCTACGTTTTGCGATCCCAAAATCCCCAGATTAGAGGCCATATCCCGAGCCTTGGCTTCTAGGTTACTTTTATTTTTCTATGCTTCTTCTCTTGTCGATTATGTTACCACGAGAATGAGGTATTCCCAGCCAATTATATATTGCTAATCTTGCGTTCTGGCTTCTTGTGCAAACAACCAAATCGATGTTTGTCTCTTACTCAAAGAGAAAATAAGGTGCAATTTGGAACAGGATTTGCCATTCCTCAATCTGCTTTTGTACCTCTTCCATATCGGTAGGATGAACTGGGTGGGGGGGACTGGGGTAGCCAATTTGTTGGTTGGGCTCGGGTCATCCTTCCTCTAGCGCAAATTGCTTCCTCCATGTGTTGGACCAAAATCTTGTTTAATGAGGCTCGCGCCCTTCCCCATAATATCTTCTTTAGTTAAATATTGTTCGTTGCAACTGCTATGTGGTGCCCTGGTCGAACTAGGAAGTCTATGGTTGTCTGATGAGATCTGCCTTCCTTTGGTTCAAACATGTTGACCCCAATCGAGGCTTTAAAGATAAGGGCTCCCATTTCAACACTAATTCCGTGGAAAATTGTTTCTCCTGGCAGTACCAAATAAATGATAATCATAAGTGAGTAGTTTTTTGAAATGGAAATCATAAGTGAGTAGTTTCCTCAAGTCATTTGAGGCTTTCTTAAACTGCAATGAATAAATGGAGCAACACACAGATTAATTGAACAAGTTTGGATCAAGGATAATAAAGACATTTGGGTGAAACAAAGTTGTGATTGGAATATGCCACAATGGAGATGTCATAATAGCTTATGTTTGAAAACAATTTGATAATGCAAAGATGCTTGGCCCATTTTCAAGAGTTGCAAAACTTTGAAATATGGTGAGGAAATTCTTGCTTTCAAATCTGAAGTGCTTGGAAGGAGATTTGGTGCATATTAAGCATCAAGTTTTCAAAATTTCAATGTTTTGTTTGAAAACAAATTGTTGTCCTTTTCAACCTATCTAGTCCTCCGAGCTTCATTTTCTAAATTTTCAAACAAGAATGAAAGCACACAATCCACTTGTTGTCCATCCAAAATCACAACATGATAAAAATACTCAGGGATTCCTTAAATTGCGACAAAGAAGGACACCAATTCAATTTGTTTAAGCTTTCGAGCACCCAATGAAATGTGTGTTTCTCAATTGCTTTTTTTTCTCCCCCATTAAAATAACATCTCATAATAATCTCCAGGATGTTGTTCAGAGAACATGGTAGAATATCGCAGTAATGTCTCCTTGAAGATTGCATCTAGTTTAGTTATGAGTTCGGTGATAGAAATCTGATATATTGCAGATTATATAATGCACTTTTACCCACTTGCAAAGCTCTACCTTACCAATACTTTAGCCTCTTAATTCCTCATGCCTTCTACTTCCACATCCTTGTTTCCTTCTATGCTATCTCTAAATCACTCTACATTCATCTACACTTTTATGGACATGTCTTTGGACCCTTTTAGTGTAAATGTTAGTATAAAGCTCTGGTATAAATGTTAGTATAAAGCTCTAGCAAGAACATAACTATATTACTTACGCTGGTTCAAACAAAAGCCCTTGAAGGGCAACGACAATATCACTTAATAATGTTGTTTCGATTCGTCACAGGTGTCGGGAGGTGAGGGTTTTGCCGACTTGAACACACGAAAATAACATAAATGTGGAGAAACTGACCTAAGTCAATTTCAAGGGAGTTGTCTTTAGTGCGACTTTTTGGAGTTTCAGGTGTCGAAATGTGGTGAAAATAATTGAGGTAAATTCTTGATTTCTGTTATTTAAACTGATTTTTTGACTATCTATATGGATTCAACACCCTAAAACACCCCTAGGACACTTCGATTATGCAAAGTTACCCATCAAACTTCTATTTTCAATAAATTCCTGCCTGAATTTAGAGAAATTAAACCGAAAAAAACTACCATAAAAGCCTTCAAAAAATTGCACTATAAGCTACTCAAATTTCAAGTCTACTTTACAGCTAGCCATTTTATGAGGTACTAGAGTTGCTGGAACGTCAATTTCATGTCTGCTTTATGAAATTCCATTTTATGAGGTTCAGCTTTTCTTGCATGCGGAGAATCTTCCCTTTTGATTGGAAGATACGTGTCGAAGTTTCATTACATACAATAAAGTGATGTGAAATTTCTCTGTCGGAAAGAAACACGAAAGTTAAAGTTATTGGTTAGAAAACAAAAAAAATTCAAGTCTACTTTACAGCTAACCATTTTCTGAGGTACTAGAGTTAGTGGAACGTCAATTTCATGTCTGTTAGAAAACAAAAAAGCATGAAAGTTAAACCATTGTGGGACTCACGGAAAGAGAGAATGGCGAGGTTCATCGTTCTTCGAAAAGCACGTGAAAGTTAAACAAGTGTGGACCCCACACGCATTAAGAAAGCCATTCACCGTGTGGACCCCACGCGCAAGAGAAAGATTCGCTGTAAACGATCAACCGTGTGGATCCCATGCGCAATTTATGAAATTCCGCGAGGTTCATCGGTGCTAAAGTGAATTTTTTTTTATTTTTTAAGCTGCTGAATGCAGTGGTGGTGCAGGCATCTGGCAGAACGAGGATCTATATATCTTTGGACCGCCAATTTTTCTCCCCTTACAATCCTCTCCACATTTTCTGGTAGTCTCTTGATTTCATTTCCACCATCGCATTTCGAGTCTCAGTCGCTTGGGTTTTCAGAGTTTCCCACTTTCTATTTCTATAACCATTTGGTATTCACATACCCAACGCCTCCATCCTAGTTTCCTAAAACCCACTCTGAAATTCAAATTGATTAACATCGCCGTTATTCTCCTGCCACTACGATGGACGCTTCTGGCGCCTCCTCCTCTACTGCTGCTCCTTCCATCAACAGTAGCAGCTACGGTGTGTTGTTTATCAACCACCGTGGCCCCGACACCAAGAAGACCTTCGCTAGTTATCTCTACCGTCGTCTTGTTGTACATGGATTCAGACCCTTTTTAGACCAGCAGGAACTGGAAGAGGGATCCAGTTTTCCTTCTCAAATAGTCGGCGCTATTCAAAGTGCCTGTGTCCATTTGGCCATCTTCTCTCCCACTTATGCAAATTCACCATGGTGTCTGCGTGAACTCGTCCTCATGTTGGAGTCGAAGGCTCCAATTATTCCTATATTCTACCATGTCGATCCTGCTGACCTCAGGTGGACAGACCTCCACGAACTCCAAATGAAGAAAACGGTGGATCCTCGAACTCATGAAGAGAAGCCTCGATATGACTCTGCCACCCTTCAAAAATGGAGAAAAGCTCTCTCTGATGTGGCAGACATAAGTGGGTTTGATTTGAAGGGCAAGTTTAACGGGTGAGACATCCAACTCCCTCTCTATATGAATTGGTAAAATGTCTATGATGCTTTTCATGTTGTTTCAATTATAAAATATGCCTAACATGCATATGCATATCATGCTTTGCTTGTGGTTCGAATTACTTATTTATTTGGTTATTTCGTTGAATGACCAGGGACGAGGGGCTGCTACTAGATGAGGTCGTCAAACGTGTGGTGAAAATACTGGCCAAAAACACACAGTTGTATGTGGCCAAGAATCCCACCGGCTTAGATGACAAAGTTGTAGATTTTGAAAATACAGTATTAAGACAGCAAAACACAGGAGAAGTTCAGTTGGTGGGCATAGTCGGCTTAGGCGGAGTTGGCAAGACAACTTTGGCCAAAGAGTTTTTCAATAGAAAGCGTTCAGAGTATAGCAATTCCTACTTTTTATCAGATGTAAGAGAAAATGCTAAAAGCTCATTGCATTCCTTGCAGAGTGAACTTTTGAAGGGTTTGTTTCATTTGGATGGGCAAATAGGCAACATTCATCAAGGTACACAGCAGCTTAGACAATCTCTCTCATCTTCTAAAGTCTTCTTAGTTTTAGATGATATAGATCACATGGGTCAGGTAGATGCGCTTTTACCAGATAGAAATGCTTTACATAAGGATAGCTTAATTCTGATAACATCTCGGGACGAAGGTGTCCTAGAGAGGGCGGGGGTGAAAGAGTCATCCATGTATAGGTTAACAGGCCTTCCTAAGCAACATTCGCAAGAGCTCTTTTGCTTGCACGCCTTCTGTCAGCCCTGTCCAGACCCGGGGTTTGACGATCTGGTAAATAAATTTCTAATGGCATGTGATGGATTGCCCCTGTCATTAACAGTCTTTGGGGCTCTTCTATCTGGAAATCACGTCAAATCCGAATGGGAGGCCACACTTTACAGATTAAAACTCCCAAATGATATAAAGAATAGATTAAAAATTAGTTATGATGCACTTAGCACAGAGGAACAACTGATATTTTTAGATATAGCCTGTTTTTTTATAGGAGAAAACAAAAGTAGTGCCATAATAGTATGGAACAGTTCAGGGTGGGAAGGTTCTTTGGGGTTTAAAAATTTGCAGCTCAAATGCCTTGCAAAAGTAGACGATCATGATGTGATACATATGCATGATCACCTGCGTGATTTGGGAAGAGAAATTGCAGAAAATGAATTACCACGCCGCCTTTGGTGTTCCACTGGAAACATTAATGATTGGCTGCACCAGCAATCATCTGTAAGTCCTCAACCATTCAAACTTTTAAAATAGTTATATTTTTTTCCATAGAAATCTGTGTACAGTTTTCAACTTGTCCATCGGTTTACATTTTCAAAATAATTAAATTTAACCATAGCAAGCATGCGCATGAACAGGTTATAATGGAAGCGCGCGGAATCAGAATGTTTCCTCAAGGGTATAGCATCGAACGATTGACGGGGTACCAACGGTGGAGTCACCAAATGTTCAATAGACTGTCCAATAAACGTTCTCGTTTTCAACTTGTTGAGACTCAAGGACATCTGTTAGATCGTATTTTGCTGGTGCACTCGCCAAATCTCTTATGGCTTTCTTGGCGTCATTGTCCCTACACTTGTCTACCTTCCTGGATTACAATTAAGAATCTAAGGGTTTTGAAAGTGGAGGGGAGTGTATTGGAAACATTATGGCAAGGCATATCGCAGGTAAATCTAAACTTTTTGAGTTCAAGTGTGTTCATTGGCATAAAAGGGTCTCCAATGATTTATGACAGTTTTCCATCTTTCTTACACTTGAAATGGTTGATCTTGCAGGCACCTTTGCAGCTCCAGATATTAGAGATAATTAATGCGAGCTGCCTCTCCCGCATTCCAAAGTCCATAGGGCAGCTGAAGCACCTGGAAAGGATACTCATCATTGATCCCCTCTCTCTTGCTAAATTGCCAGAAGAATTCGGTGATCTGAACTCGTTGAAGGCCTTGGTGTTACATGCGCGTACATTGAAATCATTACCAGACTCTTTAGGTAAATTGAGGAACCTCCACAGCTTGGACCTGAACTGGTGCTTTCAATTGGAGAGGCTGCCAGATTCCTTCGGCAGCTTGTCGAACCTCCACAGCTTGGACCTGTCTGAATGCAAGAAATTGGAGAGGCTGCCATATTTCTTCGGCAACTTGTCGAACCTCCACAGCTTGGACCTGACCGGGTGCTATCAATTGGAGAGGCTGCCAGATTCCTTCGGCAGCTTGTCGAACCTCCAAAGCTTGGACCTGAAGTGGTGCAAGAAATTGGAGAGGCTGCCAGATTCCTTCGGCAGCTTGTCGAACCTCCACAGCTTGGACCTGTCTATGTGCATGGAATTGGAGAGGCTGCCAGATTCCTTCGGCAGCTTGTCGAACCTCCACAGCTTGAACCTGCTGTTTTGCGTGAAATTAGAGAGGCTGCCAGATTCCTTCGGCAGCTTGTCGAACCTCCACAGCTTGGACCTGTCTTACTGCTATCAATTGGAGGGGCTGCCAGATTCCCTCGGCAGCTTGTCGAACCTCCACAGCTTGAACCTGTTTGCCTGCCAAATTCCTTCGACAGCTTGTCCAACCTCCACATCCACAGTTAATGTTAGAGGAGTGTATTAATCTGGCCGAGGTTGGAACATTACCAATGGCAGTCAGAAAGGTGAGCTTGATCGGCTGTGATAATTTGAGAAGGATAGAAGGCCTTTGTGGTCTTCCAAGTTCGTTCATCGAAAGGTGTAACGGACTTCAGGTGCCACCGAGTGTAAAAGAGAGGCTGGAGCAGAAACGTGTGAGTATATAGAGATTAAAGTTCTCAAATCGCAACTTAAAACAAGACAGTCTAAAGTGTAACCATGCGTTGGTGTAATAATATAAATTGTCTTTGTAAGTTGGAAAGAAATGGAGTAAAATATTATACAGTGAATATGCTTTTCATATGTTTTAAATTTATATTTAAAAAATATTTTAGTAATTTTTTTTTTTTAATTTTATGATTATATTTTCATTAAATATGAAAAATAGTTATATGTTTTTTTTTAATTAAATATTAAAAAAATGAAAAATAATTATATGTTTTTTTTTTTTTTTTAAATTACATCATCAACTCATTGTAAACCTGATAAGTATTTTTTCCATTTAAAGTAATTGGTTTATTTCAATTAATTGAAATATTATATTTTTAAGTGGAATGGATTTGTTTAATTTTTTAAAAACTTGTTTTTTAATATTGATAAAATTAAAAAATTAAATATGAAATTAATGTAAATTAAATAATAATAAATATTTTTTAATTATAAATAAAAATAAATATATGTTTAATTTTATCAATTATTATTAATTAAACATATATTTATTTTTATTTATAATTAAAAAATATTTATTATTATTATTATTATGAAAAAGGCTTATGAAAAAATGAAATTTATGGTTTAATTAGCATAAATATAGATATAAATAAATATGTTTATTGTTTGTGAAAATGTCTTTGGTTCATAATAAAAATGTATTATGAGTTTGAATTGTATTAATATAATTATATTGAGTGTTAAGTTAAACTTGTTAAAAATCATATTAAAACAAAAAGGAAAATTTATAGTTAAATTAGCATATATATTAACACAAGAAGGAAAATCTATGGCTAAATTAAAGATA
This sequence comes from Pinus albicaulis, assembly GCA_034641835.2. Classification (NCBI taxonomy): domain Eukaryota; kingdom Viridiplantae; phylum Streptophyta; class Pinopsida; order Pinales; family Pinaceae; genus Pinus; species Pinus albicaulis. The sequence continues at coordinate 30,675,495 of CM076581.1, forward strand.
CTTGAGAATACTTGCTTTTCAATTTGGGTTGCATAATTTGAATGCATCATAGCATAATTCTTTTTTGGGGAGGTCATGAGCCTCTTGGAAAATCCATCGCTGAATTAAAGATGCTAGAGAAGACTTGCTTTTCAATTTGGGTTGTATAATTTGAATGAATTAGAGCATAATTCTTCTTTGGGGAGGTCATGAGCCTCTTGCTTACTTCTGCTTGTGTATTTCATTTTTTCATTATGTCTTTGTGCAAACATTGGTGTCAAAGGAATTTGACTTCAAAGACTAAGCTAGAGCAGGTTATCCCCTCTCTATTTGACTTATGTAGGGACTTTCCCTATGACGCCATTTTTTTTAAGCAAACAAGTTCTAGGTGTAGGAACCATCTCATATTTAACCATTTATACGTGATACAATTTAAGATGTACAACATTGAATACTAAGTAATTAGGAAATCTATTTTATACTAGTCAATCGTTAACCACATCCTTTTTGAAGTTGCATATTAATTAAAAGTACATCAATATTGAAAACACTTAAATTTGAGATACATCGTCGATAACCATATATTACAATTCAACCATCATAAAGTTCACTTTTATAATATGGCCATTAAAATTACATCGATAATCATATAACAAACTTTATGAATACAAAAGCTATTGTTCACCAAGGAGTGGGGTTTTAATTCTCTCCTTTGTTGTTGCTTGTACTCCCTTACTGTCATCTTCATCCAAGTGTGAAGGATAATGTGTCCCAACGAAATGTTGGTGACTCGCCAATTGACCTCCTAGCCTACTCCTTGGGTACTCTTCTTCTCGACAAACCCTCGAGATGTAATGTGGTTGTAAGTAGAAGAAGAAATACTGCTCGATGGAGGCAAGCACTCCTAGCTCAAGAGCTCCCTCTCTGATCACCTCCACCTCACCAAAATCACTATAGTCTTTGTAGTGAAGGCAATAACATTATCTCATCCATCGAAAAATAAGGCCCACAAAGATCCCTCCACCCATAACTTGCTCCTTTTATATGAGGCTTCATAGGGGACACTTGGCACTTTGTGCAAAATAATTATTTTTATTAATTTAAAGTTTTGATTATTCACCCACCCATGTGTCACCCTCTCACCAAGTCTCTCCTAATTTTTTTTACTTAAATTCTTATTCAAAAATAATAATTTTCCTCACACCAAAATGACTCCCTATTAATTTTTATTTTCATTCTCCACCCTATTTTCTTAATGAGGCTAGATTATTCTAGGAATAATGTTCCTAATTAAATTTATGCCCCTTTCTCCCCTTTTCTTATTAAAACCTTATGTACTTTGGATTTTATTTATATGCACATTCTCTACCTAATATTTTCCAAATGTGGGAAGGGTAGAGTTCTTAATTGTTCCAATCTTTTATTTCTTCCTAATCCCCCTTTACCCCAAGATTTACTCTTGGTTTAGTTTACTTGGTTTTAAAATCACACTTCATTATGTGAATTGATATGATTGCCTTATCTTAACTATATTTCAGCGGTTTCTTTTTTATAACGAGGGTGCCAAGTCGGTCGTCCCCTTCAAGAACTTCCCTTTGAAGTTCCAAGGGTGCCACGCCAATCTGTTCTTTCTTGATGCCAAGGGTGCCAAGTCGATCGTGCCCTTCAAAAAATTCCCTTTGAATTTCTAAGGGTTGCATGTCGCTTGCCCTTCAAACATCTAGTGACTACGAGGGGAAGAACTAGGTGCGACGATGGAGACCCCTATCTTCTCCTACACTTCCCTCTATAATGATACTAATGGTATTGAAGATTGAAGAATCTGCTTCGATGCACACCCCTGTAAAATATTCGTGAGCGACCCAACTTGGGGCCTGCGCCCACAACACTGTGATCTTCAAGGCGAAGGTATCGCAATACTTCCAGCCCAAGTCACAACAAGAGTGCTAGCGAGTGGAATCAGGGACATTGTCCCACCCCTCCCATAAAGTTCCATTTATCTATATAGACCCATCACCCATGTGAGAGTCGTTCAGCCAAGTAACTTCCCTGTGCCTACAAGCAACTAGCATGCCATTAATATTCACAACAACAATTTAAATTGAGCTTTAAATTTTGAGAGAATAATATGCAATTCAAATCAAACCATAGGTTGTTAGCTCATCACATGGAAGTGCATCCAACTGGTCTCCTGCCACACTCAATAATATTTAGTAATATCTATTCATAATGTTAGTCATTGATATAATTGCATATGCTAAATCATCATGATGACGTAATCATGAATACAATCATTAATTGTATGCAAGAAGCTAATGCAAACAAGACAACATAATTAATCCATCACATAGTCATCAAACATGTCCATCACAACTATTATCATCCTCTTAGGTTTAGTGGCTTGAGACCATCCAACACCTAGAGAACCTAGATTAGGTAGAGAAAATTATGATGATTGAAGTATGATTGAAGGTGATAGAACAACTATTGATTTTTCACCGTATAACCTTTGTTGAATCTCATTCATAAGAAAGGATTAATTCCCTTGGTACCTCTTTACACTAACATCTTCACCCATGATCTACTCATCATCATTATATCTTAGCATGCTAATGCCTTATTGAAAACGATTTTGGATGAGCTTTTGCTCATCCTAGATCAATGTACACCCCAAACCATCATTGTTTTCAACTTCACTTGTTGTAACATTAATGGGTCATAAGGTGTTGCACAAGTTGGTGGCCAAGTGACATGTGATGGTTGTCACAACCCCAAATGTCATCATCATATCCAACGAAAAATATTATAAGTGATAAAAAATGTTACTTTCTTGAAAATTTGTGTGAAATCTTTTAGTTCCCTAAAAATTATTATTATTATTTTTAAATATGATCACTTTAATATCTAAACCAATTTTTTGGGTTGTTTATGACTTCAATGTTTATTTTGGGTTATCATATGAATTTAATTATTATGTGGTTTATGAATTTATTTGTTAATTCTAAAATTTTAAAATTATGGAATATTATTATTTTAAATTAGAAAATATTGAATAAAATGTATAAAATCTAACCAAGGGATTCAATATGATCTTGTAATGTACTAAAACAAAATACTGAATTCTTCTACAATTTGTAGAAACAAAATTCGATCACACAAATACATAACAAGTAAGAGGAAGAAATTATCAATCACACAACACAAGATGTATCTGAGGAAAGCAACTGCTCAAAACCTCGCTATTTGTATATTTCATTATGTCAATACCATCAAACAATACAATTCTATTCCTCCACTGAGAAACATTTTCACTCTACTGACTATCTCACTCTGATCTAGGAAAACTCGGTCCAATACCTAACCAATTCTCGGCCCGTGTCAACCTAGCCTTGCTTACACATTCTTGGGCTAATTGAGCCCCTATTAATTAGGAAATTCCCAATTAATGATTGCGCAATGCTTCATTGGCTTGCTAGTGATATCATGCATGACTTGTACAATTTTCTAATAGTACAATTGATAGTTATATTCCCTTTAACCTCAAACTCAACTGGGTCTTCCTTATAAATGACATGCAAAAATTATTTATAGTGAATTATTAGTTAACTGATTGATCACTACTTTTGAATTAAATCTAATTTAATTCATTGGACCTCTCATTAGCTCATCTCTCAGTTAGAACTAGTTAAACTGATTTTCACTCAAATAATTGAGTTAACTAATTAAAGTCACAAATAACTGTAACTCACAACTATTATCATCCTCTTAGGCTTAGTCAACTCAAATTTCCTAATCTAACTCAGTCTTTCTGACTTAGTTAACTAATACAAGGTGTCATGAGATGAAATTACAATTTCTCTTCTAATTTAATTAAGGGAAAAGTAAATCAGAAGCCCCCTTTGGGTGGCATTTCTTATTACCATTTCAACGTTCCCTCTCAATAAGAAAGGGATTATCTGCTACCCTGACCCTGCCTCTGTGGAACTCGAACTTGCCTCTCAATAGTGCCTTCGTTAAGATGTTTGCATCCTACGCCTCTATGGGAATGTACTCTAATGACATAATGTGCCTCTGGAAACAATCTCTAAGATGGTGATACCTGATATCGATATGTTTTGGACATGTCATGAAAAATTGGTTTAATCGAGAGTTTGATGCAACTTTGGTTATCACAATGTATCACCGTCGGATCCATTTGTTGACCAAACAAGCCAACAAGTATCTTCCTCATCTAGATGGCCTCATATGCTCCCTGGCTGGCCGCCATGTACTCTACCTTCGATAAACTGAGTGCAACTGATCTATGTTTCCTGATGTACCAAGAAAATATTATTTATCCTATGCTGAAAATGCCCTCTGATGTGATTTTCCTCTTAGATGGACTCCCTGCCCAATCTGCATTGGTGAAGCCTTTAATCTTCAATCCCTCTGTCTGTTTGTTCCATAATCCATACTCTGTAGTGCCTCTGAGGTATTTCAAAACATGCTTTCCTACCTTCCAAAAGAGCTTGGTAGGATTAACCATAGCTTGAATAAGCTGGTTAAATGCGTAGCATATGTCTGGTCGTGTTTTCACCAAATATATGAGTGAACCCACAAGCTTCCTGTAAACAGTAACATCCAATACTTCACTTAAAGTAGCATCCTCCTTCCTCCAGTTTCCTGCTAGAGAAGTCTCCATTGGTTTTCTTCCCTCCATGTGGAACTTCCTCAAAATATCGTTGGCATACTTGCCCTGAGATACAAATAGCCCCTCCATCTCTTTCTGCAACCCCAGTTTGTTGTGGGTTATGAGGTGTTATCAATTCTTTTCGAATTCATTCAGAGTCACATAATTTCTTGAATTCGTTAGACATGTATTATCCACCATTGTCACTCCTCAGAGCCTTCACCTTCTTCCCTGTATCTTTCTCGACAAGTGCCTTGTACTCACAAAACTTGGAGAACATTCGATCTTCTTTACATGAATAAAATCCAACACTTTCTTGAAAAACCATTAAAAAAAATCACATAATACATGTGCTTTGATGTGGAAGCTATCGAGAATGTTCCACACACATATGAGTGAACTCTCTCAAGGATCACCTTGGCTCGACTTTCCTTATCATGAAAGGTGGAATTGGTATACTTTCCTTTGTACACCCTTTGCATTTATCTCTTTGCACTAGTGCACCATTTGGATGTCCTGTAGAAATCTATTGCATGATATTCAAGGCGCCATGATGAAGATGGCCCAATCTTCTATGCCATAACTCACTGATGTCTCAGTTCTCCACCTTCTCTCCTTGCGTGGTCAATGTAGCATAATTTTCTACATCCATTTTGTAGAGGTTCTTTACTCGAATCCAAATATTTTTCACATGTCTCGTGGCTTTGTGACAAAGGAGCGCATTTCCTTCACTGAAGATCACATCATAGCCACGATCTTCCAACATAGCAACATAAACCAAATTCTTCTTTCAACCCGAAACATACACGACATATTTTAATGTGAGGGGTTTACCTGACTCTCTCTTAAAGGTAACTATACCAACACCGGTAGCGCTATACCTCTCATCATCATCCATCTTGATGTGCATCTAGATATCCTTCTCCTGCAAGCTACTGAATAATTCTTTGTTTTTGGTCATATGGAACGAAACTCCACTATCCAAGTACCATAAAGAACCCATCACCGATGACACCATGCATGCGATGAGAGTGAAGTCCAACTCAAACTATGAAGCAAGTGCTTCACCTGCTGCCCCTCCCGAGGCCTTCATTTTGGTCTTATGTTGTGGAGAATTTGTGACATAGTGTCCATGCTCCAGTTGAAACATTTCACCTTTGACGATTCTCGCTTCTTTCCTGCATTGTTGGAATCCGATTTGGAATGGGACGCCTTCCCTTTTCCTTTCTTTGCCTTTCTAGCCAAGAAAAAATTCTCCTTATCATTAGTCTTTGATGAGAATCCATCTCTGGTGTTCTGCTAAATTTCTTCTTGTACCAAGTCGGACCACAATCACTCCTAGTCTAGTAGATTCTCCCTCCCATTCATAGAGTCCTTGTAGCTATGCTAGCTCTTGGGAAGGCCTAGAAGAGCTAGGCTCACCAAATCATCATTGACAACTATCACCCCAACACTTCCAAGCTCATCTCGACATTGAGTGAACTTCGTCAAGTATTTTTGGATCGTGTTGCCCTTAACCATCTTGATATTTTTGAGCTTGTCTCTCAGCGCCAGCTTCCTATGGTCGCTTTTATTCTGAAACAGATATGTTATGGCCTTCCACATAGCATATGAAGTCACCTTTCCATGGATACTCGAGACAATATGATCTTGAACTCCCTCTAACAAGATCCTTCTTGCCTTTTCTACATTCTTCTTCCATGCATAAAGAAGTTGAGAATCGGTCGTAGCGGGTTGAGGAATATCATTGTCAATGAATTCCTTTAGTCCATTATCCTCCAAAACTGCATCCATCCTCTCCTTCCATTCGATGTAATTGGAATTTCCCTCGAGTGCATATTCGAGTCTCAAGCCATTGAAAGACATCTTGATATGTTGCCGGTCCCAAAGAATGAATCTGCAAATTTGATGTACCTCATCAAAACAAACTCAATTTATTCTCTTCTATTGTGATTCCTAGTGCTTTGATACCATGTAGAAAATCTAACCAAGGGATTCAATCTGATCTTGTAATGTACTAAAACAAAATACTAAATCCTTATACAATTTGCGAAAACAAAATTCAATTGCACAATCACATAACAAGTAAGAGGAAGAAATTATCAATCGCACAACAAAATATGTATCTAGGGAAATAAACTGCTCAAAACCCCATTATTTATATATTTCATTAAGTCAAGACCATGAAAAAATACAATGATATTCCTCCACTAAGAAACCTATGCACTCTGCTTACTATCTCACTCTAATCTAGGAAAAATCAGTCCAATACTTAACTAATTCTTAGCCCCTATCTTCCCAATCTTTCTTACACATTCTTGGGCTAATTTAGCCCCCATTAATTAGGAAATTCCCAATTAATGATTGCGCAATGAATCATTGGCTTGCTAGTGACCTCATGCATGACCTGTACAATTTTTTAATAGTACAACTGATAGTTATCTTCCCTTTAACCTCAAACTCAATTGGGCCTTCCTTAGAACTAACATGCAACAACTATTTATAGCAAATTATCAATTAAATTATTGATCACTACTTGTGAATTAAATTAGATTTAATTCACTGGACCTCTCACTAGCTCATCTCTCAGTTAGAACTAGTTAAACTGATTTTAACTCAATGTAATATTCCCAAATGGGAAAATCAGGAATATAGTGCAAAACCATGGAAATATCAATGTAAAAATTAGATCAAAATAGGAGACCAATATGGAGACTTTTCATTCATTATAACAGCAACAAAATATGCATAATAAATGGGCCATAAGATGTACAAGAAGATAGAACAAGCCTCCAATGGACAAAACCCTCAAAAGAGGTGTTGCTACTATATATCAAAATACTAGAACACTGCTACAACGCAGTTTTAAAGGCACTGCTACAGAAAAATATCATGGGATGATATGTGCCTCAAAGGATAGATCTAATACACATCTGAGCACTATACAACCTCCAATGAAGAACCCCTTAAGGGTTTTCAGCAACACACCATGTACAAGATCTGAATCAAAGCCCTAAGGCCGAAGATTCACTGCAACATATAGATATGGAAAGTGTGGCTGATATGATATAAGAAATGGTGCAGCCTCCTCCAATAGATCTCCTAGATGAAAGGAAGATCCCCTTCACTAGTAAACCTTCTCTCCAAATGGTGTGCCAAAACCACCCTGTAACTCCTCCCTCAAAATAACGCAGATCTGGAAAGGAGATGTGCTATAGGGGAAAATAAATAAGTGGCCTGATGCTAAGATCTGACAATAAGCACAAGGGCCTTCTTTACTATCCTCCCAATGGAAAGGAACCCTTCTCCACTGAAAATAAGTAATGAGGTGACCCAAAGATGGTCTCCACTGCTGCAACTTGCAAAACAACTCAACCCTCAATAGGATCTGTGCTGTAGATGTAAGATGAAGCTTTGGCCAAATTCCTGATAGTGGAAGTGAAGTGCAAGAATCCTCCAAGAGCTACTCAATGGAAGAGGGGGGATTCCCGATCAGGAACACCCAGTGCTAAACAACACTTGCAATCTCAGCTAAACAGCCAAAGAAATCTATATTGTCTAAATAGACCATATATCGAAATATCATATACATCAACATGCTCCATATGGCTGCCATCCTCTTCCTTTTATAAGATATGAGCTTCCAAACCCTAAGCCCCATTAATTTATGACCCTACCTTCATGCAAGGTGTCTCCATATAAAACTGCGTTGTCCCTCATTGATTGCCACTCCTCCATGACAACGCTTTTGATTTGGTCAAAGTTGACCCAGTTCCAGCCCCTTTTCACACCTAAGGGTGCTTAATTAAGTTGCTAAGAAGTTTTCATTTTACATTGGCATTGATTTATTCATTATTAAAGAGACTTATGGACCTCCATTGTCCTCTTATTCATAAAACAAGGCAGCAAGACAAAATTTAATATTCCAACTAGCTCATGGATAATTGGGAATATTACAGTCATCCCTTCCCAAATGTTGCTTGTCCTCAAGCAACTGACAAGGTGAGTGCTGCAAATCTTCTCCTCCATCATTGGTGACACCATCATGTGATAAGATTCCCTCATAGGCTAAGTGTCTACTAATCTATCCCTCCATGAAATGCTCCTCCAAATTTCTCATGAGATGTAAGTACTTCATCCCACAAGGAAGCAATAGATCCAATGAAACAACCATGGTTTTCCCAATGTTCTCCCTAAAACATGTAGCATAATTAACATGAAAAATATTTCTCCCGTAGGGCACATACAATCCTCCCATCCTCCCTCTTCATCATTCCCATAAAAAGAATAAGTACATCATCAATGTATGGGATCAAAACCAAGCACATACAAACATAAATTTGCATAAATGGAGGTGGGTCATAGTCCCACATGTGGAACCAATGCAATATATCTCCTGACTGCATTAGATAATGATGTGGTAAGTGGTTTCCCCACTTACGTGCTACCCAAGTATTCTCACAATGGCTGAAAATGTGAGATATGTTTAGTGCCTTTGGAGTGCACCCACAGTGATATAACATATCCCTATATCCTCCAAGGGAGTGGCCATGTTCAGAAATGTTTATGGCCCAAAGTTGGACATGAAGTTTGTATGGAAGAATGCTCCTCCTTGGAGCTATGGCCTGCATATACATGGTAAAGGAATGAAAATATTCATCAAATAAAACATTATGTACATAAGCATGTTCCTAACCAAAATTTCTGCTCATACAAATGGAGTGGTCCATAGATAGATCCCCTCTCATTAGAAAATAGGAAAGAGGTGGCTGTGATAACTCCTCCATTGAGTTATGTATATTTCCCATCTCCACATGGTTCATGCATATTTGAAAAAGCTGATATAGTTCCTCCAAAGCCTTCCCAAGTGTAGCTTTCCATGATAGTGTTGTAGGCTCTCATGGAATAAGTATGGCTGAAAAGGAATTCTTCATGTGCTCTTTGTAGCAACTTCTCCTTGAGCTTGGAGGATCTAGATAAGAATATCCTACCATGACAATAGATGACTTCATCTTGGATTGAATAGCCCTCCTCATGTAGCTAGTCATCAAGTATCATGCATGTGAAAAGATCCTTTGAATAATCCACCAACAGTTGGGATTTCCAATATGGATCTATTTTCCATAGTGACAGCGCTGCTGATCTATCACAAAGAACATCTGTCATATGGCTGCCCTTCTCCTTGACATCTCCCATGCCAAAGGTACACATTGGGATGCTGCTATCCCCTCCTTGCTACTCTTCTTGCATATGCTCATGCTCAAGTAAAGGTTGAAGCTTTTGGAGGTTAGTATCCCATGGGAAGCTATCATCCATCGGTGTTTAGCCAAAGCATGCATGAGTGGCCACCATATTCTACCATGTATGGAAGATTTCTCTTCAAATGAGAACATCTTCTGAGTCTCCATAGCCAAGGAATGATCTCCTTGCCCCATGATGGTGTCATCCTCCAATCCTGCAGCATTTCCTCTCAGCGCAATATGACATGTGAGAGTGGGTAATGATGATAGTGGAAGAATGTCTCCCTCCTCCTTAAGCCTACCCAAGACTCTCAGTGCTGTATCTTGGCCTTCTAATGCTCCCATTGCTCCCGGATCTATGAATGGTGCATCATGATGTGAGACATCTCTCACCAAATCTGGATCAGGTGGCCTCCCAGGTGGTTTACCACAAGATATTGATTTCTCATGGACCAATCTCATATGCATAATAGATGGGAATATCATGTCTCTGCTTCCACTGCGCAAATCCAACTCTGTTTCTCGTGTGGAAGTTTCATGATATTTGGGTACCACTCTTAATGAAGCAAGAGTCCCTCTAATTGGAGCAATTGCTCCATCCTCACATCTTGGTGGTGGTGGATCATCTCCTGCTATTCTAGTGCTGTGACCCCTCTCTTGTTCTTGTTATTCTTCCTCTTCATCATCTGAGAAGACCACTATGTATTGTGCCTTTCCTGTTGCACATTTATGTTCGAGTGCCCAAGATTCTTGGCATGTGAAGCAAAGCTTCCTCCTCCTCAAGTCTCTTTGAACATCATCATCAAGAGGTTTTTTGTATTGGCTCTCCTTTGAAGGAGGAACCTTCTCATATTTTCCCTTTGATGGAAAAGAGGGCTTGTGCTAAAATGTTGCCTTTGCTTTTGGAAAGGCATCTTGAAGATCTCTAGCCATTTCAATGGAATCTTGAAGGGTAGTGGGCTTGGTAGACTTAACCAACCCATTAAGAGGTTCATATAACCCATCAATGAACATATAGACCCTTCTTGCTGTAGATAAATCAGGAACCATAACAGAAAGTTTTAAGAAATTAGAAATGTAAGTTTCTGGATTACTTGATTGTTTAATATTTGCAAGCCCCATGAATGGTGCTTCAGGATCTCTTCTATCAAATCTCTCCACCAACCTCCTTGTGAACTCTAAATATGCAATCACATTGGCATGACCCAATGTGGACAAGCCATGGAACCACCAATCACGTGCTTCGCCCTCAAGGTGCAACGCTGCTATCTTAATGGCCTCCATTTTTGGAACTTTGTTCAACTGGAAGTAGATGTCAAGCTTCTCTACCCATGATTTGGTAGTGCATTTAGATGACCCATCAAATTTGGGTAAGAAAAATATGCCCATAGTGCGGTGTAGATCATGATTCTGAATGAATCCTCCACCTCTATTGTGATGCCTGAGTCTCCTATTGTCCTTGATTGGACAAAATTCCTGAAAAATCAAGTTGTCCTTGAATATCTGAGATTGAGACTCATACTCCATGAAATAGTATTCAAGAGATTCTTTTTCTTGAAACCCTTCATTTCCCACTGCTAAAAATGTAAGAATTGTAGAGCGTTGGGAAACTTGTTGCTTTTGCACTGGTTGATCACTCCAGTGATGAGAAATGTCAGATCCTTCACCATGTTGAAATCATTTAGGGGATTCCTTGCATCTATCCATCCTCATCTCATTTATTTCTCTAGCAATGTATTTCATGGCTCTAAGAAGGATTTTGGGGAAATCTTCTCCTCCAGATAAAGGGGTTTTACCCTTGTCTTCTTTGCCATTTGTATAGTCAAACTTCCGATGTCTTCTTCTTTGATACCTCTTCTCTCTATCAGTATGAGGATCTCCTTATTTAGATGACATATTGGCTTTTCAAGATGCACAAGCTATGCCAAGATTATGCTCTGATACCACTGTAATATTCCCAAATGGGAAAAGTAGGAATATAATGCAAAACCTTGGAAATAGCAGTGTAAATATTAGATCAAATTAGGAGACCAATATGGAGACCTTTCATTATTATAACAACAAAAAAATATGCATAATAAATGGGCCATAAGATGTATAATAAGATAGAACAAGCCTCCAATGGACAAAACCCTCAAAAGAGGTGCTGCTACTATATATTAAAATACCGGAACACTGCTACAACGCAGTTTTAAAGGCACTGCTATAGAAAATGAATATACAAAATATCATGGGCTGATATGTGCCTCAAAGGATAGATCTAATATAGATATGAGCACTATACAACCTCCAATGAAGAACCCCTTAAGGGTTTTCAGCAAAACACCATGTACAAGATCTGAATCAAATCCCTAGGGTTGAAGATTCACTACAACATATATATCTGAAAGTGTGGCTGATCTGATATAAGAAATAATGCAGCCTCATCCAATAGATCTCCTAGATGAAAGGAAGATCCCCTTCACTAGCAAACCTTCTGTCCAAATGGTGTGCCAAAACCACCCTGCAACTCCTCCCTCAAAATAACGCAGATCTGGAAAGGAACTGCACTGTAGGGGAAAATAAATAAGTGGCCTGATGCCAAGATCTGAAAAATAAACACAAGGTCCTTCCTTACTGTCCTCCCAATGGAAAGGAGCCATTCTCCACTAAAAATAAGTGATGAGGTGACCCAAAGATGGTCTCCACTGCTGCAACCTGCAAAACAACTCAACCCTCAACAGGATTTGCACTGTAGATGTAAGATGAAGCTTTGGCCAAATGCCTGATAGTGGAAGTGAAGTACAAGACTCCTCCAAGAGCTACTCAATAGAAGAGGTGCGATTCTCGATCAGGAACACCCAGTGCTAAACAACACTTGTAATCTTAGCTAAACAACCAAAGAAAGCTATATTGTCTAAACAGACCATATATCAAAATATCATATACATCAACATGATCCATATGGCTACCATCCTCTTCCTTTTATAAGATATGAGCTTCCAAACCTTAAGCCCCATTCATTTATGACCCTACCTCCATGCAAGGTGTCTCCATCTAAAACTGCGATGTCCCTCATTGATTGCCACTCCTCCATGACAACACTGTTGATTTGGTCAAAGTTGACCCAGTCAAGATGTTCCAGCCCCTTTTCACACCTAAGGGTGCTTAATTAAGCTTCCAAGATGTTTTCCTTTTACATTGGCATTTATTTATTCATTATTAAGGAGACTTCTAGACCTCCATTGTCCTCTTATTCATAAAACAAAATAGCAAAACAAAATTTAATATTCCAACTAGCTCATGGATAATTGGGAATATTACACTCAAATAATTGAGTTAACTAATTACAACTCACAAATAAATATAACTTGTCCCCCTAAAAATAGGAAAATCCTTTACATGCCTCATCTTTGACCCTCAAATCGAATTTCCTAAGCTAACTCGCTCTTTCTCACTTAGTTAACTAATACAACTTGTTATGAGATGAAATTAAAATTTCTCTTCCAATTTAATTAAGGGAAAATTAAATCAGAATCCCCCTTTGGGTGCCATTTCTTATTGTCATTTCAACAAAAAATTAGAATGGAATTGATAATTTTTATTAAAAGAACATCAGACTTTATAGTGTAAATGAATTTTTAAATAAAAGGATAAACAAATAGTATCATCCATTTGGAATTGGAGGTTTTAAACGAAGGAGAGAAAAAGGGGGAAATAAGGTCACATTTTGATTTATAAATTGGTAGGAAGTAGCTCATCATAATAGCTCTTACAAGTTTCTATAAACTCTTTTTTATATGTAGTGTTTTATCTATGATTGAGTTTTGATATTATTATATTCAAAACATAAAATACCATCTACACCATGAGCAAAAGAGTTACTTTGTGAAATTCAATATAGGAAAACCTATGTTGAGGACTATGACTTGTCCTTTCCTTCTAAAAAATGCAAATATAAAAAAATTGAACTCAAGTTATGAAGTTGCCATTGAAAATTATGGTTTGTATGTGTTTGTGCAGTTTTATCACTCCTAAAACAACTAAACCACCACCATTAATTTTCAACCAGGGTAGGTCTTTTTATTTCAAAGGTGTCTGCAATATCTGTGTCGATACATGAACATTAAGCTAAAACATAAAAGTTGTTGTTGAACACACTTTCATGGATTAAACACTCTTGCAGAATGGGAACACACACTTGCAGAAATTAAAAGATACATTGTAGGAATGAAACTCACTCAACAAGGAATGAATCCGCACTTCATAAGAACTTCAGAATAAAGATAGGTGCACCATACACTATCAACTAATGATGCAACGACAATTGAATATACGAAATTGATTAACTTGTGTAACAACACACAATAAATATGAAAATATGAGTGTAACTATCCCACAATGAAACATGTGCAATGGTAATAAGAAATTCACACTAACATGTAAAGAAAACAAATATCTTACCAATACTACGATCCATGCTAAAGAGGAGGGCACTTCCTCCCTAGCAGGGTGCATGAATAAAATGAAACTACTTAAGAATTCAACACAGAAATTGCAGTAACAAGGTACAAAGCTAGACTTGTGGTGAAGGGGTTTGCACAAAAGAAAGGTATTGATTTTGATGAAATATTTTCTCCTGTTGTTAAGATGACTTCAATCAGAACTATTTTAAGTCTTGTAGCAGCAGAAGATTTACATCTTGAACAGTTAGATGTAAAGACAATATTTCTCCATGGAGATTTGGAGGAAGAGATCTATATGTAGCAACCAGAAGGATATGAGGTCAAAGGGAAGGAAAAATTAGTGTGTAGGCTAAAGAAGAGCTTGCATGGCTTAAAACAGGCTCCAAGGCAGTGGTCTAAAATTTGACAGGTTTATGTCTGAACAAGGTTATACTAGATGTCACTCTGATCATTGTGTTTATCTAAAAAAGCAAAATGATGGAAGCTATATTATATTGTTATTGTATGTAGATGACATGCTTGTTGCAGGGTCTAACATGCAGAAAATAAATGTGCTCAAAAGAAAATTGGCAAATCCATTTGCAATGAAGGATTTGGGAGCTGCAAAACAAATTCTTGGTATGAGAATAACTAGAGACAGGAAAAATCGCAAATTAACACTATCTCAGAATGAGTACATACAAAAGGTGTTGAAAATATTTAATATGCAGAATGCAAAACCAGTTAGTACACCTTTTGCTAGCCATTTCAAACTTACTAAGGAGATGTGCCCCAAGACCCAAGAAGAAATGGATTATATGTCTAAAGTTCCATATGCATCAACATTTGGAAGCTTAATGTATGCAATGGTCTGCATAAGGCCTGATATTGCACATGCAGTGGGAGTTGTAAGCAGGTACATGAACAATCCAGGAAAAGAACATTGGATGGCAGTGAAATGGATTCTCAGATATTTGAGAGGTACCACAAATCAAGCATTATTCTTTGGTGGTTCAAACATTGCTCTATAGGGATATGTTGATGCAGATATGCCAGGTGACAGAGATAACAGGAGGAGCACTACAGGGTATGTATTTACTATAGGTGGAACAGATGTCAGTTGGATTTCAAAAATCCAAAGTGTTGTTGCACTTTGAACAACAGAAGCAGAGTATGTTGCTGCTACAGAGGCTAGTAAATAAATGATTTGGTTACAAAGGTTTATGGATGAATTGAGTAAGAAGCATGATATGGGCACATTATACAGTGATAGCCAAAGTGCCATTCATCTTGCAAAGAAATCAACATTTCATTCTAGGAATAAACACATACAACTCAAGTACCATTTCATACGGTCAGTGTTGGAAGATGGACAGTCGAAGCTAGAAAAGATACACACTAGCTAGAATCCTGTAGATATGCTAACAAAAGTTGTAACCAGGGAGAAACTGAGAATATGCTTTGTTTCAATTAGTCTTCAAGAATGACGATGAATATGAGAAACATCCAGGTCCAAAGTGGAGTCATTGTCCAGCAAATGAAGTAGCGGTGGATTTGCTACAATCAGTCTCCAAGTGGGATATTGTTGGGTGTGGAGCCCCCAAGAACTGCTAGCAGTGATAGTCCCTGCCGGGACTGATATCTTTATGATTAGTCTATTACCACTGACATAAATATTTATGATTAGTACAGTCTAAACTAGTAGTTTGAAATGAATTCAACTTAGGCAAATGCTCCCCTAAAATTGTTTGCAGGCTGTGGAGGACATGCTACAAAATGAAATCTTTATGATTAGTATAGTCTAAACTAGTAGTTTGAAATGAAATCAAACTAGGCAAATGCTCCCCTAAAATTGTTTGTAGGTTGTGGAGGATGTGCTCCAAAATGTTTGATGCGTATAGATGATTTTCTAATATATTCCCAGGTTGTATAGAGAATTTTGTAATATATTCCCAAGTTGTGGAGGACGTGCTCCCATCAATCTTTGAAATACCAAAATAAATCTGTCATGCATTGTGATTAACAGAGTAGTGAGCTTCTTACCGGCTTATTATAAGTGTGTCACTAGTGTCTTCCAATGAGGATTGTTATAAGTGTCTTACAAGGAAGATTATTATAACAGAACCACAACAAACTTTCAGATGAAATGCTGAAAGACAACAATTTAAAACCTGCGATAAATACGTCAAATATATAAATCGTGTAGGCCTAACAAGAAAATCACAATCAAATTGTTCACAACTGAATGGATGATCCAATCAAATTGATCGTACCTGAATGGATGATCTGGAGTACAACCAAATGGAACTTGCGGTTTCGTAGAGAATTCATATCGTTTATGGAATTTGAGATGACCGTTTTCATCCAATTTTACTTCGATTTGGTTGATATGATCAAAATGTTATAATTATGAATGTTAATGAAAATTTACTAGAGATATTGGATAATGGATTTGTTCTTTTGGGTTTATGGAATTTGAGATGACCGTTTTCATCCAATTTTACTTCGATTTGGTTGATATGATCAAAATGTTATAATTATGAATGTGAATGAAAATTGACTAGAGAGATTGGATAATGGTTTTGTTCTTTTTAATAAAATCAATCACTTCACTTATTTCACTTCCTTATTTCTAAACTAGCAATCAATCAAATTTCCACAATATTAAACGAAGAGAAACCTATCATCCAACGATTTTGATAACTTGCGTGAAATACTCCTCTAAGTGGAGTTGAAGTTTAATTTAACGAATTATTATATGTATGTATTAGCTTATGATTACCATTGCCATTGGATTGAGAAGCACACACTTTTTAGTATATCCATTAAAAATTTTAAATGATGGTATAATGATTTTTTAATATTATTAGGAAATGACACAAAAATTATTTCAAATAGTTTAAGTATCAACAAGCTTATTGCTTTTTGACATTCAGTAAATGAATTTGTTTTTCCAAACATTTTTTCCCAATCTTCCAATTAAAAGGATGAGATTTGTCACAACCACAAGTAAATAACCACATTTACTATCAGTTAAAAAAATTAACCTACGCATACACCTCACACCAATTCTAAATGCAAAGATGTGAATTATAAATCAATAATATTAATCAACATGCTATCCAAGTTAATTTCGCTCAAACCTTATAACACACATATTACAAATTATTTACATTAATCAACATGCTGTCGATATAACCTTTGCTCAAACCTTATACAATGTTTTTAACACCAATATTACGAATTTCATTCTAAATACTTTATAAAGTTCGACATCAAGATTTGGCGTTAATATCAAAGTGTTAGCACGTCTAATCGGGTGTACAAGTATTAAATGTTTGAGGTACACATCGAGATTATGTCATAAGTTTGCTAGCAAATGACTTAAGATACTAGAGCGCATTTCCTAGTTGATAATTGTGGTTAATTTATGTTTCTGCGTCCGGTTCTCGATATTTGAGTTACGACCTCCACTTGTCGGCGTTGCGTGGCACCTCATCCACCGTCGATCTTCCACCCAAAGCATCCAACGAAGATCTGGGATAAGGAGGTGGGTTAGGGTAACCACCCGCCCCTAGCCTCCCACCTTTGTCCCATTGTTGCTCTCTTGATTGTTGATCTCAGCTCTGCAACAACAACCTTCCTCCCATGACCTCTCTATCATGGGGTTCCTTTGGCGAGGATGGACTGCTCGACCTTGTTTCTATTTCTCCCTTACCTCCTTCTAAGTTATAAGGAGCCTATTAATGGTAGCAATACTTCTCAACACTTTGAGGGTGGTTCCAAGTTAAATCCTGCAACTGGGCAAACTCATTCGCTCGCCAACACACTTGTTGGTCTTGTTTAGCTATCGAGTCTCCTCAGCTCCGACGACGTTGGACCCATCTCCTGCAAGCTTCTGCGATGCCGGTTTCTTCAGTAGGTATTTTAAGCTAAGTCAGTTTACAAAGATATTTAACATGAGTTTTGAGGTATTTACAATTTAAACCCTCGGTTATCTCACAATTTTGTTTACAGTTTTTGTCACCGCGAGGCACAGCTTGGAGTTGACTCGAGTTGTTCCAGAAGCGATGAAAGGCAACTTGTTACCCTTCTTCAAAACCTTGAGGTAGGCGTTGTCCCTATTAATCTTATTTCTTTATGCACAGGTTCCCATTTGTAATTCCCTTTCCCTTCCACTACATACCTTACAGGCAGGGTGATCTCAGTCTTCAGTTACTGGCTTCCGTCGTGGACTTAGCTTTATGATTTGCCTCTCATGGAGGACTGTTCATTTATATTAATGCTCTGTTCATATTTTTGACAAGGGATAACTTAGATTCAAGTTCCCTATAATTGAGCTAATATATTCATGGGTTTAATCCTGGAAACTAAGTTCTGGTTTTCTTTCCAATTTTTGTAACTGTATTTGTAACAGTCTTATGCACAGGCTTATTTGCCTCAGTTGGAGGACTAAACATTTGTTTTTAAGACTCTGGTTTATCTTCGTTGAATGATAACTTAAGAAGTTAGCCTGTATACAAATTATGTCTTTTACATACGTTATTGGTTTTTCCTTATGGCTAAATACAATCTCTGTTTTGAAATTTAGTTACTCTAGAGAAGTATGCTTCGAATAGTATGTTTCATCTGTAGGCTATTTTCCATATCTCTATTATGGTATTGGTTCACACAACAAGGCCTGTAGCTCTGACTCTTTATTTTATTTTCGAAGTTCTTCTGGTTATTTATTTTGTACAAATTCTTTTACATTGAAACCCTTGTTAATAAATCATTGATTCCGACAGAGAGTTGTTAGGACCGGGATTGGAATCCTCCTCGCGGAGTTCTGGTCTGAAACTCACAACCATCTGGTTTCTCACTTAAGTTGTATATAGCCTTCCCTTGCTGAAAGGTTATCTAGTTTTCTATTTTATCAATAATTATGACTGCACTCATTGTCGTGGTTCGTACTTCTTCCTTTTATCAACAAAGAAACTCATAATTTACAGTGTTAAATTCTATCTTATGAATATTCCAGATTTTCTATTATATCATATATTTTCATACTTTTCAGAAGACAGGAATTCCACATATTTATTTCAGACATGTATGTTCTCAATTAAAATCCTACAACAATATGTGAATGTCATACATCTTCGTAAATATGATAATGAACAATAGGTAGTCTTTTGTTTAAAATAAAATAGCGAATTAATTCTGAATGCAACAGACAGGCTTTGTTATTTACTAGAACTAGTACTTAATTAATCTGTTGTTCTTTTCTTCTGTGCATAGATGTGTACATAGATGCTCAAGTCATAAATGTTCTACAATTAATTTTCCTGCATTACAATACTACAAACTTTGACTGTAAACATAAAATGGTAGAGTATACCTACTTCAGAGTACAGGTTTTTCACAGTAACTGTCGGTCCTCCCAACCTTGAGCGAGGCGATTACGTCCTCCGCTCCCCCCTTGCTCCTCACCAGGTTTGAGGTAGTTTTCTGAGACAGGCAGTCAGACCTCAAGATTTAACAAAATCCAATCTTGCTGCCCTAGGGTGAACTTCTGAGTTCCACTGGTTCTCTCACCAGCTCAGGATAACTCAAGCCCAAGCATCAGCTTCTTAACCCTTTTCCCTTTTCTGCACAGAACCCCCTTCCCTCCTAGGATTTTTCCTTAAATCCTTTTTGGAAAGGTAACTGTTAGAACTGTCTCAACATATTCCTGGGTTTCTTGGAATATTTTACCACACAGTTACTTTCACCTTTTACTCCAAAAAATAAAAGTATCATTTAATTAAATATTTAAATAAAAATCATGTGTTAATGTCATTAACCAATGCCTCATTTGTTTCTCATTGTGAATATGTCTTAACAACTCATGTAACAATTAATAAAAAGTAAAAAATTGAAATAGAAAGTTGCAAGATCTATGTTCAACTAATAGTGTGAGTGTGATGTTAGAGTTGTTTATTATTTTATAAATAAAGTTATCTATTTAATGAGAACTTCCCAAAATTATTTTTGAAGTCATTTTAGTGGTTAATTTTACTTCCATTTTCAAAAATAATATTATTGGTAGCATTTTTTTTTAGACATGACTTTAACCATCATTTAAAAAAAAACCTAAAAAATAATATTACTATTAATACCAATATTAATTTTGAAATTAAAATTATGAATTAATTGAAACCTAATATCATTACAAAAGAAAAATCTTAAAATTAACTCTAAATCTAATAATAATATTAACTATATTATTTTATTAATTTATTGTTTTTGACAAATTTATTTTTAATAAAGTAAACAAAAATCATTTAATAAAAATATATATTTTTATTAAAAATAATAACAATTAAAAAATGTAAAATAAAAAATACAAATTTAAAATAAGCAAACATACTTAAAAATATAAACGTGAAAAGATGATTTATGGAATTGTCCATCTCCACTTCCTGCGCAAAAAGAAAACTATCACTCTTTTTGCTGTCCACCTCCTCTACTTTCTTCCCCAAAATTAGTGCTCAACCCATATTTTGCTAAAAAAACTAGAAGAGTTACGTGGAGGGAAGGAGACGAAGGAGGAAGCAAGTTGGATTTTTTTTGCAGGAGGTAAAAGACAGCCAGTTGGATTTTTTTGGGACATGGAGTGGGGTATGGGCAACTACGTAAATCACCTCGACTTAATGTATGTTTGGGTTTTTAACATATGCTTTTTAAATGTTTTATTTAGTTTTCTTTTATAATTTGTATTTTTTTAATTTTAATTTTAATTAATTTTTTCATTTTATTTAATAAACTATTTAAATCTTATGTGTAAAAAAACACATATATAGAACTTTTTAATAAACTAACCCTATAACATTTACCTCATCACTACCACAATATATACCCAATAATTTTAATATATTTTAAGTAATATATATATATAACTTTTTAAAGAACTAACCCTATAACATTTACCATATTATTGGTATATTTACCACAATATATACCTATTAAATTATATCAAAGATTCTAAGTAAAAGAAAATATATATGGAACTTTTTAATAAACTAACCTTATTGATGACGATGATGATGATGGTTAACGTCCACTGAGAACAAACTTTGGTCTATCGGACCTATACTTTTCTTAGTTCTTAATTGTCTGGCTTCGCGTCTTTCTTGGCGAGATTGGTGTTGTAGCTTTCTTTTTCTTCTCTATGGTCTTCCAACTTCCTTTATCTTGCACCTCCTTCATTTCCTCTGATTCTCTTGACACTTGTGTCTTATCTTCAAGATCTGGGAGATTTGCTTTACTGCGAAATGAAGATTTATTTTGCGTGGTATTCAAATCCTCATAATTGTTGATGCTTGAGGGGCTGTCAAGTTCATTTTTTTGTTGTTGGGCGGGGCTTTCCCCTTGCTTGTCTTGAGGGTTGTTTCTTTCTTGCCTAATTTCTTGCGATTCAAAGTATTCTTCCTTGATGACAGTGTAATGTTCCTTTTGTGCTCCTTCCCACCATGTAGATCTATGGTGATTCTTTCTAGCAGAATTTTTCTGGGAGACTTCTGGGCAATTTTTGGCTTGATGGCCTGTCTCAAAGCAGGATCGACATTTGAAAAGGACACTTTCATAGTCGAGTTTCTGGTTCCATACATAGTCTTTGCTTGTTGGGATTATTTCAGTTGGGAATCCGGCGCTGAAGTCCATTTCTACACACTGTACTTGTATATTTACCTCAATATATACACATTAAATTATAACAAAGTTTTGGGGGCTAACCATGTGCCTTATCATTAACTTGATAATTAATATAACCACTCCGAGTCATTGCATTTGACACATAAAGAAACTCATAAACTATTGGCCTAGGAGCTTATGACAATGGGTTATCATTTTAAAAACAAGTGTAATATGCAACGTTGTCGCTTAGTACCCGCCTCTTATGCAAAAAATGCAAAAAGTATCTGACAATTAAATTAAAAAAAACAATAAGATGGGAAGATTTTCTTTATTAAAATCATTATTCAAATATCATAATTCTAATAACTGAAACTATGTGAGAGAACTAAACTTGGATTTGAATCATTATAAGTTTTACGCACTTCATTTTCCAATGGAGTAATATAGTGATTAATTTATATATATTTTTAAATTTTCAACTTTTTTATTTGAATTATTAATTTTAATTTTATTGTCTTTATATTGTGGTAGAGTGAAATAGTTTTATTTATGATTTCCAAAATATTGATTGAAATATTACATTTTGTTAAAGTCAATGTGGATATATTTATTAAGGAAATAATGTCCCCACTTCTATGTATAAAAATAACCTCATTGATAAACTCTATCTTAACTTCATATTTATAATACATTTAGAAGCTCTTTTAAGCTTTGGAGTTTCAAGAAGACACATATATCAAGGAATTTGATCCCTCTAATTCTATGATAAATATAGTATTAAAATGGATTTACAATTTAAGAAAAGTTGGCAATTTGAAGAATTTGATATTTCTAGTTCTATGATAAATATACTATTAAACTTTACTCTAAAATAAGAATAATATAGTTTATAATTATGATTCATGAATTTCAGTGAATGTTAGTGTCTCATTAATTTATATAAAAACAATATAGTCGTAATTAATGAAGGTCACTCAAATTTCCTTAAGATAAAATATACTCAACAAAATAAAATATATAAGATAATCTTATATTATATAGTAATGAGTATAGCTAAGACCTTTATTTTCAATATTAACTTTATATAACAAAATTCATGATGTATAAACTTACATTGCAAAGTAAACTAAATGAGTTTTTCCCTTACATTAATAAATAAATAAAATGAGCAAATTCTTTGATTCTTATATTGATTAATGAGATTTACACACTCCTAGCTATATATTAAGAAAATTCAATATACCGATATTGTCTCATTATTTAAATAATGAAAAAAATGATTAAAACTTAAATTCAATATACGCATATTGTCTCATTGTTTAAATAATGAAAAAAATGATTAAAACTTAATTGTTAGAAATGAGCAAGAACATTTCATGTTGTTAAAAAAAACAAGTTAAAGCAGACTTTCACCATTAAAATGTGTCAAAAACTTAAATGGTCTATATCACTCGGGAGTTTGAAACCATATTGAAGTTCGTTAAATAGATGTGAGCGATAAGGATGGAAAATGGCCTCTCTTGTCGATATTAATTTTTTCAATACAAAGTATTCATTAAATAATGTGTGGTTGAATTGTCGTACATGTAATTTGTCCATCGCGTTTTTTAATTACAAAGATTTTATATTGAAATTGTCTTATATTTTTAGAATATCAGTGTGCATTTTTTATTTTATTTTATTTATTATTATTATTATTATTATTATTTTTAATAAAAAAGTATGTGGGTGTTAAAGTATAGTTAACACTATTTTGAAAAGAAAGAGAAAATAATTTAAACTATAAAATAAAATTAATTATAAATAAAGTTAACTAGCAATTACATCTAATGTTGTAAAGGAAATGTTGTAAGGAAGATGCTAGAAAGAGATGAACTGTAATTAATTTGATGTGTCGTTATATATATATATATATATATATATATATATTAATGTCATTAGAGTTATATATATAATGTATAATGTTTGTAATAGACATTGCATTTTCATATTTGAAAAGAAAGTCATGGTAGAATTTGTTGAAGATGTGGGTTTGTAAAACAATATTTTTGTGAAATATGGAAATGTAAAAATATTGAAATGAATTATTGAAGTTGTTTTTATTTAGTAGGATTTGTAATATTATAATAATATGATACTGAAAAGAATACATAATTATATTGTTGAAATAAGTAAAAGATGTAATGGAAAGGTTAGTTGATGGCAATTGATTTCTATTATGTGACATTTTAAGAATGTACAATGTTTGAAATGTAATTTTGAAGAGTTTGCAATTGTTGAAATGTACATTGCATGTTAGTATTTTGCAATAAATTTGTTATATTTTGTAAAAGATTACAAGTCTATCATGAAAAAAATGATTGATTCTGAGCTTGGTGAAGAGTTAGGAGATATGCCGAAGTAATAAGCAACCTGCAAAGAGAATTTTTTTTTGAAAAATTAGAAGGATTTTGTTTTTTGAAAAATAGAAATTAACTTGTTCAAATTGACTACAATGAGGTTTTGTGTGAATTCTATCATAAATAAATTTTATTGATTGAAATTGAAGTTACCTGTAATATGGGAAATTGGAAACGTTTAGTCGTAGATGTAGGTTGATCGATGACGGACTGGACACCATTGGAGATTTATTCTGAATTGCAGGTGCCTATTTTTGGATTGCCATTCTGCTCTTTCTTTTCGCAATTTATCTCATTCGTGTATGTGGATCATACGTTTTATGGTAGATTTTATTTTAAGTAACAAATCTATAGTTGGTCGTAGTCTATATAGCGGTATGTTTGGATTTGGCACTGGCAGGAATCTTTTTTGTATCTCCTACAATGAATGAATTGTTGTATCTATTTATGCGCAGTAGTTTTGTAGCTGTGATATTAGGGAGTCCATGTTTTCTGTTTCAAAACATATAAAATATTAGATGCAAATAGTTAAGAATTATATCAAGAATGTAATATTTTGAACCATTTATTAATAATGAGTAAATCAGGTTATTGTTAGTAGGTAGAAATGATGTGTGATAAAAACATTTTGGAGTTGATAATATTTGGAAACCTTTAGGAGATGTTATATATGGAATGCAATGGCTCTGTAGCTGTGATATCTTTGAGTCCATGTGTTCTGTTTCGAAAGATAGAAAATGTTAGAAGGAAATAGTTAAGAATTATATAAGGAATTTAATATTTTGAACCATGTATTAATAATGAGTAAATTAAGTTATTGTTAATAGGTAGAAATGATATGTGATGAAAATATTATGGAGTTGATGATATGTGGAAACCTTTAGGAGATGTTAACATATGGAATGGAGTTGGTCGTATGTAAGAGACATTGAATGGAGAAGTTCTTCTGCTTGTTTTTTGCGAGCAATATTTTTGTTATCTTTCATTTTCATGAAATGATCGAAACTGAATGCAGGGCAAATTCGGAGATTCTGTAGTGAAGGGACTCTTGAAATTGCTGTGAATGTGAGGCCTTGTTGTTCAGTTTTCCAATGTCTATTGTTGCTTTTGGTAGAGTCATACCTTGATATTTATGTATAGTTAATGCCCAAGCCATTTTTAGTGGAATTTGCATACGAATGTTATTGCTGGAATAGGAAAGTGAGTGGGGTTTGTTTCATCCCAAGCATGCTCGATGTATTTTGGAAATTCAACGACGACAAATGTTGGAAGTTGTGTAGGTGAAGTTGATTCTTTGTAGAAGATGGATATGATTTCCCTGAGGGAAAAATTAACAAGCCCTACTGAAACCCAAAGGTTGGAAGTTAGCATTACTTTTTGCCCTTTGCAGAGGTAGAAAATTCGCTCCAGTTGCTCGTCATCTGAAGAGAAGGTAGAATATGTGTTGTCGTCTTCTACAATTGATCATGCAACTGGAGTGTTTAAAGATTTTATCATTTACTTGTTATGATCCAATGTTTGAGCATTTGTTGGAAATAGATGCATAGAATCATGGAAAGAATGTATTTCATCTTCATACAAGAAAGAGTCTGTTCGTGTCATAAGGATGTTGTAGTCGTCAATTATTGGATTTGCATTTCTAATGTTTTGGAGGATGTTTCTGAAAGTAACTTGAGCTCTGTTCTCACCTTGTTGACGAAATATTTTGTCCAACGTGATGATTGTGGTGAATGTGTTCTACAATGCGGTTCCATGACTTGTCCCTGCATATAGTGGTATGTCTTTGACGAGCGGTAACTGGCCGAGATCACCAACTAATATAATGGAACAACCACCAAATGGAAAGTTCCTCTTTAATGGAAATGCTTCTCGAAGACGTTCATCAACCTGGTTAAGAAGCTTAGGTCCAATGAAGCTCATTTCATCAATTAGTATGTACTTGATATGCTTAAGTTCTTCTTGAAATTTTGCAAGAGCATTGCCTTCTAATGGTGTAAGATCTTTTATTGGAAGGTGGAGGGCGATATGGATTGTCGATGCTTGTATGTTGAATGTTGCAACACTTGTAGGGGCTAGGAGCATGATCAGTGAAGGTTCTGAGCTGGAAAGTGCTATTAGTATTTCTCTAATGCAATTTATAAGAAGGGATTTCCCAGTGCCTTGTATTATCATTCGCAGAGCAGGTAAGATATCCTTCTTACTGGAGTGAGTACAAATAATATTCAGAGCTTTTTTTTGCATTGGATATAATGAGTTAGGGTACGTCAAAGTATCTGTATATTTTTGAATAATGCGATGGATAGAGCGATTATTCTCAATGAATTGTGCGCCTATTTCTTCGAGATGCAATGGGATAGTGGTATGATTCTAGTTATGGTTGTCATCAAAACCACGAAGCCCAAGAATTTAAATGTCATTTATGAGCAGTTCATATGTAGGGTACAACTGAGAGAGCAATTCCCATTCATTTAGGTCCATGGTTTCTGGAGGATGGAATTCATGAATAGTTGTGTTATCATTTTCAGGAGGATCGATATCAGATAGTGTGCGGTGTCAATGCCAAGGTTCGTAGAATGGACGAAATGCTTGCCAATTT
This sequence comes from Pinus albicaulis, assembly GCA_034641835.2. Taxonomy (NCBI): domain Eukaryota; kingdom Viridiplantae; phylum Streptophyta; class Pinopsida; order Pinales; family Pinaceae; genus Pinus; species Pinus albicaulis. Next base: position 30,702,455 of record CM076581.1, read on the forward strand.
CTGATAAATTCTTCAGCAGAATTTCCTATGTCACTGGCGATATGACGAAATGGTTTGTAGAGCATAAGTTTAACTCTACAAAAGTCAACATAAGAAGATTCAATTGTGGATGGTATTGAGGAATAGCGTGGTATGATACGAAGAATTGCTTGTTCGGGTCTTTGTTTCCATTTGTTTGTCTTACGACGGGGATCATATGACCATGATCTTGCTATTTCTATAAGTGATGTGGATTCTAAGGCAGATGGTCGATGGATGTATGTATCTATGAAGTGTGGTGATGGAGGAGTGGTGGTGTTCTTCTCTGGAAGGTGCATATAGATTTGTTGGCTTACATTTAAAGGGAAGAAGGAGCGACTACACAATGTTAATGGTAATTTCTGTATCATATGACAGGTTTATTGTGCTCCTTTGTCACGATCGACAAGAGTTTCTGCAAGGAATTTTCGAAATACATATGTTGCTGGGTCAACATTAGATGAAGCGAGTACAATTCTACGTAGCATGTCATGGAATGTTTCAAATTTTTTTTCTGCTTTGGATGCATATTTCGCAATATATTTCTGAACGTCATGGATTGAGAGAACTGGTTGGCAATCAACATTTGCACGCTAGATAGATAGGATGGTAGGGTTATGGGTATTTAGTCGATCATCATTGCAAGCGGGGGTGTATGTCTTTTGGCCATTGGAGTCAATGAACAAGGACAAATGTGCATGTAATTCCCAAGGTGCTTTATATCGACATTCGAATGAGGAGCCTTTTTTTCTGAGGCATGTGTTTTTAGTGCATTTTGTGTGTCTCTCAATGCAATTGATAAGTTGGACATAATCATTAAAAGGATTGTTTCTGAGAATATCTGACGTGGACAATAAGCAAGGGTCTTCTAAATTTGTTTGAGAAATTGATTGGTTAGAAATTGTAGAAAGCTGAGGGTTCCAAGCTGATATGTATTTGTCGAAGAATTGTTTAGTACTATCGACTGCTTCTATGTTATTCCAATTAAGAGTTTCCATATCAGGTGCATTTTGTATCCAGAGGAAGCCATGGATGTGCACTGATCCTGTATGTTGCCATTCATACCTATGAAGGATGTATTTTTGTTAGAAAATTTTGAGTTAGATGGAGTTTGATGTATAGAGAATTATGAAAGTAATGTGGTAGAGTGCATATCTATACCAGTAGTCTTTTGTTTGCAAGTGTTTCTCCAAGATAAATTCACGAAATATTGTGAATCTATGGTGCATATATAGTGATGTTAAGTGGGGGTTAGAGATAATGTTATCATTCCTCCATTTGTGTTGTTTTGCAACATTAGGAGGTGGAATTCCTGGCATGATTGCATGAAGATCAGGCCATTTTGTATCAGTTGCACTTAATGTGAAGAAGAACATTGGGCAGCTGAGTTGGGATATCATGTCTGTCAATTCATTTTTAGCTTTGTGCCAAAAATATCTTGTGCCACGTAGAGAGCTACCGAAGTGCATCACTTGTTCTGCCAATTTGTCGTCTAGAAATTGTTCTAGTCGGATGTTCAATTCATGGATTGATGTTGGGAAGCCATATCTAATGTTTTTTTTTTACAAATAAGGATGTTGTTTCTTGACTGCGATGATGCATCATCAGATTGTATATGTTGTAGCGAAAGCGAGGGTGCTTGCCGAATCTGTTATCGTGGTAATGCAGAAGATGACGTGCGTATTCATGTAACTGCACTGTCTTTATTCTTGGTTGATTTGGTAGTGCAGCTCCTGTGGGGAATAGGGTTGGGAAAGCCATAGGGAGGAGACCTTCTGTGTTGTATTCATTGATTAGGGATAGGCTTATTGGTGGCCATTCAATTGTAGTACCAGAATGGTGGTTGTATGCATGTAAATAATGCCGTATTTCTTGGATTTCTGTATTTCTATTAGGAATAGTGGGAATGAATGATGATGTATGGTGTGGGTATTAGTTTACGGAATCTTCAGTGGGAAAAACTGGTGTTTCGATTGACAGTTGAGTAGTTGGATCTGTGGTATTGGAATGGTGAAGGAATGAGGAGATATCAGTGGGGAGTTCTGGTAAGGACGCTAGTGCATTGTTATAAATGTGAGCATTCCTATAGTAAGGATCATTTGTCAATTTGTATTCTAATGCAGCGAGAACTCAATGTATACTTACAATGCAATCATAAGCATGATGGTCATTACTTTGATGGGTAACGATTAAAATATCCAAGTCTTCAACACGTCATGGCAACATGCATGTTATTTCTGTAATGTATTGCGGAAAGCAAATTGTGTGGCTAGTGTATTTATATTGGCCACCACGTGCATGTGTTACTTGGAGGATAGGGTTAACCCTAGCAATAAGAATTTCTTCTATTTGTGAAAGAGCAACCAGGACAGGTGGTTGAGGACCAGGTCCATGTTGTTTGATAATGAGAAATGATGAATTTTTTTTCAGACATGCATCTGTAGCAACAATAGATTTGGTTCGACATGCGAATATGGATTCCAGGATATGATTCAAGACAAATGGAGCATGGTGATTTATGTGCAAGCCTATCAATTCTTGCACCGAATTCATGTTGTGCATCATTAGTATGAACGTTGTTGAAAGCATGTGTAATGGAGGGAGGGGTTGAATGAGCTATGGATGAAATTGTTTGAGCATCATTATTGTGAACGTTGTTGAAAGCATGTGGAATGGAGGGTGGTGGCGAATGAGCTTTGGATGAATTAGTTAGAGTGGTTTGCTGAGAAGATGGATGACTTGAAAATTGGGAAAGAGAATTGCTTTCGGAGTGAGAATTGTTTGATGAAAATTGTGAATTTCCATCGTATGTTCTTGATGATGAATTTTGAGTTTTATTTTTCCTTTTGTTTGTTTGGGAATCTTTGAGGGCTTTTTTAGCTTGATAAGCTTCACGTCGACATGCATTTATTTGTTCTTTATTTGCTGCATAGTATCTTCACTCGCGTTCATCATTAGAAGTAGTAGACATTTCGGCAAGTTAATGCACCTACACAAAAGAGAGATGGAGTGACAATGTTAGTTGGAGAGACAACAACCATGTTATTGTATGGAAGGGGAAAAAAGAAATTGAAGTTTACAATTTATTTTGTTAATATATTATTAGAACAATGTGTTTGAAAGTAAGTTTTAGTAATTTGTAGCTATAGAGGAAGATAATAAGATGTGTAACGTGTTGATAACAATATGTTTGAGATTATATTTAAGTATTTTAGAGATGTACATGAAGGTAATTGGATATGTAATGTGTAAATTTGGTTGATTTGTTAACAGGGAAAAAGTTAAAGTAATGTGAATTACCTGAAATGAAATTACATACAATTAGATGTTTTGTTGGAAAACATATGAGTAAAGAATAAGAGATATATTTGGAAAGGCATACAAAATAATATGGTCTATAAACGTATTTTTAAAATAAAATAATAGAAATTAGGAATAACACAAAAGTACTTTGAATAATATTAATCTATGATATTGAGATTTTATTGATTACTTGAAGGATGTTGTTACATTCTGTTGAGAATTGCAAGCTCTCTTCTTTGATGATAACACATTTCAAGCATGGTATGTCTCTAAATGTTTCTGTCTTCACTGATAGTGTGAAGATGTGATCTGTCCAGAGTGCTTTGGAGACAATTTCCTTTATTACATCAGGATCCTAAGATAACAAATAGAAGTCCTTTGCATTAACTCCAAGAATTGTAGATGTTCCGTCTTCGAAAGCAACTGTTGAAAGCAACTGACCAGTGTGATCTTGTACATCTATCTTTAGTAAGTTTCTGTAATGACAGTCAGTTACTTCGGTGTTGCATTTAGGGCAATACCATGTGCTTGCATTCTTTGGAATAAGTTTCTTCATGCATTTTTTCTTATCAACAATAGATGGGCATGATAGGTAGTAAAAATTGTCCATCCATACTTTTGTTATTGTTCACATGACTTGGTTGAATGCAGGTATCTTTGAGGACTCGATATTGTAAATATCCGCAATCGTTATTTTTTTGGGTTGATGGCCAAAATAAGGTGAATATATTTTTGTCAGTGGTGTAGAAGTTATAGTGGAACCTTCTTTTCTAAACCATGACTTTAGGATATGAGCCTCTTCGATGTTAGGATCTACAAGAATAATCGATCTTGTTGTAGTACTGACATTTTTTCCATTAAATTCAGCAACACGAGCGAACTTGATTGCTATGATGGGATTATTTCCTTTAGCACATAAGCTGGAAATTTCTTTTGATACTCCATCAAAATTACCTCCCCAAAAGGTTGCATCCATGTTATATCTAGACATGTCTTGAAGATTTATTGTTTGTTTCGTAACTTCTGAGCCGTCTTTTCTATGTATGGTGCATGGATTGGAAATGCTAGTAACAATACCAAGAACATCAACAATGGAGTTCATGTTTGTTGTTATGATATCATTGATTGATTTTATATTGAAATGCACTGTTAGGTTGGATCTTCTTTCGTTGGCAACATGATCTATGGTAGATGTAGCATTTAACAAAATTTCCCACTCATTGTTTAAGTGGTTGTATTGTTTATTAGCCATTTTCACATTGCCTTTTGAGACAATGTACCTATTTCCAACTTGGGTTTTATCAAAGAAAGAATCGACAACATTGTTGAAACATGTAATGTGAATTTCACCACCTTCTGTATCGTAGAGGTCGAAGCCAAACACTTTACCAGGACCATATTGATTTTGAAATTGTCGAAGAGGTGTCTTTCTTTGAACATATCCTTTTATGCACCAGTTTGAATGGTAAGGGTTTATTGGTTTGATTGGAATTTGGACTAGTGTAATGGATGCAGTAGGAATGTTAGAAAGGGTGCAGTGCCTTTTCGACGAAGGTTGTTGGTTCGATGACGACGGATCTTCTTCTTGAGAAGTGATCGGGATACTTAGATTTTTTGGAATACCAAATAAAGGTGCAGATGTAGTACAAATTTCGAAGTCTAGTAGTGTTATAGACCTACATGGTAAATGATAGTAATAAGAGAAATTGTTAGAGTTCAAAGTCATATGAAGGAAATATGTAAAGTTTAAATAAGAATTTTGTAACAAACTTACACTGATGGACCAATAGTTGAAGTAGTCCAATTTTTAACATGTATAATTGAACCTTTTTGAAGAAAGCTTGCTTCAACGAGGTCATTGCAAGTTATTGGAAGCATAAGGCGCTTCATATGTGTGCCATCAGAGACGGCGGTGCGATATCGTACTGTTGAACTTTGCATTGATGTAATACGTTCAAGTTCAACGATTTGTAGAAATGGTTGAATATGAATTTTCCCTGAGAGCATTGAGGAAATAGCATTCTCAGTAAGATTTGTTGTCATTTTCAGAAAACAGAGATAAAAGAATAATTAAAATTGTTTATATGTGGTTTTGAGTTAGATGTATAATTACGATTCCTATAGAACTACATGAGAAGTTAAAGGGAGTCGAAATGGATCATTATTAGGTAAATGTAAGTTAAAAAATAATGATTGTGGGACTGAAAAAAATATGGCTATATGTAAAACTAAAGGTTTTTTCAAAAATCATGGATGAAGCTACAATTATTGCTTGAAAAGTTAGTTTTTGTAAATTAATCTAAATTTAATATATAAAAATTATGGATCATTTATAGGTAAATCTTAGTTAAGTTAAAACTAATGATTATGTTGAATATAAAAAACTAAATGATAAAAATGTTGATGGTGTTAGAAAGAATCTTGTACAAAACATAGAAAAATAATATCTTCTTCAATTTATTAATATGAAACTGAAATTATTATTAATATTCCTCTATTGCAATCATTCAAGATACCAGAGCACTTTTCTAGAATAATATTTAGGCATAACAACCTTTGAAATAATATTTGCTAAAAGACATCTTCACAAATGTGAAACTTAGAATATAATGAACACAAAGTATCACTAAAAAGAAACAATATTCTACAAAACATGTGCACTATAATATCTCCACATGAAAAATAATCCATGCATAAGAGTGCATGAAAAACATGTGAATGACATCTTCACAAATGTGAAACTTAGAATATCATGAACCCAAAGTATCACTAAAGAGAAACAATCTTCTAGAAAACATGTGCACTATAGTATCTCCACATGAAAAAATAATCCACGCATATGAGTGCCTAAAAAACAAGTGAATTTAATTATTTTTCTAATTAAAAAAATTCATTTTTGAACAAAAACACATGAAAAAAAATAAGAGTGCATGAAAAACAAGTGAATGACATCTTCACAAATGTGAAACTTAGAATATCATGAACACAAAGTATCACTAAAGAGAAACAATCTTCTACAAAACATGTGCACTATAATATCTGCACATGAAAAATAATCCATGCATAAGAGTGACTAAATTACAAGTGAATTTAACTATTTTTCTAATTAAAAAAATTCATTTTTGAACAAAACACATGACACTTTAATATCATTTCTTCTTTGTAATTTAATAAAATAAGCCCAGATAATTTGTATAGAAAACAGTAGATGCTGGCTGGGTTAAACTTGGGAGTTAAATTTGTATAGAAAACAGTAGATGATTGGTAAGTTTTTCAAAAAAAAAATTTTAGGAGCAAGGATCATGCTTTTTTCTTTTTCAAATGTGCAATTTGCAAGAGTTCAACATTTGATGAAAACCACAAGCTCTGTTTTCTAAAGAGTTGCTGGAACACAAATAGACTGACCTGGGCAAGATGAGAAAGCAGAGGAAGCCTTACTTATTGTTAAATTTTATAAGATAGGCAAAGAAGGATGTAGCTTTAGTTTTCAATTGATTCGTAAGTTTTTCAATCTTTGAATGCCATACCTAAATTTGGTTTTACACTTGTTTACTGCATAATAAAAATCTATTCTTCTAAGCTTAATAGCAGTTAAGGGATTGTCTTGTCCTAAATTTCTATTGGCTAGTCCTTAGTCATTGTTACATTAATTCATTTGTCCTAAACTGGACTGACTTGGATTTTAGTTTGTTTGCAACAGTTCAACAATTGATGGTAAGGTAAGACTTGTAGATACGATTAGGCTCTGTTTTCTAAAGGCTGGGTTAAATACCAAGTAGGCAAAGTGTTATGCAAAAGTGATATAGTCAAATTATATTTGCAAGACTATATTTGATCCAACACCCAATAACACATGTTTCAAATAGATTTGCCACAAATATTACATTGATGAAATATTATGCTGTAAAGGCTACTTGTGAAAAACCACAAACTCTGTTTTCTAAAGAGTTTTCCTATCTTGCACACGTCGCATATCAGTGATTTGAATTTGATGGGGAAATCCAAAAATGGAGCTGCAACATGTAGCTTAGTCATAGAGCATCCTGCAGGCTGTAATTTGATCTTTGGTTTGATCCCTAGCCTGTCCAATTTTGAGGACATTTTACTGTGATGAGAAAATTACAAAACAAGGGTACACAAAACGCTAAGAAGTCAATAAGCACAGAAAGGTCTAATGACCATGTAAATATATTTAGCATGATTCATGAAACCAAAAGACAACAAATGATTTATCCCCTGAGACAAACCCCCAGAGCCTACCTAACTCATTAACTTCTCTATCCAGGACTGTTAGGAGTCATTCAGACTTGTAGATACAATTAGGCTCTGTTTTCTAAAGGTTGGGTTAAACAATAAGAAGGCAAAGTGTTATGCAAAAGTGATATAGTCAAATTAGATTTGCAAGACTATGTTTGATCCAACACCCAATAACACATGTTTCAAATAGATTTTCCATAAACATTACATTGATGAAATATTATGATGTAAAGGCTACTTGTGAAAAACCACAAACTCTATTTTTTAAAGAGTTTTCCTATCCTACACACGTCGCATATCAGTGGTTTGAATTTGATGGGGAAATCCAAAAATGGAGCTGCAAGAGGTTTTTCTATAGGGAATCAATATTTGTTTCCTCAAAATATTACTGTGTATAGACTATTAAAGAGTGGATTGAATATATCCTTTGTAATTTAATATCGACAGAGTGACTTGAAGTTTTCAGGCACAGGTATTCTATCTATCTTTGGAAAGGGTCTTCTTCAGAGAGAGGGAGCTGTTATACTTTTGCATCTCATTGACCTATTTTTTGGTTGTTCATGGATATTAATAAAATTATCTATTTTCGTTATTTTTCTATAAAAGTCAGGCTTGAATTTTTGCATTCAAATTGTAGGGCAGGTGGTAGTTTTGAATACCACAATCCATGTTTTTACATAACCTTTAAAGGGTTCCTTCATGAAAAAGGCATGTAGCTCAATCATAGAGCATCCTGTAGGTTGGAATTTGATCTTTGGTTTGATTCCTAGCCTGTCTAGTTTTCAGGATGTTTTACTGTGATGAGGAAATTACAAAATAAGGGTACACAAAATGCTAAGAAGTCAATAAGCACAGAAAGGTCTAATGACCATGTAAATATATTTAGCATGATTCAGGAAACCAAAACACATCAAATGATTTATCCCCTAAGACAAACCCCTAGAGCCTGCCTACCTCATTAACTTCTCTATCTAGGACTGTTAGGAGTCATTCGGACTTGTTGATACAATTAGGCTATGTTTTCTAACGGTTGGGTTAAACACCAAGTAGGCAAAGTGTTATGCAAAAGCAATATAGTCAAATTAGATTTGCAAGACTATGTTTGATCCAACACCCAATAACACATGTTTCAAATAGATTTGCCACAAACATTACATTGATGCAATATTATGTTGTAAAGGCTACTTGTGAAAAACCATAAACTCTGTTTTCTAAAGAGTTTTCCTATCCTGCACACGTTGCATATCAGTGGTTCGAATTTGATGGGGAAATCCAAAAATGGAGCTGCAAGAGGTTTTTCTATAGGGAATCAATATTTGTTTCCTCACAATATTACTATGTATAGAATATTAAAGAGTGGATTGCATATATCCTTTGTAATTTAATATCGACAGAGTGACTTGAAGTTTTCAGGCACAGGTATTCTGTCTATATTTGGAAAGGGTTTTCTTCAGAGAGAGGGCACTGTTATACTTTTGAGTCTCATTGACCTATTTTTTGGTTGTTCATGGATATTAATAAAATTATCTATTTTCGTTATTTTTCTATAAAAGTCAGGCTTGAATTTTTGCATTCAAATTGCAGGGCAGGTGGTAGTTTTGAATACCACAATCCACATTTTTACATAACCTTTAAAGGGTTCCTTCATGAAAAAGGCATGTAGCTCAGTCATAGAGAATCCTGCAGGCTGGAATTTGATCTTTGGTGTTATAGCATCATTTTTCACCCTCATATGATTCATGATTGCTTTTGTGGCCTTGGGCACCCATTCCCACAGACTTGGATAAAAGTTCACTAAAAAACAGTGTTAAAAATCCCATACGCGGGTATGCCCATACTTTTCCGCGTGTATACGCTAGTCCATACACACTTTTCCGCGTATGCCATTAAAATCATTAAAAAATATATAAAATTCCCGATTTTAGAGGCTGGGTTGATGGTTACTCCAGTAGTTCAACCACCCCAGCACGTGGCCAACTGTTTCCAACTGATTGAAACTACTTTGAGGGAGTATAAAAGCCCCTCACATGCATGGCCTAAGGGAGAGAGAAATTTATAGATATTATACTCTGTTGGAATCCCAATTCAAGTCTGATTTCCCGTGCCTCCTGCACTTTCCCAGATTTTTATAGGAAACCCTTGTTTCCTGGAGATGTTCATCAGTTTATATGTCATCTCGTGTGCACAAGTCTTGAAAGTTTCTCAGCGAGGCAAGGGTGGGACGGATGCGGATGACGGTCTGCTCGAAGATCGTGGAAGGATTCAGGTGATCTCTCCACTTTTTATTACTGTACATGCTGTTTGTAATGAAGAAGAACCATCTTGTTCCTGAATTTAAGTGTTAATATCTGCTTGCATATGTGAAAATATTGATTATTAAGCATTTATTATTGTTTATATAATGTTTCACATGGATTACACTGACATTTAGGAGAAATATATGTTGTACAACTAGGTTTCCGTGCATGTTATTTCTTGATTTTCAGGTTGAAGAGGAAGAAGGGTTGTTGGGGGTTTGGACCCCGCGGGATCTACATCAAACGTAGGACTACGAGTGAGTTCTACTATCGGTGTTATCTAGTTTTCAACATACAAGTGTGGTTGTATGTGAGTCCTTCTTGAATAGCATGCCCTGATCTGTGGAGGTTTAGACCCAACAAACCTCTAGGGAGTTATTTCTCGAAACAGAACTGGCGACTTTGCTGGGGATCTCATTCTTGTGATTCCTCCGTTGGGTGGTTTCAGCTGTTTTAAAGGTTTCCAACAGTTTTAATCATTATTTCCAGTCCAGTTAACTTTTTCTCAGTCAGACTGAAGACCTGGTTCTTTATCCAGGCTTGATATTTTTTATTTTTCATCATTTGCCTTTCTATACGCGAGTTTGTCTACACATAGACGCGTATACACGCAAGTTTCTTCAAAGGGAGTCGCGTATACGCGGGTTTCCTTTGACATAGGCGTGTATGCACGCTTGTTTCAAACTGCTAAGTAGCGTATGCCTGGGAAAATTTTGAAATTTTTGATTTCTTGACTTTTTGGTCCTGTCTGCCTGTGGAGACCTGTTTCTACAGTGTCCTTTTAGTCTCTGGATTGTGTTGAAAGTGGTTATTGGTCTTTTTCTCTCTTGTTTGATTGAAGACTGGCTTGTTTGGCGAATCTTGGTTTTTAGTGCTTGCATTTCTGGTTTGAGTTCCAAGATCTCTTTCTGGGGATTCTTGGCTGTTCTGCTTCATCAGGACAGAGAGCTTCTGCTCATATACTCTTTCCTCACTTTGTGTCTTGCTTTGCACTTTAATTTTTTCCCGTTTTTGGTTGGTTTTCTTGATTTCATTTGACTAGGTCTTGTTGCAATTTTTGAAGAGTCATTCTTGGTTCTTTGAAGTTCTGGTTGCTGCAAGTTTGTGCTATTCTTCTAGGCTGAATTATTGAGTTTCTTGTCTTCCTTTTGCTCGTGAAAGTCTTGCCACTAGGGGGCACTATAAGATTTGGAGTGTTTTTTGGAGTTTTGCTTGAAATTCAGAGTTGTTTGGCTTGGTAATTGGATAGTTGTCTTGGTCTCTTTGAAGTCTTCTTTTTATAAAATTCAAAAGCTCAAAAAACATTTTGTTTTGTCATTTTCTTTTGTTTTGCATTTTTGTTTTCGTTTCTTTTCATCTTTTGAAGCTTTGTTGAGATTTCTCGCCTTCGTTTTTGACTTGATTTGGGAAGGGAATTTGCATTGGTTTCTTTCTCTTATTTCGAGCATATTTTGGTGTCTTTATACTGAGAGTTTCTGATTTGGGAACTAGCTTTGTGGACAAACAAAAATTATAAAACTGAAGGATTCTTGGGAAATTTCTCTTTGCTTTGTCAATTTTGCATATTAGAATTGGCATGCTCTTAGTAATTTGCATTAGGTGCACTTAAGCATTTGTAGTCTTTTTCATAGATTTTGCGAGTGTGAGTTTGATATCTGAAAAGAAAAAATATATAGTCTCGTAGAACCCGTGTAGAAATTTCTTTTCATCGAAAGGCAAATATTTCATCTGCATGTAGTTTGGTTTTCATTAATTTCTTTTTTGCGTCAAAAACACCACAAGTTTCATTTCCATATTCCCTTGACTTAATATAACAACCAACTAAAATAAGCGCTATAATTTAAAAACAACTAGCAAGTTTTTATTAAGTGTCATACACCAACTAGCTAGGTTGTAGGGCCTTGGATTAGGTGAGTGGAGAGTTAACTCTCCAAGGCCGCTCAAACTAAAACATAGAAGTTTATTAATTGAGTGAAATCCAACTCCGTTAGGTGGACCGGGAAAGCTCTCCTCCAGAGAGTCAAGCGCGAGGGGAAGTGAAGGTAGAAAAGAGAGATACCCCCTCTCCGATTTATTGGATCTGACCTTAAGATCGTTTTGCCCGGCTTCTGATACAGATTGGTGCCCATAGTTGCCATTCCTAGGTTCCACACAGGTGACTACGGGGGGGAATACCCATGGTACCTGAGGCAGATGTCGTATCACTTTCAGCAGTACTTCTGGAGGGTGCCCCGGTGCACTTGGGTACTTGCACCGGCAAAGGCTATTGTTAGGAGGTCGACGTAACTGTTTCTGATACCTTCGCTAGTAGGCCTGGGTCGTAATTATCCCAGACTACTTTCGAGAGGTCCTATCTTTCACTTTCTCGTATTTTGGTGTTCGGTCCTAATCACCCGGAGCGGAAATACTTGAGGGCTGCTTGCTTGGTTGCATCTTAGGGATTTTTTGTAGTGAGTGCTCTTTGCTCCTAGCTTGCCTAGCTTTATACTTTTTTGAGTCTAATTAATCTATTAAAGTGGCTGATCAAGTGCCTCGTCGGTCGAGGAGAGTTCGGGGGTTATCTCTTGAAGCTGTAGAGCCTTCTTCGAGAAGGCGTAGGAGTAATATAACAGGTGAATATCACCCAGTGGTATCTGACGCAGCGGAGATAGATCCTCTGTAGGGGGTTGAAGGTTTTGTAGTTGGTTCCGGTGTTGGTTCCGAGAGGAGCGTTCCTCTCACCTCAAGAGTCTTATTTCCGCGGGAAGAAGAAGTAGAAGTAGAAGAAGTATCTCAGCTTTCTGAGTCACTACCATCTCCTCTTCCTCCTGATTATCCGTTTGTTGTTGAATACATTGGACCTGAGTGTGCAAGACCAGAAGATCCTCCATATTATTCATACCTTTCGATGGCCACGACTGGGAACGCAGCTTCGGCTGTGAGTGCTACAGGCATTCAGACTCCTGCTTCAGTAGAAGGAGGAGGCACAATTGCTATATCTACAATTGCTTCTAGTACTGCTGTGTTTGGATCTGGTTCCACCCAAGCACTAGCTTCTCAATCTGGTCCCTTTTGTTTTGGAATGCCCACTAGTGGGATTCCTTCGTTTTCCTTTTCCACTGCTACAGCTGCATCTACACCCATGTCTTCCATGGCTGGTGGGTCAGCTTCTTTTCAAGGGTTCCCTTCGGAAGTGGGCATATTCCTAATCCGATTCCTTCCTTAGGGTATTTTCCTTTTACTTCTCAGACTTAGAGTTTTAACCCTTGGTCTGGAGGTCAGAGTTCGACTACCTTTACTGGTTGGAACCCTATATTTACAACAGTGGGGGTAGGGAATCAGTTTCTCGCTGGTCAACAAGGGAATGCTTCTTTCCATTCGTTGAGTGCTTATCAGACTTTTTCTCCTCTTTCTAATTCTTGGAACCCCTATCAAGGGCTTTCCTCTTCATTTACTAATTCGGGGGGGGGAACTGGTCTGGTCTTTGGTAACTCTACGTTGGGAGGGGGTCTTATGGCTCAGCATTTTCTATGAATTCTTTCTGGAAACCTGGTGCCTCATCAAATCCAGGTTATTCTTTTCAGAATGTTGGGAATTCATCCCACCAAGGATGGAATCCTCAATCTCCTCCTCGTTTACCTTTTCTGGCAACATTAAACTTGCCAGATTTGTCAAAATTGACGAATGATTCGATCTGATATAGTCCGGGGTGGCCTCCGGTTTCTACCAAACTACCTTTAGACATTACAAAGTTTGAAGGCAAGAATGGAGAGGATCCCGCTGACCATATCACCACGTTCCATTTATGGTGTTCATCTAACTCCCTGATCGAGGATTCGATTAGGTTGAGGTTGTTTCAACGCACCTTGACTGGAAACGCTGCCAAGTGGTATATTGAGTTAACTTGGGGCAGTTTTGCTACTTTTGGAGATCTGGCTACTACATTTCTAAATCATTTTCAGTTGCCTATCCGTTATGATGCCGAGACTGAACTCATAGCCAATTTTAAACAAGACGATGCAACCCACATTTCTGACCATATTCAGGAATGGCGGAGAAGGAAGAGGCTTATAAAAGCTCATATTCCAGGAGAATTCCTTTTGGAATGGTTTTTGAAATCTTTACAGTCAGATATTTCTAAGGATGTATCCCTGTCTGGGGTATTTTCTGAGGAGCAGGCTATTTTCAGGGCCCAACAGCTTGAATTGATATATTCTCAATCTAGAGTCCTTCATAAATATTTGCCTAATGCTCCTCGCTCCAAATTAGACTTTTCCAAGACTAAACCTGGTCCTCATGGTGATGGACTTATTGGGTCGATCAATAGTGGTGCAGCTAACCTTCTTAATCAATTGCAGCAGTTGTCTATACAATCTACTCCTTCTGGTCAGGCTATGCCTGCTGAGTCATCGCCTTCTCAATCTTTGTTGGTAAATGCCGTTCAGATTTCCGACCCCAAAGGAAATCAACAATCCGAGGGGAAGAATAAGGGATGGAATAATAATAAGAAAAAGGGCAAGAATGGGAAGGGTAATGCAAACAAATCCAACGAGCATGTTGGTGAGGGTCCAAAGGATAAAAAGAAAGTGAAGTTTCCATGCAAATTGTGTGCTGGAGACCATCTTACTCACCTTTGCCCTAAAATTCAGGATGCGCAGCGCTTGTTAGCTCAGCAGGGTTCTTCTAGTTCCCAGGCTGTGTTGACAAACCCTTTTCCCCAAGGGCAATAGCTAGTTGTTGGCGCGAATCAAAATACTGGGGCTTCCTCTGGGGGCACCCAGGAAGGGGAAACTCCATCGAACATATACATGATGAGTGCTCACGTGGATGTCGCCACGAGATCCCATGATTATGGCGAAGAAGAGTCTTCGAAAGCTAAGGGTGCTCCTGATGGTACTGAGCCGCTTCATATTATGAGGCCTACTGTTGAGCCTATACCTCGGATGCAAAAAGCATCTACTAAGCGTACAACGATTAATCCAAATGCCAGGGCTGCCCGGAACTACTCTATTGTGGAAGATCTGGTGCAGAGTCCTTGTGCCATGTCGGCTCTCGAGGTGCTCCAGTCTTGTCCAGCTCAGCGCAATGCTCTGCTCACTGCCATTGGGGCTATTGATCCAAAGAACTCTCTTGTAATTACATTCGATATGTCTAATTTTAAAAAGAGAATCCCCCATCATATGGCTTTCCATATTAAATCATCGTACCGGAAATTCAATATCTTTCGGACGGTCGTTGATGAGGGTGCTTCCACATGCGTGATGTCTCTTGCATGTTGGAAGGGAATTGGATCTCTCGCATCTGTTCCATCTGCTACTCTTCTGACTGCGTTCGATGGTCATTCTCACAGACCGCATGGTATTGTCCCAGCTTTTCCCATCTGTGTTGGGGGCAAAACTGTAAATATAGAGGTTGAGATAGTTGATGCAAGTTTGGACTACAACCTTCTGTTGGGGCGAAATTGGATTTATGAGATGGATGCTATTGCATCCTCATTATTTCGGATTATTTGTTTCCCTCACGAAGGGAGGATTTTTACAGTGGATCAACTGGACTATTCTCCTGTAGACCCGAATGCATCTACTAACTCAACTATTCCAAAAGTGGATAATGCCAAGCCGCCTGTTGAGAATTTAGGGGTTGGGATGTATTCTTCCTTGATGGGTACTTTCGATATTCCACCTCCTACTGTTCATATAAATTCTATTTCATCCTCCAGGGCTCCTATTCGAAGAGAGTTTTTCAGAACTCATTATTTTTCGGATCCTTGGACCTTGCCTTCCCCTACCACCACATTAGCGGAAGGTCAAGTGGGTGGAATGGAATTTCCAATGTCTGCAG
This sequence comes from Pinus albicaulis, assembly GCA_034641835.2. Lineage (NCBI taxonomy): Eukaryota > Viridiplantae > Streptophyta > Pinopsida > Pinales > Pinaceae > Pinus > Pinus albicaulis. The sequence continues at coordinate 30,718,150 of CM076581.1, forward strand.
CTGAGATTGCTTATCAGTCTATTGTTGACTCTGCAGAGTCCACTCCAGCTCCTCTTTCTCCAGAGGAGTTGGATGGCGATGTGGCTCCGGCTTGGAAACTTAGTTCTTTTTCTGCCCAAGATTGCCTTGATACCACTCTTCCATCTGAAGAGGCCATCCTGGAAGCTATGACTGGTATAGAGAGACCGTGGGATGATTTGAATCATCGGTCTTACTTTTTACCTGATTTGAGCGAAGTTGAAACAAGTTTTCCAAGTTATGTGTCTCCTGGTCCTGTTCGCCCAATCCTGAACCCTTTAGCACCAACACAGGTTTATGCTGAAGGGAACATGGCTGTGATTTCTCCAACTATCCCGGTGAACATTTCTAGGGATCCCAATGTTATCGAGAATGTCTTCATCGAAGCTGAATTTTCCCCTGAAGAAATTCAAATTTACACCGATCTCTTTAAAGAGTATAGGGATGTATTCGCTTGGTCTTATGAGGAAATGCCAGGTATAGATCCATCTATTGTCCAGCATGAGATCAAGACTTACGAAAACGCTAAGTCTGTGAGGCAAAAAATTCGTCCGGTCAATCCTAGGAAGGTTGCAGCTATCAAAGCCGAGGTGGAGAAGCTACTTAACACAGGATTTATTTATCCTGTTCCTTTGACGGAATGGGTTTCAAATCCTGTTTCGGTGGATAAAAAACAAGGAACAATTCGAGTTTGCATTAATTTCAGAGACCTTAATAAAGCATGTCCTAAAGATATTTAACCCACACCATTTATTGATCAGATTATCGATGAGTGTGCCGGTAATGAGATTTTCTCCTTCATGGACGGTTTCTCCAGATATAATCAGATTACTATCCATCCTAAAGATCAGCATAAGACTGCCTTTATTTGTCCCTGGGGTACTTTTTCTTACAAGAAGATGCCTTTTGGTCTTAAAAATGCTGGGGCTACGTTTCAGTGGGCCATTTCATATGCCTTCCATGACATCAAACATATTATCGAGGCGTATTTGGATGATTTAGCTGCTCATTCTCGAAAGAGAGTGGATCATCCTGCTCACCTCCGTCAAGTATTTGAAAGATGTCGTTTCTACAATATTAGGTTGAATTCGAACAAGTGTGTTTTCGCGATTACATCTGGTCAGTTATTGGGATTCATTGTGTCTTCGGAAGGGATTAGGGTAGATCCCTTCAAGGTTGAGGCAATACTTTGGTTGCCTCCCCCGTCCTCTATCCGTCAACTTCAAAGTCTACAAGGAAGGGCTAATTTTCTTTGGAGATTTATCGTAAATTATGCTGAAGTTACCAAGGGATTTATGAGATTGTTGAAGAAGGGAGTTCCATTCTTTTGGGATGACTTCGCTCAGCGCTATTTCGATGTTTTGAAAAAAGCATTGATCTCTGCTCCTTTATTGAGTCCACCTGATTATAGCAGGGAATTCCTTTTGTATCTGGCGGCAGCAGAATCTACCATTGGTATGGTTCTGGTTCAGGAGGATGATGTTCTGGCAGAGCATGTCATATACTATCTTAGTCGAGGCTTGGTAGGACCTAAACTCCGGTACACTCTGATAGAAAGCTAGCTTTAGCAGTTGTTCATGCTGTGCAGCGACTCAGGCATTATATTCTTCTACGAAAAACTTATGTTTTGGCAGCCGCCAATCCATTTTAGTTTGTTCTCAGTAGGCGAGTGATTGGGGGCAAATACAATAGATGGATTGTGATTTTACAGGAATTTGATATTGAGTTTATGTCTGCCAAGTCCAAGAAATCATTGGTTTTCGCGGAATTGATCTCTGAGTTTCCCTGTGGAGAAAAGATATTCTATGATGAATCCTTTCCGTATGAACATTTGTTTCTTATCTCTCCACAGGATCCTTGGTATGGAGATATCATTGTGTATCTTCAGACTGCGAAGTTTCCCTCTACTTTTTCGAAAGATGAGCGCTGTAAGTTGCGTCACTTGGCTAAGAATTACTTGATTATTGGTGATGCTTTATACTGTCGAGGGGTTGATTCAATCCTGAGGCGTTGCTTAACTCTCGAATAAGCTGAGGTTGTGCTGAATGATTGCCACAGTGGAGCTTTTGGTGGTCATTTATTTGGGCTTGCTACAGCCCAAAAAATCTTGCGTGCTGGATACTTTTGGCCTTCGATTTTCAAAGATTGTATGGAAGCGATCAAAAAGTGTCATCCGTGTCAAGTATATACTCGAAAAATGCGCGCTCATCCAGCTCCACTTTTTCCAGTCATTACTGTCAGTCCCTTTAAAAAGTGGGGTATTGATTATACTACTTGTAACCTGCCTTCGGCTAAAGGTCACAAGTACATTATTGTAGCAGTAGACTACTTTACGAAGTGGGTCGAGGCTATGCCTACTTTTGGGAATGATGGTGAGACTGCAGCTCTCTTTCTTTTCAACCACGTTATTGCTCGTTTTGGTATTCCTAGAGAGATTTTCACTGATCATGGCAGTCATTTTCAGAATAGCATGATGGCTGAGTTGGCTCTCAAATTAGGTTTCCGGCAGGAGCATTCATCTCCTTATTATCCTCAGGCCAATGGGCAAGTGGAAGCCGTGAATAAATCCTTGAAGACCATTCTTCAGATGACGATTAATAAAGCTCGATCCAACTGGCATATCATGCTATATCCTGCACTTTGGGCATACAGGACGTCAGTGAAAACTGCAACTGGCTTTACTCCGTTTCAGCTAGTTTACGGGTTGGAATCTGTATTTCCCATTGAATGTGAGATTCCTTCTCTTAAGTTGGCTATTGAACTTCTTCCTGACACTTCTAGTCTTGAAGAACGTCTCCTTCATCTGGAACATCTTGATGAGCAGTGTCGGGATGCCGCCACGATGAATGAGGCGCATAAAAACCGAGTTAAAGTTCAGTACGATAAGGCGGTCAAGCCTAGGGTTTTATCGGAAGGCGACCTTGTTTTGGTCTATGCCCAAGAGAAGGATGCCCTGGGGGCAGGAAAGTTTAAGTCTATGTGGTATGGCCCCTTCATCGTTAAAAAAGTCCTTAAAAAAGGAGCATATACCTTGGTTGATTTTGAAGAAAACGAGTTGCCGGAGCCCAGAAATGGGCTCTATTTGAAAAAGTATTATGCCTAGGCTTCGGCCTGGCATTTTGCTTTTGTACATAGTAGTTTTTATTTTTGTACATGTCTGGTTTTTCAGTCTTTGATGTGGTGGTGATGTTTTTGATCTGCTTTGGCAGGTTGTGTCGAATGTCATGAGTCATTACGGTTTCGCCGATGGTGCTAGTAGACACACCCAGAACTTGGCTTCCACGGCTTGGGTGCTTCATCATCCATCCGGTCAGCTGTTAGTATCAAGAGGAGTCTGCATTGGTCCTGCTTCCAATAATATAGTAGAATACACTGCAGTTATTTATCTACTCTCGGAGGCAATATCTTTGGGTGTTGATTCGTTGGTAGTTTTCTTGGACTCCCAGCTGGTGGTGTCGCAGTTGAACAATACTTATCGGGTTCGAGATCCATTTTTACTTCGATTGTTCTTGAGGGTACGTTTATTACAAAGATCATTTCAATTTTTAACATTCGCTCATATTCCTCGAGCAAACAATTGGATGGAAGACTCATTAACTAATCAAGCAATTGATTGGCATATTAATCATTCAATACATTAAATTTAATCATAAAAAACATCACGAATTTTCATACATTTGTCACATCACATCAAAAATCGCTGTATATATCATCAGAGTGTTTCAAAAAGCTATACAAAATTTGGATCCATAAAGTCATACAAAAATTGGGGCTTATGCCCGATCATGATCAAGTGTCACAAAATATACAGTCATCCATATAATATCTATCTACTCCTGAGGTCCCTGCCCAGAAGTTGTGTTCCTATAGAACATGATTGCAGTCGCGACTTGGCGGAATAACCGCACCCAGTCACGAGGTACTCCTACTACCCGTCTCTGGATGGCCTCGGGTAGATCTTCCACTGCAGCCATAGGCACTTGGCGGGTTAAACCCTCCAGGTTTCTCTGTACAGCATGGAGGGTTCTATCTGGGTCTACTGTCTCCGCCTCGCCTCTGCGACGTTTATGCCGTGGGTACCCCTCAGGACGAACTGGTCCAATATCTGCATCATGATCATTATAATATTGTCAGTCATTATGAATCCAATCAAAAACATGTTTTTCATTTTTTCATACATATTGAAAAAATCCAAAAAAATCATATAATTAAAAAATTTCAAAGTTACCGATTGTACCCCATGCTGCGCCAGGTGGAAGGACGAGGTCTGGATCGCCTCAGAAATCCATCCCAGCATAGGGATAGTCCTCCACAACGATGAGTTTTTCTCCCCACCATTGGAAGAACTCATCATCCCAAGTGGTTCGGGGAACTTCACTTCCCCCTAGTCTCTTCATCAGGTCTGCCCACCAGGCAATTATTGGGTCCCTTGGGCTCTAAATGGAAGAGATCACTTTGGGTCTAAGCCCAGGAATCTTCTCGAAGAAGAATGTCATCAATATTGTACCATATCCAAAATGTTTTGTCTTTGATTTCCGGATGGAAGTTAATTGTTGCTTCATGTTCATTAATAGAGCTGTGCACCAATCATATACATGAGTTAAGCATTCCACTGCTATACTCATTTGAGTCCTGGATGCTTGGTGCAAGGAAGCAGATCCTGCTACCCTGCCAATGGTAAATAGGAAGATTTTCATGTGCAAGTCTCTTAAATCTCTTATAGCAATTTGAGTTCCAACTTTCTTTGACCCCTCTACGCAGTAGACGTGGACGTAATCTTCCACGGTAAGCCCTCCTAAGGGCTTGCCATGTAAATCTATTGGCTTCCCCCTTCGGGAGAGTCCAGTAATAAAATAGATGTCTTCCACTTCGATACGTATGGGCATTTGATCTATTATGAAGCAATCTTCTTCCGGTTCCCAATAATTCACAAGCATTTCGAGCAACCGGACATTACTCTTCATATTTGGCATTTTGAAAAATTTGAGTAATCCACAATTTCGGAGAATATTGAGCGATACTTGATCCTGCATGACTTCATTGTCAATAGCACTGTGCTCACATTCTCTCCAAGATATAGTCATCCTGCAAAAATTCAATCATTCGTTCATTAGATACGTATTTTTTCAAATCAGGTTGCGCATACGCGACTTTCTCTGTACACAGTCGTGTATATACATGGCTTGATCATTATAAACCCGCGTATGCGCAGATCTGTGATTTTAAACAAAGATTCCTACGGTGAAAATTCTAAATTTTAACACTATGAACGGACAAAATTGATCAAAAGGATGGATTAAGAGCTTACCTGACAAATTCAGCGGAGTTTGACGGTCGATTGCTCCTGTTTTGATGAAAGAGGCTTTTTCTCCAGAGCTCTTTTCCCAAATCAGCAATGTAACAATGACCCAAATGTGAGGTAATTTGTGTATTTATGCCCAAAATTGAAAATTTTTTTGCAAAAATTTGTTATGCTTATTTTTTCAATCTATCTTAGGCTGCATAACCCGGATGCTTGGAAGTGCCCAGATTGGTATATTTTCAGGTACATTTTGACGAAGTTGAGATTTTTTCCGGTTTTTGATCCATGACTGCTGACCCGTCATGGCAGGTATATGATCTTCACTGGCATATAGGTTAGGGAATTCACTTTTCTGTTGCATTTTGCATACTGGCCTCCATTCTAATCACTTGCCATAGGTTCGATCCCATCAGGTTATGAGTATTACACCCATTTCACTCACCGATTTTTTAATCATGACTTGGTGGTAGAGCCTTCCTTTACATGGGCTTCCTAGTTAGTTCCTCGCTAGCACTTGCTGCCCATGCTGCATTTTATGTAGGCTCGGGAGTCCTCTTTAGTCCCGCCATGACTTACATGTTAAAGCTTCATTCTTCTTCTTCTTCACTATCATTTTTTTGGCTATTACCCTAGAGGCTCCCTGGTGTTGTTGAGTTGTATTATTGCATTGCATATTGGCTACTTGTTTATCCTGGCCTTTAGCCAGCTTCATTTGGACTCGATGTTTAAGCCAAATTTTGACCTTGACTGTCTGTACAAGTTAACCATTGCATGCACTTAGCTATCATGACTTGACACCCTTCTACCCATGGATGGAACACTCCTCTGAGTATCGTTTACCAGTTTCCGCCACCTTGCATTGAGCATAGGATCATTCCAATCCCAGGAACTAGTGCATCTGTTTCTTGATACTCGTTCCATCCATTGTACCATACCATTCTTTTATTCTTTTTCAGGCTTATTATATGAAAAAGACAAAAAAATCAAATATAAAAAAAAAGAGCAGGAACGGGATGTTACTTCATATTTTCATGGCAATACAATATCAGTTTGTCGCCCTTGAACAAAGCACATACACTTATATATTTCCTTCATTTGGGATGGTTTTAGTTTTGACCTAGGTTCAGCCTATACCTTGTTTCACTGGTCAGTCCTCCCTCGGTTTGTTATCTCTTCCAACCATATGGAGAGTTTGTTTTGCCTCCTGCATAACAGACTTATACAGTGTCACTTTTTACTGCCATGGTCATCACGAGTCGTGCTTTTGTTCAAGGGAAGTTCAACCAGAGTCGGCCATTCTGCGGTGTCTCTTGACTCATTATTCAGTCGGCCTTCTCGGTCTTGTCAGTATCTTGTTCTATCACATCAGATGTTTTGGTCTTCTGCTCGTGCTGGTTTGAGAAGGTCCCTATTGACTTCTCGCTGGTGGGTTTGTTTCTTATCGACTACGACACATTGCTCTGAGAGCAAACCTAGAGCCGCACCCTGGCCCTATTTCCATCATTGATAGGTGACCTTGTGCTCAGCATTTGATCATCATCATGGGTCTTTGACTGAGTTGTTTCCCTTGTGTTCGACGTCAACATACATTATCACACCTGGGATTCGTGCAGTACCTTGATTTCCATTTGACCCTATCGGTGGATATCTTGCCTCTGTGTCAGCTTTCATTATTGGTTGGTTCAGAGGGTTTCTTCTGTGCGCTAGCTTCATCTTGTGCATGTCGAAAACGTACTTCGGTTTGGTTCCGTCACTCTGCTTCATCTGATTCCTTCCAAATCTTGGCCTGCGGGTTACACTCGCGCTGGACTGATGTGGGATGCCTTAATGCCTTCCTTCCAGCAAATCTTTTCCCATCGACTCCGACTCATTGCTCTGGGAATAAGGTCTAGAGTATTTTTGTCAGTACCTTAGGGTTTGCAGTCATCAGTGGTAGACTCTTCACTATCGACAGTGGGGATTCATCATTTCCTCCTGATTGGTAGATTCTTTCAAGTGTTCGACTTCAACTCATTTATTCGCACTTGTTAGATTGTACTGGGGCACCTTGACACCCATTTTCATTATCGGTGGGTTGTCTCGCGTTGGTTAACGATATACATTATTGACCGGTAATCCAACGTTTTCTCACATGGTCGACTTCAGCTCATTTATTCCCATTGTGTAGAATTGTGCCGTCGAGATCGGTGAAGACCTCGGGTTGCATCAGCATCTTTCGGTTCACTTGTGACACTCCTTTCAGTTTCTTCCAGTGATGTCGTTCACCCTTATATGTTGCCGTGTCAGTATAGCAACATCCTATATGTTGGCTCCCGAGTTGCATGATTGTACCATGAGTTCCACCCTTTATGATTTGGTACTTGGAGATTCAGTTACTTTTGATTAGACATCCAGTTTCAGCATCATTGATCAGCTTTCTATATGTGATACTTGGACATTGATTTCGACTTGTATTTCCGGGCCCTACTCAGATGATTAATTATGTACTTTCAGTTCAGCTATACTTGTATACATTCTGGATTCAATATGTACTCTCTATATGACATATTTTTGACTGAGAATGGGTATGCCCGCCTCAGCATGAGTTGACTCTCTGTTTTCTTTCATTGGTTTTTGGCAGGCTGAAATCTGGTGAAGTCCTCTCTTGTCCTTGCGAAGTTCTTTCTATGCACATAATACATTTTGGCCATCATGTACCCCTTCTAACCTCATATATTAGGGGGCATCTGTTATAGCATCATTTTTCACCCTCATATGATTCATGATTACTTTTGTGGCCTTGGGCACCCATTCCCACAGACTTGGATAAAAGTTCACTAAAAAATAGTGTTAAAAATCCCATACGTGGGTATGCCCATACTTTTCCGCGTGTATACGCTAGTCCATACACACTTTTCCGCGTATGCCATTAAAATAATTAAAAATATATATAAAATTCCCGATTTTCGAGGCTGGGTTGATGGTTACTCCATTAGTTCAACCACCCCAGCACATGGCCAACTGTTTCCAACTGATTGAAACTACTTTGAGGGAGTATAAAAGCCCCTCACATGCATGGCCTAAGGGAGAGAGAAATTTATAGATATTATACTCTGTTGGAATCCCAATTCAAGTCTGATTTCCCGTGCCTCCTGCACTTTCCCAGATTTTTATAGGAAACCCTTGTTTCCTGGAAATGTTCATCAGTTTATATGTCATCTCGTGTGCACAAGTCTTGAAAGTTTCTTAGCGAGGCAAGGGCGGGACGGATGCGGACGACGGTCTGCTCGAAGATCGTGGAAGGATTCAGGTGATCTCTCCACTTTTTATTACTGTACATGCTGTTCGTAATGAAGAAGAACCATCTTGTTCCCGAATTTAAGTGTTAATATCTGCTTGCATATGTGAAAATATTGATTATTAAGCATTTATTATTGTTATATAATGTTTCACATGGATTACACTGACATTTAGGAGAAATATATGCTGTACAACTAGGTTTCCGTGCATGTTCTTTCTTGATTTTCAGGTTGAAGAGGAAGAAGGGTTGCTGGGGGTTTGGACCCTGCGGGATCTACATCAAACATAGGACTACGGGTGAATTCTACTATCGGTGTTATCTAGTTTTCAGCATACAAGTGTGGTTGTATGTGAGTCCTTCTTGAATAGCATGCCCTGATCTATGGAGGTTTAGACCCAACAAACCTCTAGGGAGTTATTTCCCGAAACATTTGGTTTGATTCCTAGCCTGTCCAATTTTCAGGACGTTTTACTGTGATGAGAAAATTACAAAACAAAATGCTAAGAAGTCAATAAGCACAGGAAGGTCTAATGAACATGTAAATATATTTAGCATGATTCATGAAACCAAAAGACAACAAATGATTTATCCCCTGAGACAAACCCCCAGAGCCTGCCTACCTCATTAACTTCTCTATCCAGGACTGTTAGGAGTCATTCAGATTTGTAGAGACAATTAGGTTCTGCTTTCTAAAGACTGGGTTAAACACCAAGTAGGCAAAGTGTTATGCAAAAGCGATATAGTCAAATTAGATTTGCAAGACTATGTTTGATTCAACATCCAATAACACATGTTTCAAATAGATTTGCCACAAACATTACATTGATGAAATATTATGCTGTAAAGGCTACTTGTGAAAAACCACAAACTCTGTTTTCTAAAGAGTTTTCCTATCCTGCACATGTCGCATATCAGTGGTTCAAATTTGATGGGGAAATCCAAAAATGGAGCTACAAGAGGTTTTTCTATAGGGAATCAATATTTGTTTCCTCACAATATTACTGTGTATAGACTATTAAAGAGTGGATTGAATATATCCTCTGTAATTTTATATCGACAGAGTGACTTGAAGTTTTTAGGCACAAGTATTATGTCTATCTTTGGAAAGGGTTTTATTCAGAGAGAGGGAGTTGTTATACTTTTGAGTCTCATTGACCTATTTTTTGGTTGTTCATGGATATTAATAAAATGATCTATTTTCGTTATTTTTCTATAAAAGTCAGGCTTGAATTTTTGCATTCAAATTGCAGGGCAGGTGGTAGTTTTGAATACCAAAATCCACATTTTTACATAACCTTTAAAGGGTTCCTTCATGAAAAAGGCATGTAGCTCAATCATAGAGCATCCTGCAGGCTAGAATTTGATCTTTGGTTTGATTCCTAGCCTGTCCAATTTTTAGGATGTTTTACTGTGATGAGAAAAGTACAAAACAAAGGTACACAAAATGCTAAGAAGTCAATAAGCACAGAAAGGTCTAATGACCATGTAAATATATTTAGCATGATTCATGAAACCAAAAGACATCAAATGACTTATCCCCTGAGACAAACCCCTAGAGCCTGCCTACCTCATTAACTTCTCTATCCAGGATTTTTAGGAGTCATTTAGACTTGTAGATACAATTAGGCTATGTTTTCTAAAGGCTGGGTTAAACACCAAGTAGGCAAAATGTTATGCAAAAGTGACATAGTCAAATTAGATTTGCAAGACTATGTTTGATCCAACACCCAATAACACATGTTTCAAATATATTTGCCACAAACATTACATTGATGAAATATTATGCTGTAAAGGATACTTGTGAAAAACCACAAACTCTGTTTTCTAAAGAGTTTTCCTATCCTGCACACGTCACATATCAGTGGTTCAAATTTGATGGGGAAATCCAAAAATGGAGCTGCAAGAGGTTTTTCCATAGGGAATCAATATTTGTTTGCTCACAATATTACTGTGTATAGACTATTAAAGAGTGGATTGAATATATCCTCTGTAATTTAATATCGACAGAGTGACTTGAAGTTTTCAGGCACAGGTATTCTGTCTATCTTTGGAAAGGGTTTTCTTGGAGCAAGGATTATGTTTTTTCTATTTTCTAAAGGCTGGGTTAATCACCAAGTAGGCAAAGTCAAATTATATTTGCAAAAGCGATATAGTCAAATTAGATTTGCAAGATTGTGTTAAGGAATTGTCTTGACTTAATGTTGTAATGCACAATTGGTGGCACAACCCCATAAATGCAGATGCATTTTGAGGAGTAAAATGAGGCTTCCATTGACTCTTATCCCCACACCATATAACACTACACCATGTCCCTATGCTTGAACTCTACCCCATGAATTTATAGTCAAAAAAAGAGGGAAAAATGCATAGACATCTCCATTTTTCGAAATCATTGGAAACAAGGTCATGGAATATATCAGATGGTACAATGCTTTCAAACTGAAATGGTGATGAATTCAATGTCGGGGTAAGGTTGAGAGGATTTATAAGCCAGTTAATGCCAGGATCGTTAGTAATCCTCAATTACCACAACGACTTCTGCTATCCTCAATTACCATAAGGACTTCTGCTTATTTTCAAAATTATGAGTCGTAGGGCCATGAAATTAAGGAAAATAATGAACCTCACCTCTGTCTCGGAGTGGCAGAGTAAGATGTCCCTGGAGACTGAGCAAGAATCAACAATAACAGTAGAAGAGCAACAACAGCTTCTCCATTGTCCAAAACAACATGCCTCTTACCTCTTTCAATGGGTTTTCATTACATCATTCAATCCCTAAAAGACATCTTATAAACCTTCATCTAACTATGGTTCCATTTAGTAACCATGGACATTTTTCACACAATAAAAACATGAAGTGAACCTAGAAGATGAAAATCCATAGGCTAAACACAAATGGAGTAAAATTGCATAGTTAATGAGCATTAAGGTCAGAGGAGAAAATTATGAGTTTTAGGGCCATGCAATTAAGGAAAATAATGACAGTGGACAGTGATCATTGCAATGTTCAGTGGACAGGGATCATTGCTATAGTTCTTCATTTGTGCGACAGTGATCATTGCAATTTTTAGTGGACATGGATCATTGCCATATTTCTTCATTTGTGCGCACAAACAATGACATCCCTTGAGGTGAAGGTCAATGCAATTATGAGTCTTAGGGCCATGCAATTAAGGAAAATAATGAATCTCACCTCTATCTCGGAGTGGCAGAGTTAGAGGTCCCCGGAGACTGAGCAAGCATCTACAATAACTGCAGAAGAGCAACAACAACTTATCCATTATCCAAAACAACATGAAATTTTCCACTTAGGGGCAACCTTATCTCAGGTGATGGGTGAAATGACTTCGAATTGTAGAGACATGGTACTTAACAATAACTGAGAATTAAAGGCTACAAAATATGTGAGGATGGTATATTAAGTATAAGAATGTAACAAAACACATAGAGAATATCTAGCCAGTGAAAAAATACAGTGAACTGTGCAATTAACTGTAAGGCAACATAGACATACATTCCCCCAATATATTATAGACATGAAATAAGAAGCAAAAAGGAACATACATACAAACAACAGAATAAATGCCGAAATCCAGAGGATAGAGAGAATGTTTCACAATAAATGCAGATAATGAAGTTTACAGTAGGTACAAATAATGAAATTTTCCACTGAGGGGAAACCCTAGCCAATAGAATAAAATATTGGATTTTGCATATGCAGAGAAAAACTGAAATTTGTTGAAACACAGCAAATGCATCCCAACATATATCATCTTCTTGTTCTTGCAAACACCCTTTTACCTAACTGATCTCATACAATTTAATATTTTTTGGAGAGATTATTTGCACGTAGCTTAACACCAACTGGTAATTTGATAGTAATAATTAAGGAAACAGATTATGAATTTGGAACACATAAACCAAGTTCCTTTTTCACCATGACATGTTGCCTACAATTTCCCTAACATGTTGTAACCATACACCATAATAACACAGATTTTCTCTATGATTAGGTTAACCTGAATTTAACTGCATACTTGATACCAACAAGTATCCTCAACTACCACAACGACTTATGCTAACCTCAATTACCACAACGACTTATGCTATCCTCAATTACCACAATGACTTCTGCTATTCTCAATTACCACAACGACTTCTACTTATTTTCAAAATTATGAGTCTTAGGGCCATGCAATTAAGGAAAATAATGAATATCACCTCTATCTCGGAGTGGCAGAGTCAGAGGTCCCTAGAGACTGAGCAAGCATCAACAATAACAGTAGAAGAGCAACAATAGTTTCTCCATTGTCCAAAACAACATACCCCTTACCTCTTTCAATGGGTTTTCATTACATCATTCAATCCCTAAAAGACATCTTATAAAACTTCATCTAACTATGGTTCCATTTAGTAACCATGGACATTTTTCACACTATAAAAACATGAAGTCAACCTAGAAGATGAAAATCCATAGGCTAAACACAAATGGAGTAAAATTGCATAGTTAAGGAGCATTAAGGTCAAAAGAGAAAATTATGAGTTTTAGGGCCATGCAATTAAGGAAAATAATGACAGTGGACAGTGATCATTGCAATGTTCAGTGGACAGGGATCATTTCCATAGTTCTTCATTTGTGTGACAGTGATCATTGCAATGTTCAGTGGACAAGGATCATTTCCATAGTTCTTCATTTGTGCGCACAACCAATGACATCCCTTGAGGTGAAGGTCAATAAAATTATGAGTCTTAGGGCCATGCAATTAAGGAAAATAATGAATCTCACCTCTGTCTCGAAGTGGCAGAGTTAGAGGTACTCAGAGACTGAGCAAGCATTTGCAATAACCGCAGAAGAGCAACAAGAGCTTCTCCATTGTCCAAAACATCATGAAATTTTCCACTGAGGGGCAACCCTATCTCAGGTGATGGGTGAAATGACTTCAAATTGTAGAGACATGGTACTTAACAATAACTGACAATTAAAGGCTACAAAATATGTGAGGATGGTATATTAAGTATAAGAATGTAACAAAACACATAGAGAATATCCAGCCAGTGAAAAAATACAGTGAAATGTGTAATTAACTGTAAGGCACCATAGACATACATTCCCCCAATATATTACAGACATCAAATAAGAAGCAAAAAGGAACATACATACAAACAACAAAATAAATGCCAAAATCCAGAGGATAGAGATAATGTTTCACAATAAATGCAGATAATGAAGTTTATAGTAGGTAATGAAGTTTACAGTAGGTACAGATAATGAAATTTTCCACTGAGGGGCAACCCTATCTCAGCTGAAAAACCCCTTGTTAACCTTTTCTATAGATCAAAACTAGGATTCATATACATAGTATATTTGCATAGTTAAAAAGAAACTAACCTGTAGATAATAGTCTAGAACTGAATTCTTGAGAATCAACCTGTGACTTCAGTGGAAGTCACGCAAATCTCAGACACAACAGCCTTCACACTCAAGAATTGTGAAACCAAATAGTTCACTTCACTTCTCTGACTTCAGTGGAAGTCACACACCACTCTGTAGCAACCTTGACACGCAGTAGCAGCAGTTCACTTCACTTCAAAAACACTCAGATGCAGCAGACGCAACCGCCTTCTTCACTTCTTCACTGGAACAAATCACTGGAACAAACAAAGAACATAAGAGATAGATGCGGGATGATTGAAAGAAATACATTTAAAAGAAAATCTCAAAACTACCTACAACTAAGTAATAACTACCAAGCTTTCGCTCCTCTTGCAACAAAGGATCTGCCGCTTATCCTGCAGCAAAGGATTTGTTCCAGCTGCCCCTTCTCTGCAGCAAATGTGGCAATTAGCTCGGAAAGGAGGATGAATATTAAGGTTTTAGTTATGTTTCATTTTTTTAACTGTATTTTAATCTATGGCTGTGCACTCTTCAATCGTCTAACAATACATTTGACGATCATCAATAGTACACATGGGCAGGTAGGAGAGTTGTTTTCAAATAATGATGCCTTACAACGTAATTATTTGTGTTAGTTAACAAAATAGTTTTGCATTTTTATTAGTGATTTGTTTTATTTTCTTTTAAAATAATAAATATGTTTTTTTATTTTTATAACTTGTATTTTTTTTTAATTTATATAAAATATATATTTTTAATTTATATAAAAGAATTTGAATTGTTAATTAGATTTATTTAGAAGAATTGAGAAAAATGATTGTTATCTTCTTATCTAATTTAATTTATTCAAGTAATATATTAAGCGCATGTCAATTATATTATTGTAATGGCTATAAATGAAAACTTTAAACTATAAATAATATTTTATCTTTGCTTGTGAGATGGGTGAAATACTTTATTTTTATTATTTTTCTTTTAGTAAACATGTAGCTTATATTAGTCAATCTGGTAAACTGGTTAGTGCCCTTACATTTATGTGTTGATATTCATCTGATATATTTAAAAATTGTTCAAAATGAGATTTATTTATACATTGCCTATACTGAAGTATGCAACTAACCAAATTTATTCCAGACAGGCTCCAAAATAGGCCATTATATAATATCACTTTACAGAACATTATAAAAAAAATTTAACATAAGGACTACATTCTTGGATTCCTGTTGGTTGTCGCCGCTCCGCCATTTTCTTCCACGACCTGCATTGTATGCTCTGGATTCGGTTTCTCCTCAGGCTAACTTGATGGTTCTTCTCCACAGGTGGGTGGTTCTTGAACTCCAAATTCCTCCTTAATAAATCCCACAACCATAGTCTTAATAGTCACCTCTAACCCTTCGACCTTTCCACCAAGATTATCAACCTTCAGGGCTAGAGTTGCCACTGAAATTTTGAGCTTCTTGACATCCTCTCTCAAAGCCTCGACCTCTCCCATTAACAAGGAGAATCATGAGCACGCCGCCACCACGAGTTTCCCCCCAACTCTATCTATTTTGGCCAGGTTCTCTTCCAACGAGACCACTTATTGAGTCAACTAAGAGCTTTCACCATCTGTTTCAATTGGAGAAGCCATATGTAACAAAGGTCGACAATTCAATGATATTATGAGTAGATCCAACTTCACCACTCTCCAATTATAATCCAGATTTCTTCCACCTTCAGTCTTGATCTGCATTAAATTACATTGATTGCCTCTGAGCTGCATTTTCTTGGTGAAATCATCAGTGTCTTTTTTTTTTTCACAAGAGAAAAAACACTGTTTTGATTATATTATAGGAAGAAAACAATCTATGTTCCAAATACATATTCTTGTCAGTATAATCACACCTAGTTCATCCATCCAGATAAATAGGTGCCTCATCCCAGGCAATTGATTAAAATAGTCCCATGTCACCGATGACGGAAACAATTTATAATTATAGTATGAGCCTCATGTATGTGCGAAATATATATGAGGTATCCAGTTAAGTCAAAAGGTTTTTGTAATACAAGATGAGTATACAGCTAGAAAATTAGGAAAGCACAGTAGAAGACAGGCATCCTTACTGTCCCATTCCAGATCAATACACCATAATAAAACATTGACCAGCGATGCTAAAATATGTAAGCATAGGGAAAACCAGAAGTCATGTGAAAGACATAATATGATCATGGAGCGATGTCAGGTTAGTTTGTGTTAATATTGTAGTGTTAAAAACGTTCCCAGGAGACATCAATCCATGTGTGTAAAGTAGAAGAGATACAAGCTTGCTTGAAAGTTATTCATGCTGGCTTGAAATCCAAAAATCCGCTACAACATCCCATCAGAAAGCAATGGGGTAACCAGAAGCCATGTGGAAACAAAAACACGTTGATATAGTGTGATGTCATGTTCGTAGTGTGTATATTTCATAGATAAATAATTGCAGTCCACGTGAGTGAATAAGAAAACCAGGCTCGCTTGAAATCCAATATAAAGCAACAACATCCATATTTAACAAGGCTCGCTTGAAAGATATTCAGCTCGCTTGAGATCCATGTAAAAACCAACAGCATCAACACTGATAAACAGGAAGAGAGTACCTGTAGAGGGATTGAAAGTATGTAGAGAAAGCATATACATGTGATCTTGTGAAGGGAGCCTATAAAATGTATCTGAAAGAAGCCCTCTCCCTATTGTTCCTGTAGTGACTGACAATTATGTAACCAAAAGTTTGTTCCAGCCCCTTTTTTGACAGCCCATCTGCCCTCCCATTTAGTTCTCTGTAAGTATGATGAAGGGAAGCCCTCTGGAATTTAGATAGGATGTAGCGAATGGGTTCAATCCAGCCACTAAGACTTATACTGCTCAGAGAGGACCTGCCAGAAAATCCATCAATAACAATCTGAGAGTCCCTGTATATGTCAATGCTTGAGATCATTAAATGATAGGCCACCATGATCCCGCTCCAGAGTGCCATAATCTCCGCTTTATTGTTTGTACCAAAACCCCCATTCCATATGATATGATACCTCTCCTCGCCATCCATTTTGAGCCAGGCTTTGCATCCACATAGGCCATCCTGTTGTGCTCCATCAAAAATTAGGGCTGGTAGTCGGATGCAATGTGGTCTGAGTCTGATGGATAGGTCTTGTCTTGCAATGTATATTTTACCCAATGATTATGGATACCTCTTTTACTCTACAAGCATATAGGAATAGTATTACTTTGAGGTATAATATACTCCACGAAGGGTTCGCATGGAAAATGATACTTGTCTTCCTTGAGAGTGATGAGAGCCTTCCTCAATGACCACCTGGAGAGGTGATATGCTTCAATTATTGATATCGAGGATCGTTGCTGCAAATTTATTATTAAAGGCTTAATCATGTTGTTATTAATCTTCATGACCTGTCTCAGGGTCCGTTCGCTCCATCGTGCCTTGAATTTTAACTTGTTCCTCGTATTCGGCTTATTCATCCTCTTGAGCTTCATGGAATATAATGAAATTAGGGATCTCCTTGATCGAGGAGCAACATGCATTGTTCAAGGTGAACACCTTTATTGGCTTAATCATCTACAGGTTTATTGTTCTCTCTTTTATGTGGAAGAAAGAAATAGAGCCAATTTTTTTAATTAGATTTCTGATCCAAGCATCAATGAGTAACGTGTCTTCGTCTCTTGAGTTTTGACCCTTTTTAAATTTTTGTATGATTAACATCGAATCTCCCAGTATGGATATTTTTCGAATTCATATTGATAAAGTTAGTTTTAACCCTTTCCATAATGCTAACGCTTCTGCCTGGTTATTGGATGATTTCCCCAACCCCATGCAAATTGGAGCTCTATTTTTTCTTTGGGGAGGAAATTCCCCTCCCGCTCCTGCCTACCTCAGATTTCATTTTGATTCTCCATAAAAAAAAAAAATTGATGCCCACCCAAATTATTTCACCATTTCTGAATTGATCTCCCTCTAATATGATTGCAAATGAAGGAATGAAATATTGTGAATTGAATCTGCTGGCATGATAAATGGGCTCGACTGATTGTTACCATTCTATTTCTTCAGAAGACAGGTCTTTCAACTCATCGAGGTCAAAACCTATAGACGAGATAACCTCAAAGAGAATCTACGTTGCCTTCATTGTTGATGATATTGGATTATGATTAATATTTTGAAATATAGCTTGGTTGCACGAGATCAAAATTTCCCAGCATATATACTTTGGTAAAGCCACCCAATTTCGAACCATTACTAAATCAACCTTGCACGTCCTTGGATATTGACACTTCCAATTTTCAAACATATCTAACCAACTTTGAGGGATAGTTTGAATGGACTTAAGAGGCCTAAAGAAATAATTCCAAACCTCCAATGAGAAGCGACATCTAAGGAAGACATGTTGTATACTCTCCTCTGCCACTTTGCACAATATGCATCTTGAAGGACCTTGTATCTTCCTAGCTTGTAAGTTTTTTGTTGTTAATATATTATCGTGAACTAACTCCCAACAAAAAGTGTTAATTTTGGGCAATCTTTCCTTATTTCATATCTTCTCGCAAATTTTGGACAATGGAGGGTGAGGAAGTTGCACAATTAGGGAGTTGTAACCTTCCTTTACTGTATAGTATGGATTCTTCCCCCCTGTCAAAATTCTTTGATCATATTTATGAGTGGTAACCAGAGTTGAGCCTTTTAAATATTTAGTCATATCCCTCCACTCGCTAGACATCTGAACTGATAATTTGGGACACCACCATGCTATTCAAGAACCTTATGAATCCCATTCTGAGATATCTACTAGTCTTTGTTTTCCTTGTCCCTCCATCCATATTGTCGGTTCTATACAGTCAATTTCACCACATATATATGTGGTGGAGGGAATCCTATCCTTCCACAGGTGAATGTGCCTCCCATTACCTAATTTCCATCCCAAACGCTGAAAAAAAATTGGAGCGACCACTTTACACAATTTCCAATTTTTGGAGCCATTAGACTCCCATGATGATTCTTCAAGTCTAAGGAGCCCGCTATTATGAAAATATATTCTCAGAAATGCAAATTTCCACCACTCTTGTGATTGAGAGACAAATCGCCATACTAAATTTTCTCCTAAATCCATGTTCATATATTCCAAATCTTTGATTTCTAACCATCCATATTTCTTTGGAAGTCTCACTATGTCCCAATTAACTAAATGAAATAACTTCTCATTCCCTTTCCCACCTTGCCATAAAAACTTCTGAATCATACTACCTGTTATGTGAGAGATTCCTTTTGGAGTTAACTAACTCGATCCAATATATAATGGAAGAGAGGAAAGGACCGATTTTATTAAGAATATATTTCCTACTACGATCAACCATTTTGTGCCTCAAGAGTAGATTATTTTCTTAATATTCAAAATGAAATATTCCCAAAATTCACCTCTCATTGGGCCCAGAGAAGTTTCAATATCTAAATAGGTGAATGAGTTCCAATTCCTGTCCACTGGGAAGCCCAATATTAGAGAAATATCTTGCATGAGCATTTCATAGAAATTCCATCCATACAACTGTCTTTTTCTTTTGTTAACTAGACCACCTAACACAAGGAGATACGTATCCAATTTATTTTTTTGCAATGAATTTGGAACCCCCCCAAGCAAGAGTGTATTATACACAAATTGTGAATTATTTATTTCTTTAACGTTCCTTGCAATGTTCAATCTCGGGAGATAACCTTCAATTCTGTCGCTTCCACATTCCTACTCAGACTTTCAACCACTGTCATATATCGAAGGGAAGAGAGGGGGAAACCTTACCTCAAACACGGTGAAGCCGAGGGAGAACCAATATGTATATATATATATATATATATATATATATATATATATATATATATATATATATATATATATATATATATATATATATATATATATATATATATATATATATATATATGTATGTATATATATACACACACACACACACTTCCCACTCACTATGTAATGTAAAACAATGTTCGCAGAAAATAAATTTTAAACATTAAATAAAATCCATTCATTTAATTTTTTTCCAAAGAGAGTTATTTAGAGCCATTGTAAATATAATGGCATATAAATCTAAAGAATTTGCATTCAATGAGTAACTTAACACAATATCATTTGAATTAAAGTAATTGCTATGGAATTTCACTTTCGAGATATCAATGCTTTATGGTTTAAATTTAAAGAAAGTAAATTAATTATGGGAAAAAGAAATTCATGGAGATAGTTTAAATTAAAACAAGCCTTGAGTATGTCTTAAAATTAATTTGTTTTGCTAAGAGCTTTTATTTTTTTTAAATAAGGAAACATATTAACAACCCAAGACCTGAAGGCACCTAGCAAGAGTGAAATCTTGCCTTCTTACTAACCACTGATGGATAATTCAAGGTGGCGTTGTTTTCCTTGAATAATAATAATGAGTCAGCTTGCGTTCGTGGATAGTAGCCAGTGATACCAATACCTAATGCTGATTTTACAACTAAATTATAATAGATTTTCCCACCATGTAAAAAAATTAAATTAAATTATGTAAAATTTAACCATATTAAATTCATTACATGAACTTTAGGTCCTTGAAATAGATATCACTAACTAAACTAAATTCAGATAAGTATATAATATGTTTAATGGAAATTATTATAAATTTTGTAAATAGACAAAAACATTATACCATATCAATTTTAAAATTTAAATAAATTTGGGTTATAAACAAGGCCGCATAGCTCCCTGCCCCTTAGTTTAATCACTGAATTTTGAAAGGTATGGATCAATTCCTACATTTGAACAAAATGTTGAAATTTGCATGATAAAGTATTATAGTCTTAGGTACTCTTTATGCCTAAATATTCGATTCTCATCTTATTATAATATTATGCTTACTTTAATATTAAATTTTAAAAAGTAGCATTTTTTTAATTGATTTCTATATGATAGTCCTTATATATTTCTCTGGTATTTTAATAGTCTTTCTTATCTAAATTATATTCAATTTTTCAACTTCTATTATAATAATTGCTTTAATTACGCCGATATGCGTTTTTATTGTGAGGTTCTTCTTATGGAGACTATAGAGATTCGTCGTCCGCCATTGTAGAATTCAGATGATGTTTTTATTAGTACTTTATTATTATTGTTAGACTTTGAGTTATAGATTAGTTTGGATACACAATACATGTAGGTTCACTTTTCTCTATG
The DNA here is from genome assembly GCA_034641835.2 of Pinus albicaulis. Lineage (NCBI taxonomy): Eukaryota > Viridiplantae > Streptophyta > Pinopsida > Pinales > Pinaceae > Pinus > Pinus albicaulis. The sequence goes on from CM076581.1 coordinate 30,739,387, forward strand.
AGACTGAGTTGGTTGTGACAATTCCTAAATCTGGAATCCTATTGCAGCAACTCGAAAATATTCACCTAATTGTTAATTTTAACTTAACAATTTATCTGCAGTTTTCTACGGAAAACAATGAATACATCATGCTGCAACCTCCACTACATAAAAATTATATGCGGAAATAAGAATTGAGCAAGGAAAAAAATAAACACAAATATGACATTGTTATTTTTGGACAAATGTCCTCGGAAAAACCCAATGTGGGAAAACCAGCGCAAAAACTGAGGGTTTGTATTATTAAGCAGTAGTTTTGAATGCAATCTTGGATTCCTTACTTGCCATCCATACATAGAAAATAATTGACATGGAATTATTGAGAAAATGACCTCACACTAACATTGGAGATCCAACACTAACCCAACCCTAAACTAACAAGCCCCACGCTGCCTCTGCATAGATTTGCATCACTCTGGCTGGGGACTGTGTCAGTCCCTTCGACTGGTCTTTTTGCTGGCTGGATACTAATATTTTTCCCATCTGGTCTCAAAACCCGACTCTCCGGCACTAGATCTGAATGATCCTAAAAAAAATTGCAGATCTCTTTAGCGTTGCCTTTGCATGGCTATGCGCTACCCAGCATAACCCTTATGCTGCCTCTTCTACATCCTATCTTTGCCTTCTCTGCGATGTATTCCCAACTTAGGAAAAATATCCAACCACAACTATCTCTACCCCTCACTATGTAGAATCAACTCGATGATCTCTCATGCTACTTTGCACTTCTCACTTGAGAAATTGATCTTTGGAATCTCTCCGATGTGTTTTCCAAATTCCCATCAAGCCTCCTCTTATAACCTTCTCGTTGAGAAATCCACGACCCAGATTAAAACATAATCAAGGGCTAAGACTAACTTGACTTGATCTTCGTTTCTTTCTCGAAGATTCACATCTAGTTCTATTAATACACTTTAATTATTTTAATTCCCTAAGTTTAGACTTAGGCGCCCATTAAAAATAATTAATTATTTTAATAAAACCCCATATGGGTGGAATTTCCCAAAACACTTTCTGGGTATTTTGGAATTCATGTGTCTAAGTCTCCCTGCAAAATTTGATACTTAGAGAACATCCTATGCTACCAAAAATAAACACTCCCTCTTAGCGAAGAATGTGCTCTAGTAATGCATCCCACTGAAGCACTACACTGACTCTGTAACATCTCCGTCTGTGCTATTGATGCTTGACACTGCTATCCACCAAATACTGCGCTGTTGCATCTATGCTTTTGCTGACACTGCATACTGCTGCCAACTGCATTTGCACTGCAATTCTCCTACTGCTGTAGTAGAAAAAACATCCAAAACACTGAACTATGTGTTAAATATGATGCATCTTATATTGAAGATTTGGTTGCTGTTAGTCTCTAGGGTGACCCACTAAAGTTGCTACGCTGCTGCTGAATATGCGTTGTGCCATGCTGCACTACTGCCAAATCTACTCTACACTGTTCAGACTATGGCACTCTCTAGTCACTGTGCTACCTCTTTGGCACTCCTCTACACCAACTGTTAAGAATTTACCGGAGAAACAATAAATTTACCAAGAGGAATAAGAATCATAAAAGAACCAGCAACAAAACATTAAACATAAACACATATGTTTATTCGGGAAAACCCCGAACTCCGGGGAAAAACCCAACCAATGAAATTTCATTAACCATTGGCCACAACCCTGGCCAATCCAACCAAGTGAGCCTTCACTACTCACCTCCAGGCCTACATTACAATGAATTCTTCCCAGCCTTTTATAGGCTCCATTACATGCAATACCATGGGCTAAAACCATGGGTGCACAATACCATGTGCCCCAAAACCACTACTATTTACCCTAGTTAACATTGACTCTATCCCGAGTCAAGTTTACCTAACAATTCCCCCCTTAAACTTGACTTGGGGATTATTGACTAAATCCAGCCAAACCTGCTAAATGAGACAACCCCGCTCATTCTAGCTCTTCCCCCCTCAAATTTTTACCCAGGGTAATTGTTAACTTGACATCCCCCTATCACCTAGGTCTAACCCAGACTTTACCAGTGATTGCCCATGGATACGCATGCCATACCAGGTCTTACAGTAGTATGCCCATTTACATGTAATAAAATTAATAATTATAATATATATATATATATATATATATATATATATATATATATATATATATATATATATATATATATTTTGTTTCATTGTTACTATCTTTGTATATATGAAATCAATGTCCATATAAAAAAAGAACCCATCTACCGGATTACATGGGTTACCAGCCGCTGTAACCACTAGTCCTCTAGGAGTTCTCTTCAGATACATGGTTCATTAAATCAATCCATGTGCACATATCCTCTCTCCTCCTCTCTTGACACATTATGTGCCCAATGCTCTCCTCCCTTATAATGAACTATCTCCTTCATAATAAGGTTTGTTGTTGACACCTGCCACCATAATGCTCTGATACCATTTGTTAAGAATTTACCGGAGAAACAATAAATTTACCGATAGGAATAATAATCATAAAAGAACCAGCAACAAAACATTAAACATAAACACATATGTTTATCCAGGAAAACCCCAAACTCCGGGGAAAAACCCAACCAATGAAATTTCATTAACCTTTGGCCATAACCCTGGCCAATCCAGCCAAGTGAGCCTTCACCGCTCACGTCCAGGCATACATTACAATTAAGTCTTCCCAGCCTTTTATAGGTTCCATTACATGCAATACCATGGGCTAAAACCATGGGTGCACAATACCATGTGCCCCAAAACCACTACTATTTACCCTAGTTAACATTGACTCTATCCCGAGTCAAGTTTACCTAACACCAACTGACACTGGTCCATCTTGCTACTTATGTTACAAGCTCCCGTAGCAATGTATTGATCCATGAGGTGGACTCCTCAAGGATCTTTCCCAACTGTAGTTATTTCAAACTACAGTTCTAGATCACCCTAATTGTTACACCAATTTTTGGTCATCTAACTTGTTACTATTAGATGGACCAAAGTACACCATGTAAGACCAATTTTACCCCAAGTAAAATTGCTTTCACTGAGAAAAATAACTTAGTAATCCATAATTTATTAAGTTGTTTATGGTCTAAACAGAAAACCTCATGAGGAATAATTGAATAAATCCTTATTTGTTTGATTTTCCTTAAGGGATAATTAATTAAACAACAATTTAAATAATATTCCTGGTCATATTTAACCCAAAACAGGAAAATTGATTAGATAAATCACTATTTATCTTATTATTTTCTAGGAATAATGATTTAAACATTATTTAAATAATATTTCTTGTTAAATTTGACTAAATCATTTATAAATAATTGAATAAATCACTATTTATTTAATTATTACTCAACCACATTCTTAAAATAATAAATAAATCATTTATTTATTTATTATTTACAAATAAAGGGATTTGACCAAATTCAAATTCCTTTTCCCTCCAACAAAAATAATAAAATATTCCATAAAAGTTGGATCTAGATTTGGTTAATAATATTTTAATTATGCACCAATATCTAGACTAACTGGATATTTTGTTATAAATTGAAGGGTTTTTCCATTCATTCACTACCTTTTGTTGCCTAAAGATCACTCTGGATCTATACTTTTGATCTGACTTTGATCCTCCATCATTGTCATATTTTTCTATCTTTTTTCTTGTGAACTCTCCTTGAGTTCCATTTTTGTCTGGGTTTTCTACACCATCAAGAGAGAGAGATCTTAGATCTGAAGTGCTGAGGACATACAAGAACCCATTCCATTGAGGGGTGTTATCACCCTAGTAATTCTCAGGTTGTGGGACGAGGATTTTTGTAGTTAAGAAAACCAGGGGTAACCAAAAACCGCTTTGGGAATTCAGGATCTAGCCTTCCTGAGCTCCGGAGAGGGATCTCTCCTAAAGATTTAGCTTTGTTTTGGTAAAGGGTTTTAGGCTAGCTATGAGTGAGCAATAGAATTGATTTTAGAAGTGTGGTAGGAATAAAAAGTGTTTCAAGGTAAACCAGAGGGATCTATCAGAACATTGGGCAATGGAGTCAACTCTCTAAGCAAGCAGAGCTAGGAAATAAGACTTAAAGATGCAAATGTACTAAGGGCATGATAGATGACCTTTTAAGGCTTTGTTGATGGAATGGGTGAAATATGAACAAAAGGGCACTTAAGAATCCTTAAGTTACAGAAAAGAGGATTGAAGGAGGGGATCAAACTGGGACCTAGAGCAATTAAGAATTCTATGGTCCGATCATCAAGCAAAAAACATAGAAATGCCAACTAGTTTAAAACAGGGAGCTTATTATCACTAATCCTGTTTAATTTCTCCTTAGTTGATCATTACATAATAGAAACACATCAAATGAATGTATGTAGACTTTTAAAGAATAACACTGAAAACAGGAAAAAATACGAGACTTATCTTGTCACCACGAGAATCCTTAGTTATGATGTCTCTAATCTTGTTTCCAGTCTGCTGCTTCGCTAATTGAATCACACCAACTTCAATATATCCAGCAAAATGACTATAGTATTCTTGAGAAATTTTATTCCACACAAAAATACTTCCAAGAGTGAAGTATTTATACAAATTCTAAACTAAAATATCTTGAAAAAATATCAAGATTAGTTCACAAATCTCTCCAACTGTTTTACATAAATAGAACTTAAGTAAAGGACACTCAAAATAATGCATTTATTTGGCACTATTTTTTATGGATAGGTGATGACAAAGAGGATAATTCGAATTTGATCCAACTCTTAGTTGATGATGAGGCATTCAAGTCACTAACTGCTTTCTTTCTTTGTGCATTCTCCTCCAACAATTCTGCAAACTTGGGGTCCAATGATATCTTTGTATTTCTCAATCCCTAATAGATATGTAAAAAGTGAAAGAGGTTATTGTGGATTAATATGTTGGTGATATAAATTTCTTTCCGTTTCTTAAAATTCCTCTTCAACTATTCACAATAGGCTTTGCAAAAAGATGTGTAAAACAGAGTTTTACAGAGTCTGAAAAATAACCTGTAAAGATGTGCTTGTATCTCTCATTCTAAAATAACTGTGAAAAAAGTGAGATAGGTTTTTGTAGATGGGTCTCTTAGGAACAAAAACCTCCTTCATTTTTGTATGATGTATTTCGGATGGGCCACAATATTCTATGCAAAATGATGACTTAACTGGAATTTTCTACAAAAAGTGTTTTCCAACATTGTTTAATATTTCCAAAACCATAATAGCTATTAGAAAAGTGAGAGAGGTTTTTGTAGATGGTCCTCTTAAGAACATACACCTCCTTCAGTTTTGTAAAATTCATCTTGGATGGATCACAATAGTTTTTGCAAAACAATGACTAAAACATAAAATTTCTGCAAAAATGTTCCTTCTTGTTGTGTTTTTCATCTTTTCACTTTTTTGTTCTTTTGACTATTTTACTTTTACTTTAGCAAACTTCAATGTTGGTGAAAATATTTTCATTTATTTTCACCATTTTACTGCCTCTGTATTTACTTTTACTGTTTACCTTTGACTGCTCTGTAACTTCATTTTAACTTTCACTCTGACTTTTACTTGATACACTTTAACCACTGATACTCTTTAACTGTTATACTTTTACTATCCCTGTAAATTCTCATTTCACTTTTACCATTCACTGTGCACATTTCATCATTCTAATCTCTTTCTGAATTTTAATACAAACTTTTTGTTGAATGAAGATATTGAGTTAAAATCTGAGAATTTGGAGCAAACAATTTTGTCAACTAGTATTGAAACTGTTGGTCCAAATCCATATTCTGATAGTAACCTACAAAAATCAAACAATTTGTTAATGAAATCCAGGTCTGCAGGGAGGTGATTGTAGGATTTTTGAAAGACCTGTGGAATGAGATCAGTCTGTGAAGGTTTAACTCTATTTTTTAGGCATGTTGGGGAACTACTGCAAGATTAGATTGTTTGCAGGAGTTATTCACTTTAACAGAGATGAAACTGAGTAATGTAGGCAAAGGATGGATTTATTTTTGGCATTTTTTGCTCAATTAGGTTTTCTGAATTGGTTTGATTGAAAACATGGAATATCAAGGTAATTCAGAGGTTTTAGTTGTTCAGATCCTTGATTTTACTCTCTAAACTGCGAAAAATTGAGGAAATTGGCTTTAAAAAGGTTCACAGTCGAAGACAGGGCTTTTTGGTCTGTAATAGTCTTCAATTCAGTTGTATTCAGTTGGAAAAAGTCGTGGAGATTCTCTGAGAACGAATTTAAGAGGAAATGGCTCTTAAAATGGCAACTGGCTCGAAAATGGCACTGTTAGTTTTGAAAATGGTGAAAAGGGCTCTGCACAGGCTCTCAGGGTGTAATGGCACACAATGGTGAAAATTAGACGAAAATAGGCTCTGCGAAGGTTTCACAAGTTTAAAGCGCGAATAGGTGAAAAATTATGAAAACATTAGACTTTAATGTATTAAACCATAGTATAAACTATAGTTAAGTTACATTAAACAAAGGTTAAGCAAGAGTGGTTTTGGAATACCAGTGGTGGTATTTGCGTGGCTCAACGGTGGCAAGTGGTAATACGCTTTTCAAACGTGATGCAATAGAATCGTGACACGTCGACGCGGGGTGGTTTGGATAAACCACCCATTTCGCGTGACTTTTACAAAACATCCATCGATTACTTTGTGAGCGCGAAAATGCGTTATCGCCGTCGGATCTGGCTTTGGGGAGCGAATGATCGGGATTTAAAGGGAAAGTGCAGGGAAAAGTCAATTATTGGGTTCAATATAGGTTGTAGATCTTGGGAGTAAAAGAAAATCTGACGGTTAAAAATAGCGCGATGGGGGGAGTAAAAATGTATTGATTAGTCGCTTTGATTTTCATTCGTTGGATCAAAAGGGATTTTGGGTTCGAAAGGTCTTGATTGAATGCCGATGGGAACATGCCTTTTGATGGGATTTATATATAAAAGTGGCTTTTTCCAATGGAAATGGTGATCGGGAAGGTTAATCAAGATTTTAACCAAGGTTAGGGGGTCGGGGAAGGGAAATATATAAGGGAATGGGTTTAGAAGTTTAGTTTAAATTAAACTTCGATATTTTTCTTGTTTAAAACATATAGAACATATGTTTAAAGGTTTTTCATATCTTTTTTATTATATGGTTAATTAAATCGAGATGACTTAACTACCATAGGGGGCGAGATATTTATATATATAGAATACTTAGCCAAAGGGGTTATAAGGGGGGTTTTTATTTAAACATGTGGGAATAAATAACTTTGGCTTAAGTTATATTAAGTGGGTTTTTGGGTTTATTATATAAAAATGAGTTATAAAATAAGAAAAGGTTATTTGTGTAGGGAGTTAATATATAAGTTAAAGTTAATATGAAAATAGGACATGGTATACTCAAAACACATATTTATAACAAGTAAAGTGAGGTTTTAAAGATAATTTGCATTGATCTTATCACTTAACTTATGATGTAATGTTATTTTGAAGGCTTAATGTGTTTAAATGATGTAGGAAGTTAGCTAAATAGGAATTACAAATGCCTTCAAGTAAAAATGGAGTTTTACTTAGGATTATTCAAGGGAATGAGTGCATGAATGGTAAATGATGTGATTAAGGGATTAATATAGACATTTCACACTTTCAACTGATCATTCATAGAGCCTTGGGTCCGATCCCAACAAAAGTCAAGGAAATGCCTTGAGCCTTTATGACTAATAGTCTAGAATGTTTCATGACTATGGGAAGGGGAAGTTACTTATTTTGCAGTCCATGATGAATGACATTTACATTGAGACTTTTCACCTTCTTCTACCTACCCATCTTACCATGCTAACATTTTTTCTTCCTTTGTAGTAGGTGCATTTAAGCTAGCAACCTTCACAGCATTTATTCTTTCTGAAAGCAAGTAAAACTATCTAATTCTACACTTATTTCATCCATGAATCCAGATTAAACTGTTGGATTCACTTTATTTCTCTACCTAACTATTGAATTGTCATGATTAAACTGTATGAAAACTCATTATTCTCTATTTATAACAAGGAAAATTGAAATATGACAAGTTAAGATTAAACTGTTTAACTCATCATGGACTATGGCATTTATTGACACTCTGCCACAGTCAAAAAGTAAAAAAATAGTGGCATGTATGCTTGCACACTTTCATTTTTTCTTTTGGGGTCTTTTATTTTTTCTAAGTCCTTTGATTATTCTTTTAGGACTTTTTACCCTCTTTTTGATTTTTTTTTATTTTTTACGAAATATGTGAATACAACTTGCAGAGGGCAAAGTATGTACAAATTTACAAGATTATCAATAGTCAAGTCAAAATTATGACCCCTATATTATAGGTTGCTAACATCGGCTTCACTTGGGGATGGTTTTTCCTTGTGACATCTGTCTCCACCTGTCTTGGACCTATAATTTCTCTGTTTTACTCGTCGAAGTAGGAACCTAGCCCCCTAGGGATTCAATACACTTCCACTTTTTTAGGAGGAGTTTAGCTAAAGCAGGTCATCTGATATTTCAGTGTGTTCAACCATTTTTTCAGATCTGATCCTGTACCTTCAGATCCATTTCATATTGGTTATTGATCCATCCAAAACACCTTTTTTCAGTTTTTTTTGGTACTCCTCTAGCTTCCCCTTCGTTTCCCTTCAGGTTCTAGCCTTTCGCCACCTCATTTGCAACAATTTTCCCTCTAGTTTTTTGCTGTTATCTGCACCTATTTACAACAGATCTGACCTTTAGATCCTTGTACCTCCCGAATTTAGATCCATTGGCCATCTTGTGTGTTTTGACTTAATTTTTCCCACCCATAGACTAGTTGTTGGGAAACCCTCATCTTTGGGTTTAAATTGATGCATCATTAGCTGTTTATTTTCTGTCATATTTCAGTTTACTTCACTGTTATTTTCAGATTTATTACAGTTATACAACACCTTTTTTTCTTTTTTCTCTACACACGTCTGGGTTTAAATTAAAATTAACACACTTATAACATACGTGCACACCCTAAGTGAAGAGCGCTTGGTTTACACCCTCAGGCCAAGACTATAACATTGCTGCACCTCCCCGCCCTTGTTTCGACATTGCAATCATTTGATCATGCACCTCCTTGCCCTTGTTGGTCTTTCTTCCTTCTGTGATCCGTGTCTGTTTTTCCATCATTGCACCCCCAAGGCGTTTATCCCGGAGACTTCTTGGCCTTCATCCTCAGTTTCCGGTAGGAAGACTTACTCCTCCACGTAGGGTTCAACTTCGTCCTCCACCAAGTCCTCATTCTAACTCTGCTTTTGGTTCATCGGGTTCCCCTTCTGGTTCTATCCCTGGTTGTCCTCCTGTCACCTTCACCATGTCTAGTTTAGGACCTAACGCTGGTGGTAGCCCCAACCTTAATGTTAGAAATAATACTAGTGGCACCGCAATAGGAACTATCCCGGCTGCTCCCTTGCTCCCTTATATGGCAGGCCTCAGTCTTCCCAATTTTAACCAGTTGATTAAAGACCCCATACACCATGATCCTGGTTGGCCTGCTATGCTAGCCAAGCTTCCTTCTAACATCCCCAAGTTTGAAGGTCTTGCTGGAGAGGATCCTACAAATCATGTTCGATATTTCCACATGTGGTGTTCGTCCAACTCCATCACTGATGACTCTGTCCGTCTTCAGTTGTTCTAGCGTACGCTTATCGAAGAAGATTCTAAGTGGTATGTTAACTAGGCCTCATCCTCTCATACTACTTTTGTGACTCTTGCCAGGGATTTTCTGTCTTACTTCCATCTTCCCCTTCATTGTGAGACTGGTACCGAACATTTGACCTCTTTTCATCAATCGTCTGTGACCCACCTATCCGATCATGTCTAGGAATGGCAGAGACGAAAGAGCCTATGTCGAGCCCCTACCTTCGAAGTCTGTGTCTACATGGACAGGTTTCTCATATCCCTTTTACCTGCTATTGGCAAAGATGTCGCATCTCATTTCCCTCAAACCGAAGAAGCTGCCCTCCAAATTGCATTGAAATATGACCTGATCTACGCACAATCTAGTTTTGTTTATACCGTCTTACTTGATATCCCTAGACCCAGTGCTGCCAACGCATCGGGAGCATCCCATGCCGCCGATAGTATCATTGGAGCTCTTTCTTATCCGTATACTCATCCTTCCATGGGTTATGGTTTCCCTCAGGGAGGGGCCAGCTCCTCCAGCACTTTTCCCCTTCCCGCTAGCACGTATCTAGGATACGACACACCTCCTCATTTTTCCCAACCTATTTACCACAATGTTACCCAACCTCCTTATTATCTGTATCCGTAGCCTGGTGCTCCAGCTCCTCCAGCATTATCACCTGAGCCTCCCTTGCCTTCTACACCCCCGCAACAGCAACCACCACCCCCCCAGGGGCAGGTGTCTACACAACAGGGAGTGATTGATCCTCCTACTTCCAAAAAGAAGAGGAAAGGAAAACAAAACCAATCTATCCTAGGTACTCCAGGACCCAATCCCCAAGGGAATACACCTAACACTGCTAACCAACAATAGGGAACTCAGCCCAAGTAGGACAGGCCTGTTTACACGAACAAACCTTGTTCTTGTTGCGGTGTTTATGGTCACTATACCCACGATTGTCTTCTTTTACCTCAGATGCGGCATATGTGGGAAGCTCAAGCAACATCCCAAGGAAAACAAGCCTCCCCTTCAGTTTCTCCCCATGCTGCACCTATCTAGCTGGCTGTCTTTACCAATCCTTTCCCCCAGCAAGGATTCGTGGCTACCCAACCCCCTGAAAGTCAGGCGGCCACTCAACCTCCTACATCTAGTACCTCTGATTAGCAGATCCTCATGATGAACTCTGGCCAATCCATTACCGTTGACCTCAACCTTCAGACTCGGTCCCGTCAGTACAACAAGCCTCCCGCTACGTCTGCCCCCGAGCACCCTTCTTCAGGTCCCACAGAGCCTCTTTCGACACCAAATGGTCCTTTACAGATCCCTCAGCCTACGGTAGAGGTTCATACCAAATCGCCAAGGGACCATTACGCCAAGATGCTAATTCTTGTAAAGCTACCCATTCGTATAGTATATTAGATGATTTGGCACAATCCCCTGCTGCCATCTCAATGCTGTAACTCCTCTAGTTGTGCCCTTCACAAATAAAATCTCTACTAACTGCCAGCCCTTCACAAAGAAAATATCTACTAATTTCCATGGGCTCTGTGGATCCTTCATATAATCGTTTGACCATCTTTGATGTTGACTGGTCAGAACATCCCCCTCTTCCTGCTTCCATCGCCTTCGAAATCCCTATCAAGATCTGGAATGGAAACATCTCCCGTTGTATCATTGACGAGGGGGAATCCACCTGCGTGATGTCCGCTATGGTTTGGAAGCAGCTCGGATCTCTTGAGTTGGTCCCTTCTACTATCACCCTCCAAGCGTGGGATGGCCACTTTTCCCAGCCCCTTGGCCTGTTCCGCAATTATTCTATTACTCTTGTGGGAAAGACTATTTGTACTGACGTAGAAGTCATTGATGCCCCCTTAGAATACAACATTCTATTGGGTCGTAGCTACACTTATGCGATTTTTTTTGTCCCATTTGTGGTTCACTGTAAGATGTGCTTTCCTCATAATAGAAATATTGTCACCATCAACCAGTTAACATATTACGAACCGAAGTCTGAGACCTTCCCTAAGTCCATCATCTCTTCGGTGGCCAATAAACAAGCAGTCGAACCTCCGACCAGTGTCTCACCCAGAATCTACAAAGACTCCTCTTTGCTTGGTTCTGTTATCACCCAAAAAAATGAAACATCATTTGACAAAGTTAAATAAGATCATGTGTCAAAAGTAGGGTTGTAGGATTCATTTTTTATATTCTTGGTCAAGGGAATTTTTTAATTTTTTCTTGTTTAAGCTTACCATAAGGTCTAAACCCACTCACTTTCAAATCCCCTCATGTCCAATCACTCATAATTTTCTGACAGATTTCAATTCCCAAGGTTTTTTTGTACCGAAAATGTCATTTTAGCCAAGAAACCACAGTTTCGTAGCAAAATACACTGAGAAATGTCACTTTTTGCTACGAAACTGTTGATAGTTTCGTAGCGAAAACACCTAGTTTTTAACTGAACTCACTACGAAAGCATGGTTTCCTGTCTGTCTTGTCAAGTTAGCTGTTAGGTGTCAAAAAATTGTTGGGAAAGGGTAAGTTAGATACCATTTGAGTCATGGAGGTATAAAATCAAGGTACATGGTCAAGATTGAAGTCATCATCACCAATTTAGGCATGTATAAGTCATCATTGTGTCATGAGAAGACATCAAACTTCAAAATATTTCCTAATTCAGTAATTTCTCATTCCTTCTTTACATGATATCTAACTCTATAGAGCTATTGCATTAAGCCAAATTTGTGGCTTATGTTTTCAAAGGTTTACATTGAACACTATCAAGTGAGGCTGAAAACTATCAAGCGAGGTTGTAGATTATCAAGTGAGGTTCTGAAAGCATTTAAGAAACCATGGCAGAAAAAAGAAGGACAAATAAGGGTGGCCAATGTCTAAGATATGAACCAGCATATATGAATTTGATCAATGAAGACCCAACAACTATGGAAGTCTTCAGAAGGATGGGTTTCTTACATTTTTTTGAAATATTACAAGGCTGCCATGTACAGTTTTCCAAATATTTTGCTTTAAATTTCAGTGGAACAACCACCAAAGTGGGAATGCTTAATCTTTCCATCACACCAGAGGTTATTGCTGCAGCTACAGGGATTCCAAGAGGACAAGAGAAGTGGTTCAAAGGTTTCAAGTTCAACATGGAGCAGTGCAAAGAGTTTATGAAGCCTGTAAACAGTGAAATGGATCTCACTAATGTCATTCCAAGGAGCTGCATGAAAGACAACTACTAAAAATCGCTGCTCATCATCCAAAAGTATTTTACTTCTGAAGGGAGATACCATAAAGTCTATTCATATCATTTCAAGCTACTTCTACACTTTACTGGTAAGACTTCCCTTGATCTGCCTTTCTATTTACATAGGAGTTTGTCAAGAATGGCAGATAAGGTCCAAGAAAAATCTGAAGGGAGTGAGACTTCATTATTTTATCATGGTTTAATGAGACTATTGGCTTTAAATGAACTCCAAAGGTTAGGCAGAGACTTGTCTTCATTTTTGTTTGTTAGTGGTTTTGAGTTGGATGCTCTTACTCCTTCAAGAACTCCTAGACCTAGGAGAATTCCATCACCCTTAGTAGCAGAGCAGAGTGAACCATTAGTGACAGAACCAAGTGAACCAGCAAGAGTAGAACCAAGTGAACCAATCATGATGGAAACAGAGCAATTTCAGAGTTTTGATACACCAAATTTCCCACCTACAAAACAGAAGTCAAAAGTGGTCAAACTTGCAAAACAAAAACAAGCTGTGAGTAAACAAGGAACCAAAATGATGACAAGGAACCAAACAGTGGCATTAGAAGAGAAAACAATGGCTATAGAAGACAGAGAAGTAGCTAAAGGAAATCTAGAAGACATATTACATGCCATTGACATAGAAGAAACTCCTATAGTCCAGGCCGAGGACATAGAGGAAGGTGGAAAAAAGCTAAAAAAAGGCCAAATCTGCAAAGAAATTAGAATTTGAAGGAGAATATGAAGGTTTTATGTTTCAAGCAAGAAAACCTATGATAAGGCATGCTAGAAAGCTATTAGAGAGCATTAAAGACGTTCAACCACCTACTAACACAATCCAGCCACCACAAGACATCATTGACCTTTCATCACCTGCAGAGAAAGATACAGTTGGCAAATCAAAGAAAGGAAAAGAGAAGGTGATGGAAAAAACGGAGTTTCAACTCCTTGAAGAACAATTGAAGCTGTCCAATCACGAAATTTTTGTTATGAAGAAAGAAGAAAGGAAACACAATGTAGAGAAGGTTCAGTTTGAAAAGATGAAGGAAATTTGGGAAGAGCAGGTTGACAGTGTTTCCAAGACTCTAGATAGTACACGACAACCTATTAAATAGACCATTCCATTGAGGAAATAGGTTAAACATGTAAGGAAAATGAACACACATTTGAAAGCCACCAACAGAAAGTTGAAAGATCAGGTTAAGGACATCCAGGAGCAGCTTGAACTAATTCATAAGGATTTGGAGAAAAAATTCCTTAAAATGATAGTAGTTGAGGAGCCAATTGCTCATCTCATCATTAATGAGGAAGAAACCCCTCAAGAAGCATAGTGTGAGCTAGTTTATGGTTTTGAAGACTAATGGCATGTTAGAAACTGATTTTTTTCACTTAGAAGGTATATTTTTGAAGACTACACAAAATTCTGGAATTTTGACTGTTTTCAGCAGTTTCATAGCATGTCTGGGCTTGAAAAACAACAAAACGCTACGAAACTACTATAGCTTTAATTTTTGCATTTTGAACCGGTTTTTGGAGCTCCCAAGAGATTAAAATTATATGGTAGAGGTGTCTAAGTATTATGAAGACAATACCAAAGGAAAGAGACAAAAAAATTTGAGGGCAAATGGAATTTTTGCAGCGCTACGAAAGTATGCTACGAAACTGTCTTACCTTCATAGCGTACTGTTTTCGAGCTTTATAAGTAGGTTTTTGGGCATCTTTGGACAGATGGATATTATCAAAGTGTTAAAGGACCATGACAACAATTATTAAAGACTTAAAGACCATGAAATGAAGAAAAAATACCAGCCAAAGCATTCGTTGAAGATGAAAACCAGTTTTCCTAAAAAACAGGGTTTATTTCCAATTTTAGAGGAGGTTAATTAAAAGGTCATGTGGTGATGAGTCCCATCACACCCTATTCGAACATGTGAAAGCATAGCTGTCAAGATGTAATTGATTTTAGGAGATAAGGTTGTTATTGTAATAATGAACAGTTGGAGTCCTATTAGGAAAAGGACTGTCAAGTAGGATAGCTGTCATTTCTCATTAAATATATGTTTTATGGTTATGCAAGGTGTCATTAGTAAAAAATTCAATGAATCTAGCTAGGATGTAGATCATCTCATGTTGTAACAAGTCTATTAAAGGGTAGAGAGTCAAATTTGTCAAGGGTTGGAGATTTTTTGGCAAAACTACAACTTTATGTAAATTAACTGTTTTCAGTAATACAAAGACTTGTTTCTTGACCAACCTGAGATTATGAATGAGTTTTTAGTGCCTATCTTATCTATATCTTTGATGTGTACTATTTGTAGTGGTTTTAATCTTTAATACTCAGATTTCATTCATGTAATGCTCTGAATTCCTTTATAGATGAATTGAATGTGTGATTTCCTGTTTCATGTGTGTGTGTACCTCTGCTAAAAACTCTTACCTACCTCAGCTTCCATGTCAAGTGAACTTACTACTGAATCACTGAAAATGTTGACTCCATAAGCCCAATGTTTGCATACTGATACTATTTTCAACCTATACTCATCACAAGCAAGTTGTTTTATAAGTAGAGTTAGCCATCTAAATACATCTTTATTCAGTATCATTAACTCTTTGAGAGAGCCCTCTCAGATTGAAGAGGCTACGCTTTAGTCAAAAGATTGGTCTGAAACAGTTACATGAGATTGTATGATTAACAGCCTGTCAGGTGCAATTTTGTGATAGCATTTTGGTGCGTCTGCTGGGAGCCTAAAGATATACTTTCCCGAAATTTTTAACTTGAACTTCTGAAGGTAGCAGGAACTGAGGAAGTTGTTCGAGGTTGCATCTACCTTGGTGACTCCATTCAAAATTCATATGATCAAAGGTGGCTTCGATAAGGAGGTACACAAGGAGTAATCTTGAACCAGATCCCCTTATCATTGTGGACAATCCAAACACCATCTCTAGAGGCAGTCAAGGCATTTCTGCAATACAAGGTACTCCATTACATACAAAATCCTTGTCCTCTAAAGTTTTTAGAAGTCCCGAAGACAAAATATTTGACGATAAAATTCAGGAAGTCTTGTTTAGGTCTGAAAGTGAAAAATAATTAACTGAAATTGTCTTATACCTACATAGGAGAGTGATCCAAAAATGGAAGCACTTGAAAATGTGTGCAAGGTAGCCATTTCCATTAAATTAAATGTGTGCAAAATTCTCCATGTCTAGCTGATTGAACAAAGTGTTTTTGGTAACTGCTTATGAGTTTATGTGTGAGGGGAAGTTAATTTAATTTGATTTTTAACATATTAAATTAGAAATATACAGCAAGATAAGTTCAGCATAACATGACACAAATGTTTGATGAGTAGTTCACCCCTCCTGGGCTACGTCTGCTGGATCAAGCCTCCCAAAATGAGCTTTTCCTCTTGTATTAAAATGCTCCAAAATGCTAATACAAGTTTAAAGGTGCTTCAATAGGAAAATATGAATACAAATACAGATTCAGAAGACATGAAAATGCTAAAAGTGCCTTTCCTTATTCACTAAACAGTGAAGAATTACCATAAACAGTGACTTCTTCAACAAGGCCCTAATGGCTCTTTGAACTCCTCTAAATCTTTTCAGGCTATAGAAGTCCTCAAAAAGTTATGAAACCTCTTCCATTAGGTTCATATGGTCGAAATTAGCTGAAAATGATCTTTGGTTCACCTCCAATAGTGAGGTACAACTCAATACAACTCCATTTCCCAAATGGCCCTGATGGCTCTGAAAACTCTCCTGAAGCTTTCTGGGCTCTGAAAATTTTCAAACAGTTATGAAACCTCTTCCATTAGGTTCAAAAGGTGGAAATTAGCTGAAAATGGTTTTTGGATCACCTCAAACAGAGAGGTACAACTCAATACAACTCCATTTCCCTAATGGCCCTGATGGCTCAAAAAGCTTCCTTGAAGCTAAAATGGCTGTAGAACACCTCTAATACTTTTGGAACCTATCCCAGTGGCTTTGGAATACTGAAAATATCCAAAATTGGCTTTTGGTTCACCTCAAATGGTTAAGTGTAGCCCAAAACAGCTCCAACTCTCTCTTGGCCCTGATGGCTCTCATTGCTTCCTTGAAGCAAAAGGGGTTCAAGATCAACTCCAATGGATCCAAAATGTTATGAATACCCGAAATCAAAAACAATTTCGTCCAAAAAGGTTCATTAAATCAGAATTTATGGCCCAAACAATATTTTTCCCAATCTGCCCTAAACAAGCTCCACCAATTGTGGAGAAACTACAGATAAGGGAGCTAAAATGGTGGACTGCCCGAAATTGGCAGAATCTGCCCCAAATCCGGTGAAACCAATGGAATTTAGCATTTAATGTTAAACAAGTGCTGGTCACATGTCCACAACAATCGTCGAGATAACCGTTGCCATAACCATTTAACGTGGCATTAAAAGTTGGGGGTGCATGTGAGCGGTTTGTCGGAACTGCCGGCTTAACCGCCGACCAATGGTTTCATAACCATAGATATAAATGTTATAACAATTCTACTGTTTCATGTGAACACATATAAATATCTGTAACCATTTCGAAATATTCCCTGGAATCCAGTTGGCTAAGCCATAGTTCTGGCCTGTGGTTCTATGTGTAGGGGGCTGGTCCCCTTTCCACCGCCAGCCAATCATTACATAAAATTTAAATAAACGCTGTCGACATATATGTTAAGAGCCACTCGTAGCCCATATGGTCGGGCCTCTACACTGGCATCTGATAGGTCGCCGGTTCAATCAACGGGGACTAACAAAATTTTAAAATGCCAAATTTGTCACGACCTAGGGGCTACGTGGTGGCCTTTGGGCCTGCCATGTGGCAGCCCGTAATTGGTCAAAATAAAAAAAGTCAAACCAACAACCAATGCACAAATGCCACTTGTCCATAACCGGTTGGCTCAAATGGAATATTCCAAGGAATATTTTGGGGAATATTTCGAGGAATATTCTAGGAAATATTCCTTGGAATATTCTTTTTTTAAATATTTTTTTAAATCAAATTCAACCCTGGTCAAACTAGACTTTTGAAGGAAATTGTGATTTTTCAAACTTGAATAAATTTCACATACAATTCGGATTTGAGTGCCGTTTGCGGCGTCAGGATCGTATTGCCGAGGCCTATCCGATCGTTCAGGTTGCAAGTGATTTTGAACGCTTTCAATTTTGAGCTTTTTCCATAGCTTGGACTTGAGCTCCTGATCAAAGAGGTATTGATACCTCAGCCTTAGTGACACAAAAAGATAAAGAAGAGTTTTGGGAAGCAGTCACTTCTGAGTTGTTGTTAGAAGGATAATTTTTGGATAGGTTGAAGGAGCTGGACCCTTTTGAAATTTCGTTGAGAAGTAAAACTGGTTTTCCTCTTCCTGATTGGAGTTCAATTGTCAGTGGACAACAAAGACCAAACAACCCTCCTTCTAACAGTTCCTCTTCTTCTACTGCTGCTATCCATAAAACTACCACAATCCCATTCATCATGGCAGAAAATGTGCCTCCTCCACCTGCTGCACCTACTAGATATGCTCCTCTTTCCCTTCGAGCTGTCTTAAATGCCCTCCCTAGCAAATATTCTGCTAGAATCAAAACTTGGCGAAGTGATGAAGAGATTACAGCTAAAGAGCATGTAGACCAGTTCAATGAATTTATAGATAGGGAGGAGGTTAACCATGAGGATGTCAAGATGATATTGTTTTCTCAGAGCTTTACTGGTGAAGTTAGGAAGTGGTTCAAAGCCCTTACTCCTAGAAGCTTGCATAATTGGAATGAATTTGAAGATAGCTTCTTGAGGAAGTGGGGAAATAGAACCAATCCTGTACAAGCTCTCACTGAGTATAATAGTTTGAAGAGATCTGTTGTTGAAACTGTTCAAAACTTTTCAAAGAGATTTAACAAAGTGTATGACTCAATCCCCACCCATCTCAAGCCTCCTCCAGGAGCAACTCAGCTAAGATATGCTAAAGCTTTTGATTATGACTTTTCCATACTGTTGAGAGAGAGAGAATCCCCTTCACTTGCTGAAATGAAAAATGATGCAGTGAAGGTATAAGTCAATATGATAGTAGCAAAAAATTCCAAGATGGGTAAGACTAAGTTGAAAGAAGAAGATAAGCCTTCCACCTCTGATGACAAATTTGATTCTATGATGAAAACAATGGAAAAATTGATGGATAGGCTTGCCCTTGGTAATGCCTCTACTCCTCCTGCACAACATGAGCCTCAATTTAGAAATCCTCAATTTAGAAGACCTCAAAACCAGCAAAGGCCAAGGGAAAACAAAAATCAGCCACCTGACCCTCAAGTAAGGCCTCCTTTTCAGCGAAACTTAGTTGATGAAGAAGATTAGCTTGAAATAAAAGAAGACTCAATTCATTGCTTAGATGAGAACATGTCAAGGATGTTTTTAACTAAGGAGGAACATGATGAGTCTGATCACGAAGTAAACAAGGGTGAGGAACCATCAGATTATTTTAAAGGGTATCAACATGCAACCTTTAAGATGCAAAAAAAATACAACCTCAGAAATAGAAATGTGCCAATCATTGCAAAAAAAACAAAGCCCAAGAAAGATGCCCCCGAGGCTACTGAGGTTAGGAAAGAAACACCACCACCTCCTCCTGTCAAAGAGACTGAAAAATCGGCTTCTGTTTTCAGTTTGGAAAATGAGATCTCTAAGATCCAAATTCCAGTACCTTTTGGAGAAATTATTAAGGTAAATGAATACAGAAGTAGGATTGTAAAAATGTTGAATTCACAACCAGGAGCTGTTGATATCCTAAATATTCAAGAATATCATCCAACCATATACTTGGGTCTAAGATTAGAGGATAAGAAAAATGAGGAGGTGCCTCCTTTTTATGTTAGCCTTAGCATTCATGACATGACATTGCATAATTCCATGTTGGATTCAGGAGCCTCTCATAATCTTATGCCCAAAGTAATCATGGAGAGGATGGGGTTGAAAATTACTAGACCATATAAGGATTTGTTCTCCTTTGATTCAAAAAGAGTTCAGTGCATTGGTTTAATTAAAGATGTTGTTGTTGGTCTTACACAAGTCCCTGCCAAGACATTGGTCATGGACATTGTAGTAGTAGACATTCCACCTAAATTTGGCATGTTGTTATCAAGGTCATGGGCAACAAAAATCAAAGGTACAATGCAGATGGACCTAACTTATGCCACCATTCCTATTTTTGGTGAGAAAAGGAGACTTTATAGAGAAACAAGAATGGCTTACATGGTAAGTAGTAAAGATAAACCTCATAACTTTCCAATTTATGCTCTTGATACTGAATTTGGATCTGCTATTCTTTTCAATGAGTTGAATGATGAAGTAGAGGATGAAAAGTAGGCAGAAAATCAACAATCTGTAATTCAGAAGACAGAAAATCAACAAACATAAATTCAACAAATCAGTGAGGAGAAGGCGGAAGGTTGGTGGTTGTTTCATTTTGAAGGATCAGTAGGAATAGAGGGGGCAGGAGCAAGAATTTGGATAACAAGTCCAAATGATGAAAGTAAGTGCTTTTATTACAAACTGAATTTTTATTGCACAAATAACATGGCTGAGTATGAATCTTTGATTTTGGGCTTAGAAGTTTTGAAAAGAATGGGTGCTCAAAATATTTCTATTTGTGGAGATTCTGAATTAGTCATTAAAAAATTTGAATGTGTGTATCAAACAAAGGATGTGAGAATGAGGGCATACATAATTTTATTCATGGACATGTTGGAAAATTTCCGAGAACATTCATTCATTGTTAAGACTAGGGATCAAAACTCCATTGCTGACTCCCTAGTTGTCTCTACAAGTCTTTTGATCATACCCATACATTCCACTAAAAAATATGCGGTTGAGGTTCGCCATAGACCAGCTATGCATGATAACATTATCCATTGGCACGTCTTTGAGGATGACCAACAAGTAAAGAACTTTATTGAGTTGAAAGAAGAGTTTGAAAATATACAAGTAGATCAGCAAAACATGCTTGCTAAATCTAAGGGAAATTTTGAAGTGTTATAGCTGAAGAATAACTCTATACCTAAAGGCCTTAGACCCCTTGAAATGCTTCTTGATCAGAATGATGTGTTCAAATCTCCTACGATACAAGCTGATTGTTAGTGCCTAAATCTACCTTATGCTGAAGGAAGGAAGGATTCAAGATAACACCAAACCACGCTCAGTCTGGTAGCTAGCCCTACCAGAACAGGAGAGGGCTCTCTCCGGGTCAAACTCAGTAAAAATAAACAATAGGGTCTGAGATGACTTGAAATGAATACTGATCTTAGGCTAGGTAATAAGTGCAAGGATTTGATTTTGATTTTTGGGGGTTTTTTGTTGGAAAAAGGGAAAGGCAATTTTGGGTCTGGGGATGAGACCAAATTTTTGCAGAGTTCAAATTGGGGCAAGGTAGGCAAAAGTTTTGATGCTTTAGATTGAGTAAATGGATGGAAAATACTATTGAGGAGCTGAAGAGAGCAAGAGGATGCAAGGATTCTCTTCAAACTGATGAAAACATGTAAAACTAAACAAAAATTTAAGGCAGAGCACAACCAAGCTAATGAATTCTACCTCTGTCACTCATTTGTTTAATTTCAGAAGCAAAGATAAGGGAAATGGAATACGTAAAACATCAATGAACTTAAAATTACATGTATAAAAACACCATCAAAACACAAAGCCACAAGGATCCCAACAAGTGCTGCAAAACCCTAGTCTTTCCTTTCCCAAAATTGCTGAAATGAATGTACAATGAAGAGCCAACAATTACCAAGAGTCCAACCCTCCAAATGACTGATGAATTACATGATATAGACAATCCTAACCCCTTCCCATGCCTCTGGGGGTTGAGCTCATCATTCTAGGAGCTGTTTCAACCATATCTAAACTAGGAACTAGAAAATAGGCAATGAAACAACTTGCCTCTATATGAAAGGAAACTGATTCATTCACTTACATTTCACCTTTTGGTGAATGAATCTACTAAAACAAGTAAAAATGTGCCAAAGTTACATCATGATCATGAAATTACATCAAGGTATGTCGAGAGTTACATTAAAAAGTGAAACTAGTCAAAACTGGGCGAAATTCTGAGCTGAAGAGTGAAAAATAGGCCAAATTCCTCTATGCGCCGCGCCCAAAATCCCTATGCGTAGCACAAGTTTGGAGCTGATTTTGAGGCCCTTCCCGAAGTCCAAATTGAGCTCATGATAGCGCGTTGGAAAGCCCTGCCTGTGTACTTTCCAACCCAAGTGGAATTTCTAGATTGGGATGTCATTTTCCCCTCAAAAACTTCAATCTCCCAAGACTGCTTCCTGTGGGTGCAAAAAGTGGCAGAAAGGTCATTTTTTGTGTGTTTTTGACCTTTTAAGCAACCCAGAACTTGATGAAATTCTTAGGCCACTCTTGAGCGTGCATAAATTTTCATAAAAAATCCAAAAATGTCAAGTTTTCCTCCTGAAGTGCTTCCAATCATAAGCGTGCGCAAGGTGGCGCTACATGTTGGGCAGAAAAACCTGTTTTGTGACCAAAAAATTCAAAAATGACAAAATTTTCTCCAAATTCCTTGAAAATTGGACTGAAGGTCCATCATCAAGTATCATGCTCAGCCAAAGAGGCTTCAGCCAAGATTCGGAGCCAATCTTGCCTTTTACGCCACCTTAGTGCCCGCTTTAGCCTTTTCTTCAAGATTTTGATCTTCGCTTTGCAAACATGTGTGCATGCCCAATAGTGGTTCTTCATGTGTCTAAGCATGTCCTTGTCCCTATTCGCCTTCTCCAACTTCTTCTCAAGATGGATGTTGACTCTTTCAAGCCAAATTTCCCGCTCAATGGGTGTCATGTCACCTGGGCCTCTTTGGGAAGCCTGTCAGTCTTCGCAAATGTTTCGCAACTCCATGACCACTTGCCGATCCTCCAATTGTTTATTTTGCTGCTCCAAGTATTTTATGAACCACTGAGCTCTCTGTAGCTTCTCGTTCAATGTGCCAATCTCAGCCTTCTGCTCCTGGATGATCTCTTGCAGCTTTGAGCTTGGAGAGCTCAAGTCATTGTCAACAAGTATAAACTCAGTGTCCTGTCCTCCTGAAGGGCCTTCCTCCTGCATAGGCCTCTTTCCTCTGTCCTGTACCTGTGTTTTTGCTGCTGGCAACGTCAACGAGACCCCTTCCACCCCAGGTGGAGATAATACTCGTCGGGCTGCTGCAAACAATCCTCTGATGCCTCTCTTATATGTAACAAACACTGGCGCACTGATAGACTCTGTCTCGGGACCTTCAGGCTGACGTGAAGGCTCACCTAGCTCATGAAAAATCTCGGGAGGAGGCTGAGGGGTTGTAAAGAAGTCACGAGAAATAAATTCCTCCCATGCAATGCCCTGCAATCCAAGCTGATGTACAACAATGATCTTGATAAGCACATAATGGTAAATGTTGTTGTACTGCTGCTCGAGAGTCTTCTTCTGCACAAGAGTAGTCATCCTCTCTATGTTTCGACACATGAAGTATGGAATGTTCATCATCCCGAATCTTGTGAAATGCATCAATAGGCGGATGTGGTATGTATAAAGGCGTGAGAATCTTCCCTCACAACTGAAGTACCTGATGATGAGCTTCATCAATGGCGCATAAGATTCCTTCAGAAAACAGAATGGGAATACCCTGCTGAGCTACCTCAGATAGCCAGGCCTGATGTATGGCTCGTAATGAACTCTGTCTACCTACTGTCTCTTGTTGCACTCTTCACCTACATTCGGTATTCCTGTAGCCTGAGCAATGGTTTCTGGTGTCAAGGAGAAATTTACTCCAGCAAGAGTAACATGACCATCACGCAAATGTAAAACAAAAAACCGTGCTAACTCCTGATGATGCTGAATCTGAGCAATCATCTCACAGTACTGATAGCATGATTGCTCCCGAAAACAAGCCATTGCAAGTGGGCAGGCTTGCAATTGAGTCAAGGAAGTGGGCTCTTCTCTGACATGTTTGCCACCCTTTTGTGGCCTTCTCGGTGCATGAAGCTCTGTAGTAGAATCACTGTCTTGCTCATATGTTGACTCAGTGTCTGGCATGGTGTCACAAGTTTATGCCAAGTATATGTTTGGTTTGTTGAAAATGACAAATTAGTGCCTTTGTTTCAATGCCAAATGTGCCAAAGGGAAATGAGGGACTGTGAGGAATATGGAACAGTGGGAAAAGTGGATTTTGTCAAGTGAAATTAAGGTGTGCAATAACAATCACTTGACTGTTGGGAATTGGGGATTTAGGGATTTTGAAAATGATATGGGGAAAGGGATAATGATAAGAAATGATAGTGTTTAAGGATAAGGAAAAATGGGGACAAGTGATATGAATAGTTGTGGAATATAGGGGAACAGGAATGGACTGTAGTTATTGTATAACAGTTGAGGAAAGGGAAAATATGGTGGCAAATGACAAGGGTTTAGCACAAAAACCAAATTTTAAAACTTGATCTCAAACCCTAAGGAGCAGTCTTTTATAAAATGAGAGGGTTTGTGATTTCAACATTCAAATTATCCAAATCAGACTTCTAAAATTCTCCCTCCAAACAACACCCAACACAAGCTAAAATCAATGGCAAGAGTTTTCAAACTTACTTGGAGCAAAAGAGTTTGAATTGTTTTGGTTTTTGATGAAGCAGTGACGAAATTCTGCTTGGAGGCTCTGTGCACTGCGCGCACACCCAGTGCGCCGCGCCAGGTATATGCGCCACACCAGAGCAATTTTACACTGTAGAAAATGGCTATGTGCGTCGCGACATGCCGAAGCGCCGTGCCTTCTTCCAATGCGTCGCGCAAGAAAACTCACAGACAGTCCGCCTCCAAAAACTATGTTTTCGCTCTTCCAAACTTGACTTGGTTTCACTGATATTTCTTGCATGCAAATGAATTGTGAATATGGAAAATATCTTATAGAACCATGGATTTTGATTTTAGTTTTGAAATAACCCACTTTGTAAAGTTGTAGAACTTTGGCACTTTGACATTTTAATACAAACTCTGTTTTGCTTGTTTCCACTTGATTTTTTGACTGAAATGATGAAACTCTTGGCAATTTTTTGCAGGGATGGTTGGCATTGGAATTTGGCAAAGGATGACCAGGGCTGCCTGAATAATTTGACAACTAAAATTTTTTTGAACATTACATGGCAATTTATTACAAAAAGGTAAAATGGACGAATTTTCTTCAAAACAGATTTTTGAAGAAAAGTCATAATCAAGCAATATAACAATGAAATTTTGCGATGAAAAATTGTTTTGAACCTCCCTCTGACCTGCTGGCATTATTGGACACTTTGAAGACAAAATTTGCGAAACCATAGACCTAATGATTGAAATGACTCTTTGCTGACCAAGAGACCAAAACAGGACTATGAATGACTTTAAAATTGATTTTGATGATCAGACACGGACCAGCAGGTACATAATCATGAGGGACATGAGTAAAAGACCCTTCCTACCGTCAGATGATGGCATGCCCCTAACGGAATGCAGATGAATGGACTGAATGAGACACCTAAAAATGAAATGCAATATGCGAAATGATCTCTGACGGAGGTATGACTAAACCGACTCTAACACTGATGATGAAGAGGTAGAGAGTTGTAACCTTGGTACAGTAGCTATGCCAAAAATGATTAAGCTATCAAAGTTTCTTTCAGTTGATATGAAGCACAAATATATTGAGACGATGAAAAGGTTCATAGATGTTTTTTCTTGGAGTTATGCTGATTTGAAGAAGTATTACCCTACTATCATTCATCATACCATTCCCATTAAAGAAAATGAAAAGCCTTTCAAGCAGAAGTTGAAGAGGATTAATCCACTTCTCATGCCTCTGATTGAGAAGGAAATCAAGAAACTCTTTGATGCCAAAATCATTGTTCCAATAAGATTCTCAAAGTGGCTTGCAAACTTGGTTCCAGTCAGAAAAAAGAGTGGAGAAATCAGAATATGCATTGACTTCAGAAACTTGAATAAAGCCTCTCTGAAGGACAACTACCCTCTCCCAAAGATCAACCAAATTTTGCAGAACATTGTTGGTTCCCAAAGGATGTCTATGCTTGATGGTTTTTCAGGCCACAATCAGATACTTGTGCATCTGGAAGATTAGGAAAAAACAACCTTTGCCACACCATGGGGCACATTCATGTATGCCAATATGCCCTTTGTTCTGATGAATGCAGGAGCTACCTTTCATATAGCAATGGACATTGCTTTTGCTGAGGAGAAGGAAAAGATGGTGGTTGTCTATTTAGATGACATAACAGTCTTCTCAAGGAGGGAAGAAAATCACTTGAAGCACCTAGAAATAATTCTGCTGAAGTGTAGAAGGTTTGGTATTTCTCTCAATCCCACCAAAAGAATTTTTGCTTTAAATTCAGGTAAATTACTTGGACACATTATTTCTAAAGATGGGATTCAGATTGATCCAATCAGGGTTAATGCAATTTAGAAAGTGGATTTTCCTAGAAGCAGAAAGGAGATTCAGTCTTTCCTTGGAAAGGTAAATTTTGTGAGGAGGTTTATTCCTAATTTTGCTGAGATTGTAAAGGACATAACAAGGATACTGAAGAAAGGAGCTAACATCAAGTGGAAAACAGAAGCAAAGCACTCATTTGAGGAGATAAAAAAGGCACTCACCCAAGCACTAGTGTTAATTAGCCCAGATTTCTCAAAAGAATTTCTGGTTTTTACTTTTGCATCAGAAAATACAATTGCTGGAGTTTTGTTACAGAAAGGACAGCAAGGTACTGAGCAGCCCATTTCATTTTTTAGTAGGACATTAGCTAACTCAAAGCTAAAGTACAACATCTTAGAGAAGCAAGCTTATGCCTTGGTTAAGGCCATCAAAGATTTCAGAATTTACATTTTGCATTCTCATATTATAGCTTTTGTTCCTAATGCTGTTGTGAAAGACTTCCTAACTCAAGCTGATCCTGATGGTAAGAGGGGGAAATGGATTGCTAACTTGCTGGAATATGATATAGAGATGAAGCCCATAAAATTGGTCAAAGGACAAGGCCTAGAAAATTTGATGGCACAGTCAAACTTTGACTATCTTGACATGAATTTAATTGCAAAAATTTCAGAAATTTTAGATGAAGAGGAAGAGCTGATCCCCATTGAAGAAAAGTACATCATTTCAGATTGGTACAAAGAAATAGTTTTTGTAGTACATCATCATAGAGAACCTGCTGAGCTAACAAAGTCCAAGGCAATATTTGTGAAGTTAAAGTCTTTGAGGTATTGCATCATTGACAAAAGTCTGTATTGGAAGGATACCGGTGGTATTTTGTTGAATTGTTTGCTAGAAGAGGAGGCTGATAAAGTGATTGAGAAGTTCCACAAAGGAGATTGTGGAGGTCATCATTATTGGAAGGCTACAACAAACAAGATTCTCAGAGCAAGGTATTATTGGCCTACAATGTTTAAATATATCTACAAAAATATTGTTGCCTTCCATGAATGCTAGATTTTTGATGGTAAGAAGAAGCTTGTACCTTTACCTTTGATGCCTATCTATGTTGAGGCGCCATTTCAGCAGTGGGGGCTAGATTTTATTGGTGAGATTCATCCATCATCTTCAGGCCAGCATTGCTGGATTCTAACAGCAAGTGACTATTTCACCAAGTGGATTGAAGCAATCCCAACTAGGCAAGAAAATGATTCAGTTATCATTTCATTTTTGGAAAATAATATATTGTCTAGATTTGGCTGCCCTATGAAGATCATCACTGATAATGCACAGGCATTTAAGTCTAAGAAGTTGATTAATTTTTGTCATCAATATCACATTTCACTTGGGCACTCTACTGCATATTATCCACAAGGGAATGGTCTTGCTGAATCTTCTAGAAAGAGCATTGTGAGGATTATTAAGAAGGTGTTGCAGGAGAATAAGAATTCATGGCATTTGAAGCTGAAGTATGCTCTGTGGGCTGATAGAGTGTGCATAAAAAGGTCAGTTGGAACTTCACCTTATGAGCTGGTATATGGGGCTGAAGCCATATTTCCTGCATCCTTAGGAGTTCCTGTCATGAAGCTGCTGCAAGGATTGGAGGTGGAGCCAAATGCAATTCAGAGAAGGATCAATCAGCTGATAGCTTTGCAAGAGAAGAGGCAAGAAGTCTATAATAGTAATCAACAATCTCAAAACATATTCAAGACGACATTTGACATGAAAGTCAAGGAAGAAAATTTTCAAATCCAAGATGTGGTTTTGAAATGGGAGGCCAGGATTGAAGAGAAGGGGAAACATGGTAAATTTGAGAACATTTGGAAGGGTCCATTTGAAGTAGCTACATTCCATGGGAACAACACTTACATTTTGCAGGAGATGGATGGACAACCATGTGCTGGAGGGCCTGTCAATGGCAGGTTTTTGAAGCACTACTCTTCTTAAAATCTGCTAATCATACATTCCATTGTATATATTCCATTTTATGTATTTTTCTGCTAATAATGACAAGCAGAATCATCAAGCTTGGGCCAGAGGTGAAGGCCATTAGAGTTTGAAGAAAAATCTTGGCAAGTTTCAAAGTTTTTGTGTTTTCGAGAAGATGGATAGTAGCACTGGAACTATTGGTTCTTTGGTGTACCACTAGGGCACACCATCCCAAGTGGAGCCATTGTTATCACCCAAAAAAATGAAACATCATTTGAAAAAGTTAAATAGGTTCATGTGTCAAAATTAGGGTTGTAGGATTCAATTTTTATATTCTTGATCAAGGGAAATTTTTAATTTTTTCTTGTTTAAGCTTACCATAAGGTCTAAACCCACTCACTTTCAAATCTCCTCATGTCACATCACTCATAATTTTCTGACAGATTTCAATTCCCAAGGTTTTTTGTACCGAAAATTTCATTATAGCCAAGAAACCACAATTTCGTAGTGAAATACACTGAGAAATGTCACTTTTTCGCTACGAAATTGCTGATAGTTTCGTAGCGAAAACACCCATATTTTCACTGAACTCTCTACGAAAGCATGGTTTCCTGTCTGTCTTGTCAAGTTAGCTGTTAGGTGTCAGAAAATCATTGGTAAAGGGTAAGTTAAATACCATTTGAGTCATGGAGGGATAAAATCAAGGTACATGGTTAGGTCTGAAGTCATCATCAACAGTTTAGGCATGTATAATTCATCATTGTGTCATGAGAAGACATCAAACTTCAAAATCTTTCTTAATTCAGTCATTTCTCATTTCTCATTCCTTCTTTGCGTGATATCGAGCTCTGGAGAGCTATTGCATTAAGCCAAAGCTGTGGCTGGTGTTTTCAAAGGTTTATATTGAACACTATCAAGCGACGCTGCAAACTATCAAGTGAGGCTGCAAATTATCAAGGGAGGATGTGAAGGCATTAAAGAAACCATGGAAGAAAAACGAAGGACAAATAAGGGTGGCCAATGTCTGAGATATGAACCAGTAGATATGAGTTTGATCAATGAAGACCCAACAACTGTCGAAGTCTTCAGAAGGATAGGTTGCTTATAGTTTTGTGAAAGATTACAAGGCTGCCATGTACAGGTTTCCAAATAGTTTGCTTTAAATTTCAGTGGAACAGCCACCAAAGTGGGAATGCTTAGTATTTACATCACACCAGAGGTTATTGCTGTAGCTACAGCGATTCGAAGAGGACAAGAGAAGTGGTTCAAAGGTTTCAAGTTCAATATGTAGCAGTGAAAAGAGTTTATGAAGCCTGGAAACAGTGAAATGGATCTCACTAATTCCATTCCAAGGAGCTGCATGAAAGA
Organism: Pinus albicaulis; assembly: GCA_034641835.2. Taxonomy (NCBI): domain Eukaryota; kingdom Viridiplantae; phylum Streptophyta; class Pinopsida; order Pinales; family Pinaceae; genus Pinus; species Pinus albicaulis. The sequence goes on from CM076581.1 coordinate 30,769,135, forward strand.
CAACTACTAAAAATTGATGCTCATCATCCAAAAGTATTTTACTTGTGAAGGGAGATACCATAAAGTCTATTCATATCATTTCAAGCTACTTCTACACTTTACTAGTAATATTTCCCTTGATCTGCCTTTCTATTTACATAGGAGTTTGTCAAAAATGGCAGATACGGTCCAAGAAAAATCTGAAGGGAGTGAGACTTCATTGTTTCATCATGGTTTAATGAAACTGCTAGTTTTAGATGAACTCCAAAGGTTAGGCAGAGACTGGTTTTCATTTTTGTTTGTTAGTGGTTTTGAGTTGGATGCTCTTACTCCTTCAAGAACTCTTAAACCTAGGAGAATTCCATCACCCTTAGTAGCAGAACAGAGTGAACCATTGGTGGTAGAACCAGGTGAACCAACAAGATTATAACCAAGTGAACCAATCATGATGGAAATAGAGCAATTGTATAGTTTTGATACACCAGATGTCCCACCTGCAAAACAGAAGTCAAAAGTGGTCAAACCTGCAAAAAAAAACAAGCTGTGAGTAAACAAGGAATGAAAGGGATGACAAGGAGCCAAACAGTGGCCTTAGAAGAGAAAAAAATGGATGTAGAAGACAAATCAATAGCTAAAGAAAGTCTAGAAGACATATTACATGCCATTGACATAGAGGAAACTCTTATAGTCTGTAATATCCCAAAATGAGAACTGCTAGCAAGGCATGACTGGAAAACACATTTTCCAGGAATAACTGCTACAGGATTTGAAACCAAGACCTGGATCCCTTAGATCAATGTATCTAATACCGAAATCCAAGAGGAGGCTCAAAAGAAGTCACTCTAGATGGGTTAAACAGGTCTCCCACACCTAGTTGTCTTGGAAAAATGCCCAATGAAGGGGTTGCAGCAATATATGAACATACAATGGAGTATCAACGTTATTTTTATGAGCCAACATACATGAAGATCTGAAATGCCAACAAATATATATTATAGCAGCACTTGTATACAAATCCTTGAGGAAAGAGACACTCAAGCAAGGAAATGCAGCCTCAAAGGAACATGTACATAAAAATAGATGAGCACTGCTACACAAGAATTTTTGCAGGCTAAGAGGATGTAGTTTATTAGAGACGCTGCAACATGCTGAATAATAATAGAAGGATATGAAAAAATATGGCTCAAGAAATGAGGGGGAGCAAGCTATCAACCCCGGAAAACATTAATACAACAATCTTTAGAAGGATTGGCTGAAATCTACAAAATGGCAAAATGTCGGAGTTGCAGTGTAGTAGCTGCAACTCAAGAACTAGAAATAGCTGGAGAAGGATGAAGATGCTGAATTTGATGAGAATACCTCCTCCAATGGATCTTCCAAGTGAAAGGTTGATCCTATCACTGAAGATCTCACCCTCCAATCAACACTACAAACCCTCACTGCAAGTGTACTCTGAAAATAACGCAGTCATTGAGGGAAACTGCACTATAGGTGGAATAGAAAGTGTTGGAAAAATGCCAAGATCTGAAATCTTCTTTGAATCCTTCCTTACTAATCTCCTAGAGGGAAGAATTCTTCCTCCTCTGAAAAACAAGCCAAGGAATGGTGTTGTGGAACCTCCACTGCAGCACCCTGCAACACAACGTTATACTTGAACAGAAATAACACTATAGATGAAGGAGGTGGCTTGGCCTTGAGCCTGAATTTGGAGTAATGAAGTGCAATCCCTCAAGAGGCCTCTTAAGAAGGAGAAGGAATCCTAAATAGGAATTCCTTGTGCTAAACAACACTGCAACTCTACTAAACAACAAGAGACTACAAATAGTCTAAGCAGACAAGAAATCAATAATCATATGCCCGAGTAACAATGGATGCCTTTCCCTCCTTTTAAACAAATGAAAGCTCCCTCTCCCTGGGTCACATTCATTAGGGTTTCCTCCATCAAGGAAAATTCCCTCCTCTTTCACTGCCTTGTCCCACAATATGATCTCCACCTCCTATCATTACGCTGCTTGACTTGGTCAACTAGACCTTGTCCTCATGCAAAAGTCCCCTTTCACAGTGGAAGGTGCAAAATCTAGCCACTATAATGATCCCTTTCACACTATGAGAGATTTTATTCCTACTCATGGGTCTCCTCACCCATTTTATTCACCTCCTAGATGATATAAACAAAATCAATGTTCCAATTAGCTTCATGCTAATTTTTGGAACATTACAGTCCTCCCCTCTCAAAGATTGCTTGTCCTCAAGCAAATGCAAGGATAGAACTGAAGGGCCTTCTTGAGGCATGTGGGCTGAAAATAAATTGGGATCTACCATCCCCATATTAATCTCCCATTCCCAAGTAATCATCCACACAAAATGAGTTACCCTCCAACATGGCAACTCCTGAAAGTCTTCCTCCACCTTAAGTTCCGGAAATGAAGGTGGGCTGAATATCTGAATATGGTAAGCATCATAGCCTACCCCACACTGTCCTCCTCTCCACTTGTGATAAGTGTAGAGTGTGTGCTGATATTGGCCTGCATTGATATTGCTCTCAAGCGGCAAAATGAAGAACAATCCTCCAAGGATCTCCCCTCCAACATTGAAGAACAAGATGGCCCAAAATATTTGATCCATGATGAATAGGACATGGTCATCATAGAGTATTCAAATGAGAAGTTTTCTGAAGGTTTTACATGATAATGCATGATACAAAAAATTTCTCAAGAGGACACACCACAGTCTCATCCACTGCAATTTCAGAAAATAGCATGGCAAGTAATATACAAAATTCATCACATTTACTAATGAATAGTAAATGGTTGAATGTGTCAACAATACATGATAAAACACTTGCCCATGGTTATACAATGGATGAATATCAAACTCATGGCCCACCCCATAAGAGAACAAATATGTGGCTGTGGTGGCCATATCTCCTCCCATGCTCCCATTAGAACATGTAGTGCTGAAAATGTGGGAATCCTCTCCCCTCAAGGACACATCCAACTCATGTGTCAATTCCCCAATCATGCTCTCAACAAGAATATAAAAAATATCAGCAAATGAAGACATGATCAGTGCAATAATGAAGAAGATACTGATGTCTTCATATGGTGCTTGAAGATACCAACAATCTCCTAAGTATGTACAACACAGTTTTGCAAACTACTGCTTCAGGAAATTACAAGGCAAAATGTTTCTTGATTCATAGTTAATCATGTATGTCATCATATGGAAAATAGTTGGATATGACAACTGAACATACATGTAATGAGAAAACATTTTCCCAAGGCCACATAGGAGATGGCTGCCTCCATCATATAGTTTGGCCCAACATTGATCATGGAGCAATGTGAAAAGTTTTCCCTCTTGTAGAGCAATGCACTGCATAGTAATGGCAAGAGTATGCAAATCAATAAATGTAAAAACAGATTTCTTACCATATGCCGAAAGCAAGATGATACATGGATCCATGAGTGATTCCTCCATAGTGCTTTGGCATGCTATGAAGAGGAATGAACCATGTGCTGCAAGAAGACCCTCCTTCTCATGCTTGGAAGCCCAAGTCAAGAAGAATATGTCATAGTAATAGATGTCTCCATCCATTACCCCATCAATTTTACCTCCTCCTTGTTCACCAAGTGCATCCAATGCGAAGTGATCTTGGGGACACTCCATCCATAAGTCCCTACTCCAAAGTGACAGCATTGTGAGCTCATGCAAATAGGCTCCTGTCAATACAAATCTCTATTCTTTGACATGATCCTTGTCAAAGACTCCTCTAGTAATGCTGCTGCAAATATGGAATACCTTCCAAGATGGAAGTGCTTCCAAATCATCCAAGGTCAAGGAGTAGCCCCTTTTCACCATGAGAGTGCCCTCTTCTACTCCTACAACATCACACAAAATGTGAGAGCAAATTTTCCCTTGCTCTCTCAAGTACAACTCAAGCAACCAAAGTGCTTGTTTCCTCCTTATGCTCCTATCATACAACTCATGTGATGAATACATAATGAATTATATGAATGTCACATAAACACCATGTATCCATGCTCCTTTCTACCCAATGATGCAAGCATCCTGCCATCTCTTCTCCCTCCCTATCCCTTTAGGAAGAGGATATGCCAAGTGATGGCCAAACTCCTTCAAGAGAAGCCAGCGCAACCAAGCCTCTTGCTGCCCAATGTCATATATTTGCAAGTAGCTTTCCAGCTTCTTGCTCATCAACCACATCCACTCAATCACTTATGGATGTTTCCTCCTTTCCTTTCCCTTGGTATTCCTCTCATTAGGGCTACCCTTCTCCCAAACCAAATCTCTCCCTTTGCATTTCATGAAAGTTTGAAATGCAGCTCTTTGGAGACCTCCTAGAGAAGATCTCTAACCCATGACTATGTTGAATCCACAAGGATCCAAATATGATGAAGATAACATCTCCTGTCCACCATTGTTTGATAGCGTTGTTAATCTCTTCAATGATGTAGTGGCTATCTCATACTCCAACTCAAGGATGGTTTCATAGTTTTTCATAGGAGTGTCATGGTTTGTTTCATCCTCCAAAAGTTCACACTCCAACCTCAAGGGTTATGTGCAACTCAACAAAGGTGCATGAGGTTGATGATTCACCTCTTTCTTGAACCACTCAATTTTTCACAGTGCAGTGCAATCCTACTACTCTAGATTAGCAATGTGAATTGACCCTTGGTCATGTACAAGCAAATTTCCACAACTTTCAAAAGGATTTGCTGCAATAATAGATAGTGGAAATCTTTCCATACCTTGATGAGATTTGGGAATCTCTTGTAGGGCTGCAAGAGTTCCTTCCTCAAATGTGTTGGCTACCCCAACTACTGATGTCTATGGGTCCTCCTCCATGAGTGTGATAATGTTAGTACAAGACTCCTCAAGTGGGGGTGAGGGCTCCTCCTTTTCTGTTCTTCTATTGTCAAACTTCTTGATAAGCTTTTGAGAAAACTTAGCAAGAGTAGACACTCTTGCATCGCTCAAATGGCTGTACCACCAAATGTGGGATTCACCTTCTAGTTGCAGTGCTGAGATCTCAAAAACCTCTTTCTCCACTACAGGATGTAGTAGGAAAAATGCTTCCATCTTCCTCACCCAAGCTCTTGCTATAGATAACCCATCAAATGTAGACAACAAAAATCTATTTCCTTTGATTTCTTTCTTGTTGCATGGTCTCTTCTCTTCCTTCAACTGGATGAATTGTGGGAAAGCTAAAGTCTCTTTGAAGGCTCTAGGTTGAGATTTGTACTCAACAAAGTAATCACTTAGAATCCGATGATCCAAGTATCATTCATGCTTGTCTTCCTCTTCTTCATGAGAATAGGAAGTGCATGGTCCTTCATCTTCTTTTTGCTCCCCCTCTTTGGAGAGGCTCTTCTTAGTTCTAAAAACTGATGAGAGTAATCTCATCTTCCTCATCATTCTGATCTTCTTCTATCTTCTTTGGCCGAAACTAACAGGCTGAGCCAAGAAAGATGCTTTGATACCACTGTAATATCCCAAATTGGGATCTGCTAGCAAGGCATGACTAGAAAATGCATTTTCCAGGAATGGCTGCTACAAGATTTGAAACCAAGACTTGGATCCCTTAGATCAATGTATTTGAGATGTAAATCCAAGAGGAGGCTCAAAATAAGTCAATCTAGGTGGGTTAAACAAGTCTCCCACACCTAGTTGTCTAGGAAAAATGCCCAATGAAGGGGTTGCAGCAATATATGAACATACAATGGAGTATCAACGTTATTTTTATGAGCCAGCATACATGAAGATCTGAAATTCCAAAAAATGTATATTATAGCAACACTTTTATACAAATCCTTGAGGAAAGAGACACTCAATCAAGGCAATGCAGCCTCAAAGGAACATGTACATAAAAATAGATGAGCACTGCTACACAGGAATTTTTGCAGGCTAAGAGGACACAATTTATTAGAGACACTGCAACATGTTGAATAATAATAATAGAAGGATATGAAAATATATGGCTCAAGAAATTAGGGGGAGCAAGCTCTCAACCCCGGAAAACAATAATACAACAATCCTTAGAAGGATTGGCTGAAATCTACAAAATGGAAAAATGTCGGAGTTGTAGTGTAGCAGCTGCAACTCAAGAACTACAAATAGATGGAGAAGGCTAAAGATGCTGCATCTGATGAGAAGACCTCCTCCAATGGATCTTCCAAGTGAAAGGCTAATCCTATCACTGAAGATCTCACCCTCCAATCAACACTACAAACCCTCACTGCAAGTGTACTCTGAAAATAAAGCAGTCACTGAGGGAAACTGCGCTGTAGGTGGAATAGAAAGTGTTGGCCAAATGCCAAGATCTGAAATCTGCTCTGAATCCTTCCTTACTAATCTCCTAGAGGGAAGAAGGCTTCCTCCTCTGAAAAACAAGCCAAGGAATGGTGTTGTGGAACCTCCACTGCAACACCCTGCAACACAACATTATACTTGAGCAGAAATAATGCTATAGCCGAAGGAGGTGGCTTGGCCTTGAGCCTGAATGTGGATAAATGAAGTGTATTCCCTCAAGAGGCCTCTCAAGAAGGAGAAGGAATCCTAAACAGAAATTCCTTGTGCTAAATAGCACCGCAACTCTGCTAAACAACAGGAGACTGCAAATAGTCTAAGAAGACAAGAAATTAATAATCATATGCCTGAGTAACAATGGCTTCCTTGCCCTCCTTTAAAAAAAATTCAAGCTCCCTCTCCCTGGGTCCCACTCATTAGGGTTTCCTCTATCAAGGAAAATTCCCTCCTCTTTCACTACGCTGTCCCACAAGATGATCTCCACCTCCTATCACTGCGCTGTTTGACTTGGTCAACTAGACCTTGTCCTCATGCACAAGTCTCCTTTCACACTAGAAGGTGAAAAATCTAGCCACTCTAATGATCCCTTTCACACTATGAGGGATTTTATTCCTACTCATGGGTCTCCTCACCCATTTTATTCACCTCCTAGATGATATAAACAAAATCAATGCTCCAATTATCTTCATGCTAATTTTGGGAACATTGCATAGTCCAAGGTGAGGACATAGAGGAAGGTGGACAGAAGCTAAAAAAGGCCAAATATTCAAAGAAATTAGAATTTGAAGGAGAAGATGCAGGTTTTATGTTTCAAGCAAGAAAACCTATGACAAGGCATGCTAGAAAGCTATTAGAGAGAATTAAAGAGGTTTAACCACCTACTGACATAGTCCAGCCACCACAAGACATCATTGACCTTTCATCACCTGTAGAGAAAGATACAGTTAGCAAATCAAAGAACGGAAAAGAGAAGGTGATGGAAAAAATAGAGTTTCAACTCCTTGAAGGAAAATTGAGGCTGGCCAACAATGAAATTGCTGTTATGAATAAAGAAGCAAGGAAACACAATGTAGAGAAGGTTCAATTTGAAAATATGAAGGAATTTTGGGAAGAGCAGGTTGACAGTGTTTCCAAAACTCTAGATAGTACACAATAGCTTATCAAATAGACCATTTTGTTGAGGAAAGAGGTCAAACATGTGAGGAAAATGAATACACATTTGAAAGCCACCAACAAAAAGTTGAAAGATCGGGTCAAAGACCTCCAGGAGAAACTTGAACTAATTCATGAGGAGTTGGAGAAAAAAGGCCCTAAAATGATAGTAGTTGAGGAGCCAATTGCTCAACTCATCATCAACGAGGAAGAAACCCCTCAAGAAACATAGTGTGAGCTGGTTTATGGTTTTGAAGACTAATGGAATGTTAGAAACTGAGTTTTTTCACTTAGAAGGTATATTTTTGAAGACCACACAAAATTATGGAATTTTGACTATTTTTAGCAGTTTCGTAGCATGACTGGGCTTGAAAAAGAGCAAAACGCTACGAAAATACTGTAGCTTTCATTTTTGCATTTTGAACTAGTTTTTTGAGCTCCCAAGAGATGAAAATGATATGGTAGAGGTGTCTACCGACGATGAAGACAATACCAAAGGAAAGAGACAAATAAAGTTAAGGGCAAATGGCATTTTTGTAGTGCTACGAAAGTACTCTATGAAACTGTCTTACTTTCGTAGCATACTGTTTTGGAGCTTTATAAGCAGGTTTTTGGGCATATTTGGACAATTGGATATTATCAAAGTGTTAAAGGACCATGAAAACAGTTATTCAAGACTTAAAGACCACGAAATGAAGACAAACTACCATCCAAAGCATTCGTTGAAGATGAAAACCAGTTTTCCTAAAAAACAGGGTTTATTTCTAGTTTTAGAGGAGGTTGATTAAAAGGTCATGTAGTGATGAGTCCTCTCACACCCTATTCAAACATGTGAAAGCATATTTGTCAAGATGTAATTGCTTTTAGGAAATAAGGTTGTTATTGTAATAATGAACAGTTGGAGTCCTATTAGGAAAAGGACTGTCAAGTAGGATAGTTGTCATTTTCTCATTAAATAGATGTTTTATGGTTATGAAAGGTGTCATTAAGCAAAAATTCAATGAATCTAGCCACGAGGCAGATCATCTCATGTTGTAACAATTCTATTAAAGGGCAGAGAGTCGAATTTGTCAAGGGTTGGAGATTTTTTTGGCAAAACTACAGCTTTATGTAAATTGACTATTTTCAGTAATACAGAGACTTGTTTCTTGACCAACCTGAGATTTTGATTGATTTTTTAGTGCCTATCTTATCTATATCTTTGATGTGTACTATTTGCAGTGGTTTTCATCTTTAATACTCATAATTCATTCATGTAATGCTTTGACTTCCTTTATAGATGAATTGACTATGTGATTTCCTGTTTCATGTGTGTGTGTATCTCTGCTAGAAACTCTTACCTGCCTTAGCTTCCATGTCAAGTGAGCTTACTACTGAATCATTGAAAATGTTGACTCCATAAGCCCAATGTTTTCATACTGATACTATTTTCAACCTATACTCATCACAAGAAAGTTGTTTTCTAAGTAGATTTAGCCATCTAAATACATCTTTATTCAATATCATTAACCCTTTGAGAGAGCCCTCTTAGACTGAAGAGGCTAAGCTTTAGTCAAAAGATTGGTCTGAAACAGTTACATGAGATTATCTGAATAGCAGCCTATCAGGTGCAATTTTGTGATAACAAGTTCATTCCCTGGTCTCTCTCCTCCTATCTTTGATCCCAACTCATCGAACGTTTGCATGATGCAATCGTCTCGGTTTGACCTCAAATGGACTGGTTCTACTTGTCAGTAGCTTTTCCCTCCACAACCTTCTCCTAGCACCTCGACTCAGCCGTCAGGACCCCCTCCTCAAGGCCTCTCATCTGCAGCTAGTATCCATGAGCCTATCTACCCTCCTGGAATGGTTCCGCCTGACCTTAACCATCTCGGAGCTATCTCGCCTGGCCATTACCCCTCCAGTCAGATATCGTTTCTTACTCCCCCTCCTGGAATATTCTCGGTACCTATTATAGCTACCTTATCTCTTACTAACATGACCCTAGGGAGGTAAGTCTGGTACATTGATCCCCCAGCCACTATCCTGCCTGGTCAGCCCAAACCTCATCTTGCTTTGACCCTGGTCCAACCAGTTGCCATGACCCCTCCCTTTGCTTCTATGCCTGAGCCACCTCAACAGGAACCTATTCCTGTTTCGAAAGCTTCGGGTGAGGGGGGAAAGCTTGCAAGAAGGCAACTAAGGATAAGGCTGCCCAAAAAACCCCTGCTCCTCCTCAACCTCCAAAGTGTACCACCCGGTGTGCTTTGTGTAATGTTGTCGGTCATGCCACCCATACTTGTCCTAAATTGCCTCGTCTCAAGCCCATGGTTAATGAAACATTTCTAGAGTATGATATCCTATAGGTCTATGTCACTATACCCTCTTCAACCCCAAAACTCAAGTCTTTGCACACAAATCATCCTTGTGCTTTGTGTGATTTCCATGGCCACTACATCCACCTCTGTCCCTGCCTCGATGATTACCGCATCTCTTTAGAAGCGGTCAGCCATTTCAAGGCCAAGTGCAACGAGTCCACCTCTCCCTTGTTTACGAGTTTTGCTTCGGCATAACCAGAGGTCTTTCCTACTCCCATTGACATTCCTGCTCCCGATGTAGAGATGAAGGAGCCTTTGGCCACCATTTCATACCTATCATCATCTATGAGACCCACGGAGGAAGACCCCTCTGAGACTTCCCCTTCTGTTTCGCCTGAACTCCCTTCACCAATCACCCTAGGCTCAACATCGGTAGATCCCTTATCTTCTTACTCTCCGTCACCCCCTCATGACAATGCACATGTGAACCTTTCTTCTCATGATGACAAGTCAGGTAGCTTCGCCGCATCAGGTGGTTTTTCTTCCACCAAACACCCCATCTTCTATTACGATGACGACAATATGGGAGCAATTACCACACCTGACTTTATCCATCCCCCCTTACATCAAAACCATGTATTCGAACCACATAGACCTTGTGGTCCATTAGAGGAATTTTGAGGTCTAAAATTGGTCTCCTAAGGAAAATGTACAATCAAAATTCATTTTATGAAAACCAATCACATTTTAGGGGATGACATCATCCCTAATGGTTGAGGTGGCATTGTTTGAGTTAAATGTACTTACTTGTCACATTATCAATGGTGGATAAAAATTCATGGTTAACCATGGTAGTGCTCTAAGTACTTTTCAAGTCATAAAGTAAAGTACTCATAATAAATGTCATTTCACACTTTTTGTATAAAATATTATTATTGTCATTTCATATTCTTTGAAAAAAACAATGCATATCCCTACACAATCTTCATGTATTTACACACTTTTCAATAAATATTATATTTGTATATTTTCATATATTTATTTTTAAATTATTTATTCATCTCATTTTATTTAATATTACAATTTCAAATTAATTATAAGTTAATATATATACATATATATTATACATATGAAATAAAAATAAATAAAAATGTAACCTTGTAATTTTAGGATAAATCAAATCTATAAATAATATCATTATAATATTAATAGCAATACAAACATATTAAAATTAAATAAAAAATACATTGTAGTTCTGTAGGATGAAAAAAGGTATATCAGTTTTGTATGCTGAAAATAAATATATTAGGCTCAACATAGTTTGGGGAAAAAAACACTAAGTTTAAATGTATATATATCTTATATTATACTTATCAATATAAATTAAATTTATTTCAATATTTTTTTATTTCATTTCATTATGATTATATTAATATTATATATTAGTATATATAATATTATGAAAAATAATCTAAATTTTATAGAATATATATTATATTCTTTTTTTATTATATATTATTTCTTCTTATGTTATAAATCAAATCAATTCAATATGTAATATAAAATTTATACATAAAACAATATATTACATATATTATATTATATTATTTTTATATAGTATATTAATTACATTTTATTTAATAATTTAAATAATATAGATTTTAATTAATAGTATATTCTATAATTAAAAATTTAAGAATTTATATTTATATTTTATTTTAAATTTTTAAGTACAAAGGACACATACATTAGTTGTGCAATGATAATGACTTTTTCTTGAAAAGCTCATTCTTATTTATAGTCACATCACTACAATTTTTTATTAATTTTTTTTAGTACAAATTTTGAATTGAATTTAACCATGGTTACATGGATTTTGGTGCAAAAAGTGAATTGAAAATTCATATATATTATTTTATTGGTTTAGCTATTATTTTATTATTTCCTTAGGAGTCTCATTTTAGACCACAAAATTCCCCTAATGCTTACATTAACATCCAATTTTTTGGTAAGGGGGCACCCATATTTGAGAGTCCAAGAGAAGCAATTCTCCACAACCTTTATAGTGCATCTGGTCGTGTCGACTCTAGTACCATCACTCTTCTCTGTTTAGAAGAACCTATAGAGTCACATATCACTTCAGATCACTCTAGGGATGATCCCCCTCATCATTCCATCCTCTTACATCAACAACCCAATCCCCTAGACATTGTTGTTGACCAACTTGTGGGTTTTCTAGGAGAGCACCAATTCATTATCTTCAAATCCACTCTTTGGGATAGTGATACCATGTATGCCAACCGAGAAACTTAGTCCATTTGCTTCATATATGCAATACCAAAAGAGATTGGTAATCCTCCATTCCCTTACTCGAACTACATAACCATAATGAAAACAAATGGCACACCACATCATAAAAATGTGTTTAGATTCCCCTTTTCTAAATACATTTTGGCATGACCATAACATGCTTGGGGGAACCTATGCGCCTCAACCCTAAAAATCCCAGCTCTCACCCAAAAACATCACTGAAACCCCCTTTCTCTAATAGGTCGCACTTTTTAGGTCATTTCCTAGGATAGGTCTCAGTTTTCTGCCCAGTACCTGCTACCCAGGTCGCAGAACAGACCCAAAATAGTGCGACCCAGACTGTTCTTGAGCTCTGGGTGCCTATTCTGAAACTTTAGTCCATTGAATTGAAAGACTATGGTTAGGCCTCTTACCTGCAACTGACGAATCTCAATTCCAACAGTCGGTTTGTCCACTACGATCGCCGCAAGATTTAGGGCCTTTTCTCCTCTCTACATTCACAATAGCTACACTTGTGAATGAATCAAATTGGATGGAAAATGCCTTATCAAAAGAGAAACCCTAGATTTTTCTTTTTCCAGTTGTGACCAAACAGTAGCTCAGTTTGACAAACCGTCAGCACCGTTGGAAATCTCTCACCGAGCTCTCAAATAGGTATCCTTTAGTTTTTTGTGATTTGATACTTCACCTGGACACATTTTTTCCAAGAAGGGTCACTTCACCACTCCTCAAAATCAAATTTCTTCACTTGCAACACTTGTACTTGGGGCACCACTTTGCCTTCATACTTTTCCATGCTCGTGTCGATTTTAATTGTGAGTAACCATCTTGTAGTCATGTTTTTATGGTCCCCACCGGGCCTGTTCTGTATGGTAGCATCATCGAGTCACCCTTGTTTAGAGCATCCGAGTTGAGTCATCATCACATCCATGGAGTCTATCCCGAGTCCCTTTGTATCCCGCTATAGTCATCCATCCTTCATTGCTTTGTTCCTCTCTCATATATCATATTTTTTCCTTCAGTCATACTGTCCCCTATCCCCTCCGGTGTTGCATTAGTTGCTGCCAGGTCACCCATGCCATTTATGCTTTAACAAGGGAAGTCATTAGCCCGCTACTCAGTACCCCCCATTCCACCATTATCCCTGGTGTCACTCTATTAGTCGCTCTACTATTATCTCTCGTGCCTTAGTTGAGGATCCCTTATTGCCTCACCTATGGCAGACCTACTTCTGTCGACATTAGCTTATTCATTCTAGAAGACATGTCTAGAGGGCGGTGTACCTTGGTTCCAGCTTCCATTCTTGTTCGATGCCTTGGATCAGGATAAGGGACTCTTTATTGCCCTTTGACTTGATTGTTTCTCAGCTCTAGCTACTTGTGGCATGATCGAGATCCGTATACTTGATGGTTCAGTAATGCAACAGATTGTACCGGTGATTCCCGGGTGTGTGTGAGATGTTTCAGACCTCATGAATGGGTGGCCCTTCAGGTAGCCCCCCACATACCCAGATGACTTCTCTACTACAGCCTTGGATGCAACTCCATAGGTTTGATGGTTTCGGCCTCATCCGCTTGCAGCGCCTATTTAGTTTGCATGTATCATTCATATTTTCAGAGCCCTTTACTGTTTTACAAGGCCTCTTTGGTTGTACTTATATCTCATGTACTCAGATATTATTGTATAAGTCCTGGCTGTTGTCCCATGCACAGTATGTATGTGGGATCCATTATCATGTTTTTATTTGGCCCATGTTTATGCCAGCATGTACTATATAGTTCAGTCCCTTGTTTACTGGATGCATTATTCTTTGTACTTTGTTATCTCGGCGGGCATAGGTATGCCTCCCCCACCTCATGTACAACAGGTACTCACTCATAAAAGAGACTTTTCGCACCTGTAAGTCTCGCCTCCTCAAGGTCTTTTCCTCTCGCGCTGTAGTCTACCTTATATTTCTCTCTCTTTGGATCCCCCTTCGGTGTCTAGTGATTGAGTTCTTACAACGTATTTCAGTCATATGATTAGCTCCCAATGCTCGCATGCTGAGGGGCAATCTGTTACACCAATTTTTGGTCATCTAACCTGCTACTATTAGATGGACCAAAGTACACCATGTAAGACCAATTTTACCCCAAGTAAAATTACTTTCACCATGAAAAATAACTTAGTAATCCATAATTTATTAAGTTGTTTATGGTCTAAAAAGAAAGCCGCATGAGGAATAATTGAATAAATCCCTATTTGTTTGATTTTCCTCAAGGGATAATTAATTCAACAACAGTTCAATTAATTTTCATGGTCATATTTAACCCAAAACAAGAAAATTAATTAGAAAAATCACTATTTATCTTATTATTTTCTAGGAATAATTATTTAAACATTATTTAAATAATATTTCTTGTTAAATTTTACTAAATCGTTTATAAATAATTGAATAAATCACTATTTATTTAGTTATTACTCAACCACATTCTTAAAATAATAAATAAATAATTTATTTATTTATTATTTACAAATAAAGGGATTTTACCAAATTCAAATTCCTTTTCCCTCCAACAAAAATAATAAAATATTCCATAAAAGTTGGATCTAGATTTGGTTAATAATATTTTAGTTATGCACCAATATCTAGATAACTCAATATTTTGTTAAAAATAGAAGGTTTTTTCCATTCATTCACTACCTTTTTTTGCCTAAAGACCACTCTGGATCTATAATTTTGTTCTGACTTTGATCCTCCATCATTGTCATATTTTTTCTTGTGAACTCCCCTTGAGTTCCATTTTTGTCTGGGTTTTCTACACCATCAAGAGAGAGAGATCTTAGATCTGAAGTGTTGAGGACATACAAGAACCCATCCCATTGAGGGGGACTGGTAACATCTTTCTATGTTCCATTCCCAGGTGTCATAAATAAAAAATTCTTTAAAAATATTATTGTCTTTTCTATTGGATGCATGGAGCAACTCTTTCTTTTATTTGTTATTTAATGTCTTTAATTGCATAGATCTGGATTTTGTAGCATTTATCTTTGTCAACTAACTGCAGATCTAAGGAAATTGGCATCCATCTTTGATGTTAGGGCTATTTGTTATGCACAGCTAAAGTGAGTTTTTTTCGTACGCTTGCAATTAGAATTCACACTAACACCAATCCTCCCTTAGAGATATGTGGAAAATCATGGCAAAATCCTCCTCCTCTATCCTAGCAATTGCAGCCTGTGGATCATGTTTCTCATCTTTGTACTTCTTCTTGAGAGGACACTAAGTAGCATAGTGACCCATCTCACGCCATCGAAAACATTTGATCTTTGAGATGCCCTTTTTCTGCCTCCGCTACTCCTGTTGCCCCTCAGATGCAAGGGTTGCCTTCTCTTCCTCCTCCTTAGGTTTCAATCCACTGCCTCTAGTGCCATCAAGTTTTCACTTGATCATATCTCGTCTCCTCTCTTCTTGTTGAAGAGTGTATCACATCGATTCCTAATTAGGAAACCTTTCTTTGCCCATGATGCTTTGGAAAAATACTTTCCATTCCTATAAGACTAATTTTATGGTCAATTGAAACATCTCGATCCCTTGAGGTGTTGATCCGAGAACTGGCAACTAATCTTGGGTTTACTGAAGTTTTGAAAGGAACAAATCAATGTGTTCTCCCTTCCTCATCCTAGTATATCACATCTTCTCTTGAAAGAACATTGTCCGCTACTCGAAAGATACTTGATACAACGTCTCAAAGGAATCCCACATATCTTTGGATGTCCCTTTGCTAGCGTTGTGACATACTACATGATCCCTCACTCCATCAAGGATCAACTACTTGGCCTTCGCCATATCCTTCTTGTAGGCTTTCAACGGATCTGCATCCATGGGGACTGTTGTGGTTCCTGTGTTTTGGCCAGATTGGCAAGACCAAAAGACAAGACAACATCAAACCACTTTGGGACCCTAGGATCTAGCCCTCCTGGATCCAGAGAGGGATCTCTCTATATATGTAAAGAATGATATATCTTTAAGACTCAAATTGAGGTATTATGCTAGGTATGAAGCACAAAGGTTTTTTGATTTGTTTGTTTGGTTGGAGACCATTAACTAAGAAGGTTATGGAAGTGAAAAGGGAACTAAATAGAAGGATGTTTCAGCATGGGAAGATAGGTCAAGAAAGTGCCAATCCATTGGGCTATGGAGTCATAAAAGGGTTTGCTTGCATAACAACTATCCAAGGGTTTCCATAGGGCAAGTCATCTATACCAAAGGATCTTTTTAGATAGATGGTGGAATGGAACATTAAGAATGGGTGAAAGAAAGAGACCAAAGTGCAGCCTAAGATCAGGTCAGATGTCATTTAAATCTAGGCCTGCTTTTAACATACTTCAAAGGAAACTCTCATTAAATATACAAAGGTAGCTTAAGATTAGGTCAGGTGTCATTTAAATCCAGGCCTGCTTTCAGCATACTCTCAAGGAAAACAATCCAGCAGTCCTCATAACTACCTTCAGATAGTAGAATACATTTAAGATTGAACACAGAGTAAGGCCTAAGATCAGAGAAAGACTTTTAACCTTCACTGCTTCGACAC
Source organism: Pinus albicaulis (assembly GCA_034641835.2). Taxonomy (NCBI): domain Eukaryota; kingdom Viridiplantae; phylum Streptophyta; class Pinopsida; order Pinales; family Pinaceae; genus Pinus; species Pinus albicaulis. The sequence goes on from CM076581.1 coordinate 30,785,774, forward strand.
CAACTCAAAGGGATCTTAGAAAGGCTAGATGTTGGAAAAGGACCCTAGTGGACAGGGCTAAATCTAAATCCCCAGTTTCCCAATTATTTCAGCTAAAACCAGACAAGAACATCTAAGAAACAAACTCTAAATTCATACATCAGTAAGCATGGACAAACCAACCTCTATACTGGTTAAATTATATTGAATTTGTTCTTAGATTACACAATCAGAGGAAAACATAAAGATAAATATTTGACAGTGAGACTTAGGGTACTTTCAGTAGTATATCCTAATCTATGCTTGCTATTCTTTATCAGAGAATAATTGACAGTATGAAAATCATGAAAGGAAACAATTACAGTAAGGAAACGTCACCAATAATATAGACCAGGATCCTGTGAATATACTTGTTCAATTGATTTGAAAAACCAATCACATACTTTGAGTCCAATGGCTCTTTACAGTCCAAAATTTTCTTCCCAGCCTACTATAATACAAACTACTCAGCTACTTCTCCTCAATAACAGTTCTAACAATCAATAAAATCCCAACACCCAACAACTTTTTCAATGAAATTTACAAGAGTTCTTATAGAGGAATGAGGAGGTGAAGTCACAGAAGATATTGTTGGCCCAATTAAATGAAGAATTTAGTGCTTCTAGGCCTTTGGGAGGCTTGATGGAGAAGAAGTGATATGCTCCATACTTCATTAAATGGGCCTTTGTTTGTATCTGTACTCTGGCTGTTTTGTTTGACTTTCGGAAGCTCTGGTAGGTTGGAAATTTACTTCTGAGCTGCATATATATCAATAATATCTCTAACTGCTTTGACTGTGACCTGTGTTAATGAAAAACGGACTGCAGGGGGCAGTATGGGTTGATGGGAAGTAACTAGCCTCTCTGATTTGGTGTGTAGAGGCTTCTCTATTGATCTGTCCTTCATGTTTCACTGTTCTCTTTGTTTGATTGATGTTCACTGTGTTTTTATTGTTTGCAGGCGCGTAGAAGGCTTGCACAGCGGAGGTGTTAATTTTAATGAGGAAATCTTGGATCCCTTCCTGTATTGAAGGTTAGGAATCATCATTCCTGGCCTCGTGCAATTTTTAAAACTCTGGGAGAAAACCTTTATAACCTGCAAAAAACAAACAAAGTTAAGAAAATCCTGCGGAAAAGGTTTAGAATTGGCTTTGGAGGTTTGGGAGCGAGGTTAAGTCGGAGCCGTCGATCTAGATTAATCAACGGTCGGGATTAACAGATGAAGTCTTTTGGAGGATAGATGGAGGGCGAATGTATTGGTTGCGAAGTTAAATCGGAACCATCCGATCACACAGACCGACAGCTAAGATTAAAAGATAAACAACATTGAGGGGTCAGTGGTAAAGCGGAAAAATTGAGTGGTTTTCAAAAAATGTTTTGGGCAGTAAGTGGTTTGGCTAAAAAATATGCGATACGGTACGCCACTTGACGCGTGTCCCTCCAATACCGCCCATTTTGCAAAGTTTTTTGGCGTTAACGTTCAGGCGGAAAACTTTTGCGAAATGTAATGTCAACCATTGGATCGGCGGAGCTAGATCCAATGGTGCGGATCGCACGCGTCGGGGGAAGTTGCACGGATGAGAAGAGTGGTGGAGTTTGAAGAGCGGAAGCAATATGGACTGTTGGATTTGAGAAAATCAACGGAGGGGATTTAATCGGAGGTTGGGATGGTGGAGAATTACGTGAGGGGTGAGTGCGACGTGATTAAGCGCTGGCCGTTAGATCTTTCTGAATGGACGGTTAGATTTGAATCGGGAACCGCAAATCGGAGGAGACAAGGGGATGGCACTTTGAGACTTGCGCGATGCGATTAAGCACTAGCCGTCAGATCAAGGAGTAAGATCGATGGTCAATATTCAATCAGAGGGGTAATGGAGAGGGGTTATGGGCGGAGAAATGGCTTAATCTTGATCGCTGGATTCTACGATCAGACCGTTAAGTTTGAAGAGGGAGCGGAGGAGATAGGCTCATCGCATCGGGGATTTCGGGAAAGAACAAAGGGACAGAGTTTATTGTGATTGCGATTAGGCCTTAGCGCTTGGTCGTAGGCGCGGGTTGCATGTGGAGGAAAAGGTTAAGGGCTAAGCCGAAAGGGGCTTAAGCCCTAAAGTGTTAAAGGTTGATTTTAGGCCAAAAAACAGGGTTTTTAAGGCTTAGAAAGGGGTTCTGGTAGGTGAAAGGAGGCATTTTAAAACCAGATAAAGGGAGGTATAAGGTTTAAAAGGGGTTTTTGGAAGGTTTAGAGGTTAAATGGAGACATTTTGAGGGATTTTGTAAAGGAAGTAAGCGTGACAAAAGGGGAAATTGTGAGAATGAGAAGGAAGAAAATGGAGGCATCTTTGACAGCAGTTTTCTTCACCAATCAACAGGATTCTTTAATGGAAACAGTAGTGAAGATTCTTCAAGGAATAGAAGACACATAGAGGCTTCAAGAATGAAAAATTTACCAAGGAAATGTTTCTCTTGAAGACTTAGAAACATATTTAGCCACATGTTTGCTATGCCAAAAATTTATAGGTGGCTAACAGTGGCTCCACATGGGGATGGCATCTTCTTGAAGGTGTCAAGAATCTCAGAAAATAATCTTTGGAAGTAGGCCAGATGCCTAGCACTTGACCATCCTTTCTTTCTTTGATCAGCTGCTAAAAACATGGTGGATATTAAATCAGCAGGAAAACATTTTCCCAAACAACTACCTACCCATCCTATTGTCCTAACATTTTTTCTTCAAGGTGCATTTAGACTTGCAGACCTTTCACATCATCATTTTTTATTGAAAGAAAACTAATCTAATTCTACCCTTATTTCTCCATGAGACCAGATTAAACAGTTGGACTCATAAATTTCTCTACCTAAACTAATATCTGCCAGGATTAGACTGTTTGGCAGATTTCATTCTCTACATTCTAAAACATAAATTGAAAAATAGCCAAACCAGGATTAGACTGTATGGTTTGCTGTGGGTCCATGGCATAAAGACAAACTGCCCATGAACTGAACTTTGCAGAAATTAAAAATAACTAACTAAATGCTCACAGACTGAGCTTTATTGATATTTCCTACCTACTCTACTCTAACTTGAAATATTTAAATGTCTAGCTGAAAAACTCTCTCTTCCAGTACATCCAGTCAATCAGATGATCCCATGACTGGTCTTTTCTGTTCATCTCTTTGGGCATTCTGGATAGGCAGGGCCACTCCCATTCTCTTTGTTTTTTAGTAGCAGCTTTTAAAATGCTTCTTGTTGTCTGCAAAAAGCTGCCCTTGATGACCTTTGATCCTTCTTCAAATGTCTGCAGGAAATTAGCATAAAGATCTTGAAATAATACCTGGTTGTGAGTATTTGACAAGTAGTTTTCAACCAGGGTTGCTTCCTCTTCCACTGGATCAATAAACAGATTCCTTTGAGAAAGAAACTCTTCCTCATCTTCATTGTTTTCTAAACTGGAGGACTCAACATATACTGCAGTGCTGTCCTCTTGTAGCTCTGAGCTCTTCTGATCTGGTGGGCTGAGCTCTGTGAAAAGATCAATGTATTCTTGAGCAAGGGTTTCTTTAATTACCTCAACCCTTTCAGGAGAAGGTTCTTCAATTTCATCTAGCTCAAGAACTTCGTCATTGTCTTCCTCCTCATCCTTTGAGATGAAAGGCTGATGATTCTCAATCACATGAAAACGGTTACTAATGATCTGAGATAATGCAGAGTGAAGATTCAATGAATCTTCATCTGTTACTAGACTTTCATAACTTTCCTCATCAGTATCATAAATAGGCTGCATTGGCCCATTAATTTCTTGAAGTTTATGGAACTAATCTTCCTCCCACAAATCTACTAATGATGGCCCTACAAGATCATCTTCTGTTTGGAGAACATCATCATCAGATAGATCAAAAATAGGAAAATCATTGAAGTAAGTAATGCTACCAATCAGACACACTGGATTATCAGCAGATCTTTCTTCATTCTGATTTACAGAGGAGCTTTCTGAATCTATACAAAAAAACTCAGCAGATGAATGGGCAAGGGTGTCTGCTCTATAAAAGACTTCAGAGGCGGACTGCTTGTTTAATATTTGGTCAATTTCTTCTTCTGTCAAAGGGGAAGATGTTCTTGTGTTTCTTTGAGCAGAAGTGCAGCAACTCTGTGTTTCTTGTATTAACTGATTTGGAGGCTGGATGTCTTCTCGAGCCTCTTCTGGGGAATCTTCGCTTGTGCTTGCAGGGAAACCTTGAGGATTTTCTAATGTTTCCTAATATATTTTTTATTCAAACCACTCCTCATGACCATGATGATACTCAGTTAGAATACAAGGCTCATGAGTTGTTTCTTCTATTTGATCAGGATGCCGCTATTCTTGTGAAAACTAGGATGAATCATAATCTAGAGGGGGAGTTCCTATATGTGCTGATTCTCCTTCCACTTCAGATTCTACATCTTCTAAGTGGTTACTTGTTTCCTCAAAACAACGTTCCCTATTAACCTTTGCAATTTGGTCATGAAATTCTCTTATCAGCATAGTACAAGACATAGGTAGGTAGTCAGGCATTTCTTGACAACCTTCCTCTTCATCTTCTATAGAGTCTTGAGCATCATACATATCTTTCTCATTGTCTAGGTCTTGTAGAGGTTGAGCTTGTTCTTGCTCTGGAAAAAACATGGGCTGCTCTAGATCATCAAAATTTAGACTAGCCTCATACCTCTCCACTATTTTTTCACCAAGTATGTTCATTAGTCTTGTCATTCTGTCCAACAAAGAATTTAGCTTTGCTCCTTTGTCCATACTTGGATCCATGTTTGTAAAAATAGGTCACTGTATCTTCTCAACCAGTTTAGGATCTTCTACTAGTGGAGTCATTTGGTCTTTTGAGAGTTATGGGGTGTGGAGTCGCCAGGTGGATGAATTTGAATGTTTGAAGCAGGCTGCTGTCCACCATCAGCAATTAAATACCAATCTAACCAGAGATTTTGGGTCTTCTGAGGTCCTAAAGATATCTAAGATGAAACTCACTCAGAATATTCCCCAGCGGAGTCGTCATTATGTTTTGGTTCCTGTGTTTTGGCCAGATTGGCAAGACCAAAAGACAAGACAACATCAAACCACTTTGGGACCCTAGGATCTAGCCCTCCTGGATCCAGAGAGGGATCTCTCTATATATGTAAATAATGATATATCTTTAAGGCTCAAATTGAGGTATTAGGCTAGGTATGAAGCACAAAGGTTTTTTGATTTGTTTGTTTGGTTGGAGACCGTTAATTGAGAAGGTTATGGAAGTGAAAAGGGAACTAAATAGAAGGATGTTTTAGCATGGGAAGATAGGTCAAGAAAGTGCCAATCCATTGGGCTATGGAGTCATAAAAGGGTTTACTTGCATAACAACTATCCAAGGGTTTCCATAGGGCAAGTCATCTATACCAAAGGATCGTTTTAGATAGATGGTGGAATGGAACATTAAGAATGGGTGAAAGAAAGAGACCAAAGTGTAGCCTAAGATTAGGTCAGATGTCATTTAAATCCAGGCCTACTTTTGACATACTTCAAAGGAAACTTTCATTAAAGACACAAAGGGTAGCTTAAGATCAGGTCAGATGTCTTTTAAATCTAGTCCCGCTTTCAACATACTCTCAAGGAATACAATCCAGCAGTCCTCATAACTACCTTCAGATAGTAGAATACATTTAAGATTGAACATAGAGTAAGGCCTAAGATTAGAGAAAGACTTTTAACCTTCACTGCTTCAACACCAACTCAAAGGGATCTTAGAAAGGCTAGCTGTTGGAAAAGGACCCTAGTGGACAGGGCTAACTCTAAATCCCCAGTTTCCCAATTCTTTCAGCTGAAACTAGACAAGAACATCTAAGAGTCAAACTCTAAATTCATACATCAGTAAGCATGGACAAACCAACCTCTATACTGGTTAAATTATATTGAATTTGTTCTTAGATTACACAATAAGAGGAAAACATAAAGATAAAGATTTGACAGTGAGACTTAGGGTACTTCCAGCAATATATCCTAATCTATGCTTGCTGTTCTTTATCAGAGAATAATGGACAGTATGAAAATCATGAAAGGAAACAATTATATTAAGGAAACATCACCAATAATATAGACCAGGATCCTGTGAATCTGCTTGTTCAATTGATGTGCAAAACGAGTCACATACTTTGAGTCCAATGGCTCTTTACAGTCCATAATTTTCTTCCCAACCTACTATAATACAAACTACTCAGCTACTTCCCCTCAATAACAATTCTAACAATCAATAAAATCCCAACAACCAACAACTTTTTCAATGAAATTTACAGGAGTTCTTATAGAGGAATGAGGAGGTGAAGTCAAAGAAGATATTGTTGGCCCAATTAAATGAATAATTTAGTGCTTCTCAGCCTCTGGGAGGCTTGATGGAGAAGAAGTGACATGCTCCATACTTCATTAAATGGGCCTTTGTTTGTATCTGTACTCTGGTTGTTTTGTTTGACTTTCAAAAGCTCTAGTGGGCTGGCAATTTACTTCTGAGCTGCATATATATCAATAATATCTCTGACTGCCTTGACTGTGACCTGTGTTAATGAAAAAAGGACTACAGGGGGTAGTATGGGTCGATGGGAAGTAACTAGCCTCTCTGATTTGTCGTGTAGAGGCTTCTCTGCTGATCTGTCCTTCATGTTTTACTGTTCTCTTTGTTTGATTGATGTTCACTGTGTTTTTGCTGTTTGCAGGTGCGCAAAAGGCTTGCACAGCAGAGGTGTTCATTTTAATGAGGAAATATTGGATCCCTTCCTTTACTGAAGGTTAGGAATCATAATTCCTGGCCTCGTGCAATTTTTAAAACTCTGGGAGAAAACCTTTATAACCTGCAACAAACAAAAAAAGTTAAGAAAATTCTGTGGAAAAGGTTTAGAATTGGCTTTGGAGGTTTGGGAGCGAGGTTAAGTTGGAGCCATCGATCTAGATTAATCAACGGTCGGGATTAACAAATGAAGTCTTTTGGAGGATAGATGGAGGGCGAATGTATGGGTTGCGAAGTTAAATCGGAACCGTCTGATCACACAGAACAACGGCTAAGATTAAAAGATAAACAACATTGAGGGGTCAGTGGTAAAGCGGAAAACCGGAGTCATTTTCACAAAATGTTTTGGGCGGTAAGTGGTTTGGCTAAAAAAAATGCGATACGGTACGCCGCTTGACGCGTGTCCCTCCAATACCGCCCATTTCACAAAGTTTTTGAGCATTAACGTTCGGGCGGAAAAATTTTGCGAAATGTAATTTCAACCATTGGATCGGTGGAGCCAAATCTGATGGTGCGGATCGCACGCGTCGAGGGAAGTTGCACGGATGAGAAGAATGGTGGGGTTTGAAGAGCGGAAGCAATATGGACCGTTGGATTTGAGAAAATCAACGGCGGGGATTTAATCGGAGGTCAGGATGGTGGAGAATTGCATGAGGGGTGAGCACGATGCGATTAAGCGTTGGTCGTTAGATCTTTCTGAATGGATGGTTAGATTTGAATCAGGGACCGCAAATTGGAGGAGACAAGGGGATGGCACTTTGAGACTTGCACGATGTGATTAAGCACTGGCCATCAGATTAGGGAGTATGATCGACGATCAATATTCAATCGGAGGGGTAACGGAGAGGGGTTATGGGCGAAGAAATGGTTTAATCTCGATCGTTGGATTCTACGATCAGACGGTTAAGATTAGAAGAGGGAGCAGAGGAGATAGGCTCATTGCATCGGGGATTTCGGGAAAGAACAAAGGGACAGAGTTTATTGCAATTGTGATTAGGTCTTAGCGCTTGGTCGTAGGCGTGGGTTACATGCGGAGGAAAAGGTTAAGGGCTAAGCCGAAAGGGGCTTAAGCCCTAAAGTGTTAAAGGGTGATTTTAGGCCAAAAAACAAGGTTTTTAAGGCTTAGAAAGGGGTTCCGGTAGTTGAAAGGAGGCATTTTTAAACCAGATAAAGGGAGGTATAAGGTTTAAAAGGGGTTTTTGGAAGGTTTAGAGGTTAAATGGAGGCATTTTGAGGGATTTTCTTAAGGAAGTAAGGGTGACAAAAGGGGAAATTGTGGGAATGAGAAGGAAGAAAATGGACGCATCTTTGACAGCAGTTTTCTTCACCAATCAGCAGGATTCTTTAATGGAAACAGTAGTGAAGATTCTTCAAGGAACAGAAGACAAATAGAGGCTTCAAGAATGAAATATTTACAAAGGAAATGTTTCTCTTGAAGACTTAGAAACATATTTAGCCACCTGTTTGCTATGCCAAAAATTTATAGGTGGCTAATAGGGACTACTACTACTCCATCAATAAAAGCTTTGAGATGATGCTCATCTAACATACATTTGATCCTTACTTACCAAATCACATATTTGGAGGCTCCCTCTAACGGATATTGATCTCTCAACCCATTAACTGCTATCTCTGCCAATGAAAAAGTCAAACTTCTCCCTCTCTCCTCTATGCAGTTGCTACGCTAGCGAACACACTCCCTGCTGGAGTATGTAGATCTACTCCTTTATACTGTTGCTCTGCAACTAAGAAATATAATTCCTTGGCTCAGAATTCACTAAGGAAGAAATTCCCTCAAAAAGTGTCTTCTTACTTCTTCTTATGATTTTTTACCACAAAACTTATGCTACAAAAAAAAATACGCCCACAGAAAACTACTCTGTGATAAATATGCTGATGTGCTGCTTCCTCTACTGCTAGAAAATTACGAATTGGAAAGTCCTACCTCTCTATTGAATTGCTGAGAGAGAGACTTCCTTGCAAATATTTCCCTTTCTGGCCTGAACTGTGCAATCCCTGTTGGAAATACTGAGAGGGGGGAGGGGTGAACCAGTATTTCTTTCAATTAGAGCATTAGTTAATCTTCAATTATTATCAGTGTTTGTACAATTATAGTAGCAAACAAGAGGAACACAAATGCGCACAGTTTTTAAGTTGGAAACCCACTCCAGGACAAAAAACCACCTATTTATTTTCTAATAATTATTTAATATTCAACTCCAATTGAAAATAAAGCTCCAAATTCCTAGAATCTAGAAAAGCATTCTTCTCCAGCTCCCACTGGATGCACGCTCCAACGCCCAAGATTCTTCAGTAGTCAACTGAATGGATGCCCCAACATCCAATGAGCTACAACTCACCCTAGCACCACCCTACCACCCTATAGAAGAATAAAAGAAGAATGGATTCCCGTACCAGGGAAAATGGTCCACTTTACAATGATATAGAATGATGTAGAAGAAGAAGATATACTAGACCATAACCCCAACCTTGACACAACCACCTAATGAGATCCTAGACCTCCCAACACTGCCTCTTTAACCCTTGGTAGATAGACACTAGTACAATTTTTACAATAATGTATTTACAATGACTTAGTACAATGATACCTTTACAATGATTGTATGCAGTGTTGCCCACTTGAAGACTTCATATGATGAACTTCTTGCTGCTATTATGCACCTTGGTTGCTGCTCTTTTCATGCTACCCTCTGCTGCACCTTGCTTTGCTTTGTTTTCGTAGAAAGTCTGGTCCTTTGCAACCCTTGACAACACATGATCTAGCTTTTTCTTTCCTTCTAGGAGCTCGATATTGAATCTAGTGTATCTCTGTTATTCCAGATCCTCAATATATTATTTTCGGTCCTATAGTATTCCTCTGAGTCTTCTTTCCAATGCCACAGGTCTGACCCAATTTGGATTCTTCAAGAGAGAGTTATACCCAATCTCTCACAATGCCCTAATTAAGGACTATTTCAGTAGAGCACACTTGTACGACGTGCCACGTGTCACTGTTTCTTCATTTGTCTCTGACATTTATAGATAGAAAAGTACAGACTGTGCACTATCTGCTACCTTTTATGGAATTCCAATCTGATACTCAGAGAGAGAGTTATGATGAATTTACCAAGGTCACTTCTTTGAGATGAATTTGAGGAGCCTGCAAAAACCCTGACTTCCACAGATCATATCTCCAAAAATATTGCGCACCTTGATCTGAAATTTTTACTGTAGCTTACTCAGATGTCATCTTCACCTCATAAAAATTTCAGCTTCTGAACCTTTGTAGAAAACAAGTTAGAGCGAAAATTCCACGATGACCTGTTTCAGATGGCCGAATCCCTTGCATAAGGAGGAAATGAGGATCACAATTTATATAAATGCTTAATTTGAGAGGGGCTTCAACAAGTGAACGTGGGAGGGATTTTAGGAGCTTAGAAAAATATTAATTATGACTTTTCAATGACCCATGCCCCAACCCATGGGGTTTTAGCCCACTAACTTGAGGTACAAACTTCAAACATGAATATCTCTCAAACCATGATGAATTACATGGCGTGCCATATATCAACAGAAACATCTCGACAAGTAGAAACCATCAAAAGCATTATTGACCCATAATATATTAATTTGGTAGGTCAAAATTCCCAGGCAATATTGGGTTAGCCCGTGGTGCTGCTTGGGTTGACATCAATGACAACCATTGATCAACAATCTCCCCCTTTGGCATTGATGGCAACACAAGTACTCCCCCTGCGATCATGACACCTCTTCCTAAAACATTCTCTCCCCCTTTGACATCAATGGCAAAGGGTAACCTCCCGAAACACAAACCACATCCCGTGACCCGTATACACACCTCCACTCCCCTTTATATTCCGAAAAAGGAAAATCTAATGAGAACTTGGGAGAATCCTAAGCTTTGCCAAGATATTCCAATGCTTGCCAATATTTAATAAGTGTGATCTCTTTGGTGCCGCTGGAATATTGCTACTTGTCCAACTCGCTTGCATAACATCCGCCGGGAGAAGAAACATATAGACTACTAATCAAAGATCTCAGAGCAACCTTGATCCCCCTCACCCGATGAGTCGCTCATGCTCAACCACAATTTGCAACCTGTTACCATTGGAGTAAGGATGGGTTTACAATCTTCCATTTTAAATTTCCTGAGCATTTCCTTGATGTATTTGTCTTGAAATATAAATATTCCTTTCTCTTGTTGAGATATTTGAAGCCCTAAGAAGTATGTCAGCTCACCAAGTAAAGACATCTCGAAATCACTTTGCACCTTTGTAAAAAAATTCTTACTTAGTCAATCATCATTGCTACCAATTATTGTATCATCCTCTTTAGCTATTAGACATGCTTTAGTTGCTTCATCCAGAACATATATGTCGTTTGGAGCTCGACTTGCTGTAGCCACAATTTCACCATACATGCTTTTCCTGATTTCACATTTCATGGAGTTGAATAGTATTGTGTGTCCTTGTTCACATATTTGTCCAACACTGAGCAGATTGTGATTCATGTTTTCAACCAATAGAACATTCTTGGCTAGAACATCTTTGCTTCCGAGAGTGACAGTACCTGATCCTATAACATTTGAAGATCCATCATTTCCAAAGGACACGGTTCCATCCTTCTTCTCTTTCAGAGATACAAATTTATTTCTATCTCTAGTCATATGCGTTGAGCAACCGCTATCAACATACCGCACATCTTTTTTCTTTTGAGCCTTGAGAGTGAGAGCACAATTATAATTCTTCTTCTTCTTCCATGTTCGTTCATTCTGTGGCTTCGAAGATTCTTCTGGAGGATTTTCAAGTCTGCAGTCTTTGGCTATGTGTCCAAAGTTTCAACATTTGTAACATTCAATATTATTTCTTAAATGTTCAAATCTATTGATGTTTCGCTGAGCCCTGGGAGGTTCATATTTGACAGATCTCCTGGAATTGTATTCATTCCTAGGGTATGTGCGACATTCTATAGCTTTATGACCAAATCTCCACATGAATAATAGTAGCCATAAAAAATATGTTGGTACTTGGATGGAAATTTTCGTCGAGGAATTGTCTTCCAAGGTTGTTCTTGCAAATCTTGTCCAATGAAGTCTACATGCATGTCAGATCTCATAGGTTCACTGTATTTTGTTGTAGAAGGTCCTGCTTCTTCTTCTTTGTAACCGATGCTAGTTTTGTCGTTGTAAGATCGTTGATCGTTGATGAGTTCTTCCAATGCCTTTGAGCTGTTAGCATAGTTTTGGATAGTTTTTCCTTTCTTCACTTCCTCACGCAGCGAGACTACTTCGGCTTCTAATTCTTCCCTTTCTTGTTTGCTTTCTTCCAACTTATTTTGAAGTGACTCTTCAATGCATTTGTGTTCTTCAAATTCAATTTTGAGACCTTGAACTTGTTCTTCAAGAGTTTTGGAACGGATCTTCTCCGCCTTGAGATCTTTTATAAGCTTGATTTCTTCCTCATAAAATTCGTCTATGGTCCATCCTTCTTCTTCGTTGTTTGATACCTCTTGCTTATTGTGCTTGGGTTTATTGTGCTTGGCCATAAACAATACTCTCTCATTGGCTTCTTCTTCACTATCATTGTCTTCATCGGATGATGAGCTATCTTCTTTAGAGAGAAAGTTCCTTTTAGATCCTTGCTTGTTGAATTTCTTAAAGCCTTTCTTTCTTTTTGAGTTTCCATTACTTTTGTTTGGACATTTTGCTGCAAAATTCCCAACCTCATTACAGCTAAAACATATCAATGGAAATTTACCTTTGAATTGTCCCTTACCAATTTGCAGTTTTCTCGTGAAGTAAGCATATTCTTCATCTGAAAGACCTTCTTCATCATCTCACTTTTCTTCACACTTGCAGGTGCATGTCTTTTCAATTGAAGGTTGTTTATCCTTATTGGTTTCCTTAGATGCAATGAACGCAGTTTCTAGATGCGAAGTACCCTCTTCTTCATCAATTCTCATTTCATATGATATGAGAACTCCATGTAATTCCTCTTTGTTGAGTTTGTCCAGATTTGCACTGTATTCTAAGACTGATACCTTTGGGTTGAATCTCCCTGGTAACGTTCTAAGAATCTTCCGTATAATAGTCTTCTCATCAACTGGCTCTCCCAATCCTTCCAAAGTATTGGTTATTTCATCAACGTATTGAAAGCATGCAGCAATGTTGCAATCTTCTTTCATTCTGAGTTGCTCAAATTTTTCTCTATAGATTTGAAGCTTTGCTTCTTTGACATTTGAGTCACCTGCATATATATTCTCAAGCTTGTCCCATACATTTTTGGCGGTTTTACAACCCAGCACCTTATGATAAGCAGATTCAATAAGTCCACTGATAATAATATTCTTTTCTTTTGCATCATTTACCAAATTCTTCTTACCTTGTTCACATGGAAAATTTTAGGGGCTAATATTCGCAGGTGGGCTAATTTTACATGGTTTTCCAAAAAAAAGATTCGCCAATTTCCATTTTTTTTTAAAAAGTGATTCTCCCAAATTTTACAATATAAAATTATTTTACCTTAAAAATTGCCAACATTATATAGACAATATATATAATATCATTATAAATTTGAAGAATTTTACAAATACATCAATAAACATTTTATATTTTTCATATTAGGGATTAGTGAGATTCGCCAATTTTTTAAACTTCAAAATAATTTTCCATCCTTAAAAGTTTCCCTGCTTGTTCATCTGCGGTTGATGTAAATCCGTTTTAACAGTGTCCCATACTTTGTAACCTTGCGCCAAGAGATAGACCTCCATTCTTCCTTTCCGAAGTGCATAATTATTTTCATTGAATAGAGGTACACCATTCTTGGTATGCTCCATGACCTCCTTCCAGCTATTAAACTGCTATTAAAGGAACCAAGCTCTGACACCAATTGTTGGAAATACTAAGGGGGGGGGGGGGTTAGGGGAATCAGTATTTATTTCAATTAGAGCATTAGTTAATCTTAAATTATTATCAGTGTTTGTACAATGATAGCAGCAAACAAGAGGAACACAAATGCGCATAGTTTTTAAGGTGGAAACCCACTCCAAGACAAAAACCAGCTAATGTTTTTCTAATAATTCTTTAATATTCAACTCCAGTTGAAAATAAAGCTCCAACTTCCTAGAATCTAGAAAAGCATTCTTCTCCAGCTCCCACTGGATGGACGCTCCAACGCCCAAGATTCTTCAGTAGTCAATTGAATGGATGCCCTAACACCTAATGAGCTACAACTCACCCTAGCACCACCCTACTACCCTATAGAAGAATAAAAGAAGAATGGACTCTCGTACCAGGGAAAATGGTCCACTTTACAATGATATAGAATGATGTAGAAGAAGAAGATATACTAGAACATAACCCCAACTTTGACATAACCACCTAATGAGATCCTAGACCTCCCAACACTGCCTCTTCAACCCTTGGTAGATAGACACTAGTACAATTTTTACAATAATGTATTTACAATGACTTAGTACAATGATACCTTTACAATGATTGTATGCAGTGCTGCCCACTTGAAGACTTCATATGATGAAATTATTGTTGCTGTTATGCACCTTGGTTGCTGCTCTTGTCATGCTACCCTCTGCTGCACCTTGCTTTGCTTTGTTGCTGTAGAAAGTCTGGTCCTTTGCAATCCTTAACAACACAAGATCTAGCTTTTTCTTTTCTTCGAGGAGCTCGATATTGAATCTGGTGTATCTCTGTTATTTCAGATCCTCAATATCTTATTTTAGATCCTGTAGTAGTCCTTTGAGTCTTCTTTCCAATGCCATAGGTCTGACCCAATTTGGATTCTTCAAGAGAGAGTTATACCCAATCTTTCACAATGCCCTAATTAAGGACTGTTTCAGCAGATCGCACTTGTAAGGTGTACCACGTGTCACTATTTCTTCATTTTTCACTGAAATTGATAGAGAGAAAATTAAAGACTGTGCACTATCTGCCACTTTTTAAGGAATTCCAATCTGATACTCAGAAAGAGATTTATGACAAATTTACCAAGGTCACTTCTTTGAGATGAATTTTAGGAGCCTGCAAAAACCCTGACTTCCACAGATCATATCTCCAAAAATATTGCGCACCTTAATTTGAAATTTTTATTGCAACTTCCTCAGGATTTCAGATTCACCTCATAAAAATTTCAGCTTCTGAACCTTCTTAGAAAAAAATTTAGAGCGAAAATTCCACGATGACTTGTTTCAGATGGCCGAATCCCTTGCATAAGGAGGAAATGAGGATCACAATTTATATAAATGCTTTAGTTGAGAGGGGCTTCAAAAAGTGAATGTGGAAGAGATTTTAGGAGCTTAGAAAAATATTAATTATGACATTTCAATGACCCATGCCACAACCCATGGGGTTTTAGCCCACTAACTGGGGGTACAAACTTCAAACATGAATATCTCTCAAACCGTGAAGAATTACATGGCGTGCCATATACCAACGGAAACATCTCGACAAGTAGAAACCATAAAAAGCATTATTGACCCATAATATATTAATTTGGTAGGTCAAGATTCCCATTCAATATTGGGTTAGCCCCTGGTGCTGCTTGGGTTGACATCAATGACAACCGTTGATCAACAATCCCTTGGGGATTCGATCTACTTCCTACATAGCTATTCGATCTCCCTCTTTATATTCAACGCTGAGCTCTTTGGGTCTACTCTCTTGCTTCACCTTCACTCCTCTGATGCCACGTGAACAAATTTGATACCAGGTGACAATTCCTGAATCTGGAATCCTATTGTAGCAACTGGAAAATATTCACCTAATTGTTAAATTTAACTTAACAATTTATCTGCATTTTTCTATGAAAAACACTGAATACATCACGCTGCAACTGCCACTACATAAAAATTATATGTGAAAACAAGAGTTACTAAGCAAGAAGAAAAATAGACACACATATGACACCGTTATTTTTGGACAAATGTCCCCAGAAAAACCTAATATGGGAAAACCGATGCAAGAATTGAGGGTTTGTATTATTAAGAAGTAGTTCTGAATAAAATCTTGGATGTGTTAATGGCCATATATACAAAGAAAATAATTGACGGATAGTTAGTGAGAAAATGACCTCACGCTAACACATGAGATCCGACACTGACCCAACCATGAACTAACAAGCACCACGCTGCCTCTACGTCACTGTGGCTGGGGAATGCATCACTCCCTTCGGCTGGTATTTATTCTGGCTGGATGTTGATCTTCTGCCCCTGCAGCATCACACCTCGATGCTTCGGCACTAGATCTGACTGATCCTCAACAAAATTGCAGATTTCTTTAGAGGCCCAATGATTCCTTTGTGTGGCTCTGCACTACCCAGCATAGCCCCTACACTTCCTCTTATATGTCCTCTCTCTGCCTTCTCTGCGATGTATTCCTGGCTCAGGAAAAATCTCCAACCACTACTATCTCTGCCCCTCACTACGTAGAATCACCTTGATGATCTCTACAGCTGCTCTATGCTGCTCACTTGAGAAATCAATCTCTAGACTCTCTTCTATGTGTTTTCAAAATTTGGCATCAAGCCTCCTCTTATAACCTTCTCATTGAGAAATCTACAGCCTGGATTAAAACATAATCAAGGGCTAAGGTTAATTTGACTTGATCTTCTTATTTTTCTAGAAGATTCACATCCTATTCTATTAATATACTTTAATTATTTTAATTCCCTAAGTTTAGAATTAGGCTCCCATTAAAAGTAATTAATTATTTTAATAAAACCTCATTTGGGTGGAATTTCCCAAAACGCTTTCTTGGTATTTTGGAATACATGTGTCTAAGCCTCCCTACAAAATTTAAGACTTAGAGCACATTCGATGCTACTAGAAATCAATAGGTTGTCCAGTGAGCTCCTGGTTACAGATGCCATTGAAATGTTGGTACGCATGTCACATCATGGTGCCTATGGCTGTGAGACAAATACCAGTGATGACACTAGAATTATTGTTGATCTCCTTCGTGAGTTCTTGGTCGAGGTATTTTCATTTCCACATATTGAAAAAACCTAGAAATTGGTAAATATGCATGATGATTCTCCTTTTATCCAAAGTGAAAATGTTGCACATTAAGACTATATTTAGCTAAAAAGATACTACTCATACAGTTTCAAAACCAGGAAATACAGATTCAAAACCAGGAAATATAGACGTCACAGATTGCATAAAAAAATCCCAATCCTTGTAGAAATGGCATATTTTCTTCCCCTTTTCTTTCGATGTTACTGTAATAGAGATGCCTAACAAAATCGACGAGAATCTAGAAAATGTGAGGCGAAGGATAGTAGGCCAACTATAAAAAATCCACTGATTGATTAGATCTCAAACAAATATTGTTTTTAGTACTTATTAATTGACAAGATATTTAACACAATCGAACGATCTGAAAATTCAATATAACATTTAATATCAACATTAACACAAAAAACATACGTGCACTATCTGAAATATCAGATGATACAAGACTTAAAACATATTTTGAATATGGATGATATCTAGAAGATTGTCTTAGAATGGGAGACCTAGATAAAAAAGAGTAAGAATAAAAGTCATCATGATACCACCTCTCATATGGAGAATATGACCTTCATGAGCAACAAAAAAATAAGAAACTGTTTGAAATAATTTCTTTAGCACAAAAAGAAATCCATGATAAAAGCTCAAGTTTTTTGAAATCGACCCTATAATTTAACTCCATGTCATGGTAAATGTTGTCCCAAATGAAACACACGAAAAAATATGTTATATTAATTAAATTATACCTTGAATAACGTCTTCTTGAAGAGACAGAACGATCACGAGCCAATAACAAGAATGCAAATGCGATTTTTCTGTAAAATCAATGAACTAACTAGCAAAATAATCTTTGATAAACGAGCTTTAAGGACCCAATATTCATCAATTGCAGCACTAGGAAAAAGGCAATGTGAGGGTTTTAAATTTCCAAGGGGAAGGATAACCCTCATGTAGTTGCACCCACTCCAGAAACATGTCAAAACAAATACAAAAGTTAGCATCCAAAATAAAATCATGAGGGAATATAAAGCTATGGCATCCAACTCGAGAAAAATAACCCAAAAGAGGGTTCAACTTAGATACTTGTGACGAAAAAGAGAACGACTGATCCTGCCACACTTAACCTATGAACCAAGCAGACAAGGAAATTAATGAATTAACCAGTGAAACAATACATGATAAACTAATATGAATCGAGTATGTTAGTGTTGTTGTGCTAATTATTCATTCATATTATACATTCATTGTATTATGTGTGCTTAAGAGGTCAAGGTTTCTTGCAAATTATCAAGTCTCGTGTGTGTTTTTCATGTCAATTTAGTGAGAAATTTAACGTAAAAACAAGAGATGAACAACAACAAATAAATTACGGAATACAACCATACATAATATTAACGTAAGGTATTTGATGAAGGAGTTCACCCCTCCTGGGCTAAATCTCCTTGGTCCAGCTTCCATGGCTTGGGCCTCTATATTATGCTAAAATTGTCAAATTGACCTGTTTAAAATGCTCCTTTGCTCCTGTAACCTACTCCAATGAGTCCATAATGGCTCAAATTGGCTAGCTAGCCTCTTTTTGAGCCTGAATTGGTCAAAAATTGTAAAATTTATAGCTTCTTAAATTTTCCCTAGAAAACCTCCTCTAAATTTGGAAAACTGGAGTTAATTGCAGTCAAATTGGCACTTCTACCATTTTAGGCCGACTCTGCCAATTCGTGCACAATTAATTTTTAAGTGGAGTTAACGCGCTAATTCCACACTTAAATAATCCACATTAAAGCTTTGGATTAATGCTAATGATATAATTAAGGTTTAACAAACATGGTTTAGGGTTAATTAACCTGCATTAAATCCGCACTTATCCATTTCCCCATTGGTGGTCATAGCTCTAAGGCTGCATGGAGCGGGACTGGCCCCCTTTTTCTTCTGCCATGTTACAATGCAAAGGCTAAATAGAAGCTGCAACCATAGTCTATTAAGACTCATGGCTGTGGTATAGTGGTGAAGCGTGTGCGTAGTGTGGCGGAGGTCGCGGGTTTGAGCCTCGACCTCTGCCCGACCTTCACCATATGATTTTTACACCAACATATAATCCAACAGGGGGGGGCACGTGGTGGCCCTAGGCTGCACCACGTGTCCTCACCTGGTTGGTCATTCAACCTCCAATGAAACTTTGACAACGAACCCAAAATTTCAATCAACCACCAGCTGACACTTGTCAGCTCCTCATTCGACCAGAGAAAAAGAAAAATTGACCAAAATGTGACCCTGCACAGTCAATGCCACGTCAGCAATATGGACTACTACCTTGGCATCTTACTATTTTATTTTTTTAAATTTACCTCTTTGGAAAATCGGGCAAAAGTCATTTCCGAGAGCATACGACGACCATTTTTCATGAAACGAAGTGTGCCAGATTCAGAATGACGAGAACTACGCGGTCGTTCAGGTTCTGAGCCAATATGAGCACTTTGATTTTTTAGCATAAAACTAAGCCCCTGATCATTCCTCCCCACTAGAAGCTTTTCGACCCCAAAAAATCATATTCAGTTGTTGAACAGGTGAGGACATTGTTCCCTCACCTTCCCAATTTTAATCCATTTGGACTTTGATGGATTTGTTCCTTTAAGCCCCACTCGAAGATAGTTGACACTTCCCCTTGTTGATGTCCTTGTCCTCTTGTCAAATATGATGTCTTTCTGTAGCTCAACAAAGAAATCTGGATAAAAATCTTCAATAGATGGCAGCTGAACATTCTCTCCTTGATCTTCAATCAAAGGAGGCTCATACAATATCAAAATTTTAACATTAACAACTGAATAAATTTGCATGTATGAAGGCAAATCAAGCTTGAAGGCATTGTTACCAATCTTTTCCAGAATTTTGAAAGGACCATAATGAATTGGTTTCAACTTTTTACCTTCTCCTTGTAGTCTTTCCTTGGTAACGTGAAGCCAAACTTCATCACCAACTTGAAACTTATGATCCACCTGATGTTTGTCATGCCTCACCTTATACTTGCCTTGAATTTTCTCTAGTTTCTCTTGCATTGTTTGATGAATCAACTGAATTTTCTCAATGAATTTATTTGCTTTATCTATGTCGCTTTTTCCATCAATATCTACATATTTCCCAAAGATGAAATCCAATGGAAACTTTGGCAGATAACCAAGACATGCCTCAAATGGAGATGTTTGAGTAGAAGAATGTTTGGCACAATTGTAAGCATGTTGAATGTAATGTAACTGTTCATCCCACAAATTAAGATGTTAATTGCAATATCCTCTAAGAATATGGATGATTGTTCTATTAACCACCTCAGTCTGACCATCTATTTGTGGATAAAAGGCTGTACTCTTCTTCAACTTAGTGTCCATCAAGTCCCAAAAACTTGACCAAAAATTACCAACAAACCAAGAATCTCAATCACTTACAATAGATGTAGGCAACCCAAAATGAACCCATACATTTTGAAAGAAAATTGTTTGTTCAATTGTAACTTTCTTTTTACATGGCATCAAAATACACATTTTGCTGAACTTATCCACAAATACAAACAAATAATCATGACCTCTTTTTGAAAAAGGAAGACCTCCTACAAAATCCATTGAAATAATCTCCCGTGGACGTGAAGGAACCAGAAGTGGCATGTAAAATCGTAGCTTCCTATTACTAATCTTACTGACTACACATAACGAACAACCTTTAATAAAATGTGACACACTTTCAAGCATACGAGGCCAATAACAATACCTCTGAGGACTTGCCACTGTTTTGCTTACACCAAAATGTCTCGCAATAAGAGAAGTGTGTGCTTCCCTTATGACATTCACTCTCTCACCCCGTGGAATACAAATATTGCACAAATGATACAACAAGTTATTATGAACATAATAATCTAATTCCTCAACTTGGCGACCTTGACTCAATTTTGCATAAACATCTTGAAAGTCATTGTCAAATGCATATTGTTCAATGTAAATTTCATGTAAAACAAAAGTATTCTTGAGTAAAGTAGCTGCATTTATAATAGGCCTACAAAGCATATCAACAACCTTGTTGTATATACCTTTCTTATACCTGATAACAAATTGGAATTTCTGCAATAATCCCATCCATCGAAAGTGCCTTGACTGCTACAATTTGGTTTGTGATTGCAAGTATTGCAATGTTTGGCGATCGGTGTGAATGATGGTTTCCTTTCCCATCAAATAATGTTTCCATTTCTTCACATTTTGTACCAACTCATACAACTCCTTGTCATATGTAAGATAGTTTATCACTGCACCATTTAACATTTCTGAATGAAATGAAATAGGCTTACCATGTTGTAAGAGGATTGTGTCCATGGCATAGTCACATGCATCTGTCTGAGTCTCAAAGGGTTGTCTCAAGTCCAGTAATGATAATATTGGACCTGAACTGATCTTTTATTTCAAAGCATCAAATTATTTTTTATGATTTCCTCCCCACTAGAAGACTCTCTTAACACTTGTCAATGCATGTAACAAGCTGCAATAGAGGAAAAATAAGCAATGAATTTCCTCCAATACTGTGCTACTCCTAGAAAACTTCTTACCTCCATGACTGACTTGGGTGTAGGCCAATTCACAATTACCTCAACTTTAGAGGGGTCTATCTTCATCTCACCTCCTCCAACAATGTGTCCCAAATACAATAAATAAGTTTTTCGAAATTCATACTTCAACATCTTTAAAAGAAATTTCTCTTTTCTAAAGAAATCAAGCACCTTGTTCACATGCATGACATGTTCTTCTCGTGATTTTCTAAATATTAAAATTTCATCTAAGTAGACAATAAAAAAATCATCTAGAAATGGTCTTAATACATCATTCATAACTCTCATGAAAGTAGCTGGAGAATTACAAAGACTGAAAGGCATAACAAGCCACTCAAACAATCCTTGTTTAGTTTTAAATGCGGTCTTCTAAATGTCCTCTTCAACTATTATAACTTTATGATAACCACTTCTTAAATCTAACATAGTGAAATATTTTACATACCTCAATTGATTCTTTATCGTGATTTTGTTGAGTGCTCGGAAATCCACACACATGTGCAATGTACCATCCTTCTTGGGTACCAATACAATCGGTGAACCACATGGCGAGGTAGATGGATGAATGATACCTTTTTTCAACAGTTCTTGGATTTGATTCTTGATTTTTGCACTTTCCATTATCGACATGCAATACATGCCAATGTTAGGGAGTGTAACATCCTGTTGTAGGTGTATCTCATGTTGGATTCCCCTCTTGGGAGGTAACCCCTTTGGCTCTTGAAACATCTCACCATGCTGACTTACCACATCAAACAAATAAGATTTTAATCTATCATCACAACCTTCAAAAGATTCAAAATCCTTATCATTCTTTTGTTTGATCATAAGAAGCACAAAGTTTTTTCTTGATTCTACTAGTCTCTTCATTTGCCTAGCATTAACAAAAGAGAGGTTTAGCTTTTTGCGATGATCTCTCACAATATATTCCACCCATATTTGAACAAGTGGTAATTTTTCTCATGGGGATAGAAAAATTCTTTCTTGTCATAAAGATAGGGGCTACCTAAAACAATTCCATATATGTCAAGCGGTATAACATCTAACTCAACTTCATCAATAAAATTTGCGGTAATTGCAAACGAGAAAATGCATTTTCTTGTTACTTGTAGGTTTGTATCTTTGGTTATCCAACCCAATGGGTATGGATTATGATGAGGTAAGGTTTCAAGATTCAACTTCTTGACTAAGTATTCATAGATTAATTTTGCTTGAGACCCACTATCAAATAATGTGTCAATTTTTGTATGTTTTGAGATCACTCTTACATGAAACAACTCTATTCTTGCTTCTTCATTTGGAGTGTTATTGTGACAATTTGAGGAACTAGTACTTGCTATGGATTATTTTCCCCTTGTGACCATGGCTACAATTTTTAGTCTCATCTCCTGAATCAGATCCAAGATCCTGTTGTGTGGTAGTAGTTGTCTTTTGTTTCCCCTTATTGTTGAATTTTTTAGGCCTCAATTCTCAATGAAGTTTCCAATGGTGGGCTTCATCATGACCCTCATTGGAACAATGAGCGCATGCAATTTTCTCCCCTTCTTTCTTAATGTATGCTTTCTTCTTTTGTTTACCCTTGAAACCCTTTATTTTTTCACCACCCTTGAATGGTTTCTTTTTACCCTCATCTTCTACATTTTTCCCTCTTGCCTCAAGGTGTGTAGCTTGCACACATACCTCATCTAAACTAGTGGGATTAAACATGAGGATGGTATGTTTCAGGTAACTATGTAATCCACCTATGTACTTTATAAAATTTTCTTGGCTATGCAAATCAACTCCTAACATAAGAGCTCTTCTCCTAAACTCATGAGTATAATATTGCACACTTTGACCTTTCAATTATCTAAAATTTTTCCAAATCATAATATATTTTTTCATGTAAGCTAGAGGATATAATTGACTTTTGTTGGTAGCAATAAAATTAGACCAAGACATTGAGATATTACCATGTTTCTTAATATCCTCTTGTCTTTTCTTCCCACCATACAAGTGCCCATCCCTCCATTCTCAAGGAAGCCAATTGAATCTTTCTGTCATCTTCTTGAAGGTTATAATTCTACAATAAACCTACAATTGACGAATCCAATTATCCTGCTTCTCTGCATTCACTTCGCCATTATACATTGGAAGCTCAAACCTAACATCAAGTTTGAGAAAAGGTTATTTACCAGCTCCTTTGGAAGTATGTGTATGAACAAATGGAAGAGTTATGGTAGTGGAAGATGATGATGAGGAAGGTGAAGATGGTGGTGAGGGTGATGGTGGCTTATTGACCTCTCTATTTCCTCCTCCTCCTAGAGAACCCTCTCCTCTTAGAGGCCTTGAACTCTCTCCTTGCATCCTTGCATTCCTTTCCTCATAGAGGACTTTGACCATCTCAGTCATATCAAAGAATTCCTTCCTGAATGCTCTCTCATCTTTTGTAATGATAGGTTCTCCTTCATGAGACATGCTCACTGAAGACTCAACTTGAAATTGAGGATGTGCTGGTTTTGAAGACTTTGGCAACCTTTCCCTTCTTCCTCTTGACCCAACTGCAGGGCTCTCAACTAGCTTCCCTTCTCCTCTTTTGAGTTTTAACCTTGTAAGCATGACACAAACTTGAAAACAATTAGATCCCGTCTTGCAAAACAAAACCTAATGAAGCCGATTAGCTCTAATACCAAAAATGATCTGAGTGGAGTATGTTAGTGTTGTTGTACTAATTACTCATTCAGATTACACATTCAATGTCTTATGTGTGCTTAAGAGGTCAAGGTTTCTTGAAAATTATCAAGTCTCATGTGTGTTTTTCATGTCAATTTAGTGAGAAATTTAACATAAAAACAAGATCTGAACAACAGAAAATAAAGTACAGAATACAACCATACATAACATTAACATAAGTATTTGATGAAGGAGTTCACCCCTCCTGGGCTACATCTCCTTGGTCCAACTTCTATGGGTTGGGCCTTTATATTATGCTCAAATTGTCAAATGAAACTGTTTACAATGCTCCTTTGCTCATGTAACCTACTCCAATGAGTCGGGAATGGCTCAAAATGGCTAGCTAGCCTCTTTTTGAGCCTGAATTGGTCGAAAATTGCAAAAGTTATGGATTCTTCAAATTTTCCCTAGAAGACCTCCGCTAAATTTGGAAAACTGGAGTTAACTGCAGCCAATTTTGTACTTCTGTTGTTTTAGTACGTCTCTGCTAATTAGTGCGCAAAGAGTTTTTAAGTGGAGTTAATGTGCTAATTAAGCACACTTAACGCGCTAATTCCACACTTAAATAAATCCGCATTAAAGCTTTGGATTAGAATTAATGATATAATTAAGGTTTAACAAACATGGTTTAGGGTTAATTAACCCGCATTAAATCCATGCTTATCTATTTCCCCGCTGGTGGTCATATCTTTGAGGTCTCATGGAGTGGGGTTGGCCCCCTTTTTCTTCTATCATGTTACAATGCAAAGACTAAATAGAAGCTGCAACCATAATCTATAAAGACTCATGGTTGTGGTATAGTAGTTAAGTACGCGCGTAGTGTAGGGGAGGTCGTGGGGTCGAGCCCCGACCTCCACCTTACCTTCACCATATAATTTTTACACCAACATATAACCCAACGGGAGGGGTGATCTGAAAGGAGTGTCTTAGTTCTGTTGTGCTAAGTGTCCTTTCAATTAAATAAACATGTACAAATTGTCTCCATAAGTTTTCTTAAGGTATGAGAGTTTTAACCATGATGTAATATTCCAAAATGGGGAAGCAGCAATGTATGAACACAATAATGGAAAGAACAGTGAATAAATCAACACATTATGATATGAGAAATGTACATCCATATTATTAAGCATATCAACAAATAATAGGCACAAGATCTTGAGGATCAAGTCACTCAAGCAATACAAAACAAGCCTCTACAAGAAAAATATACCATAACATGAGAAATAGCTGCCATACAAATTCCCTTGAGCTAATACAATGCAGTTTTCGGGCATAAACTACTGCATAAAGATAGATCAATGTATATCTATTGATATATAGATCAAATAATGCTAGGAGTGAATATCTAGACTCCTAGACACCTTTCCTAGATAACCCGGGAAGGGTTTTCGGAAATACACCCAAATACAAATGGCGATCTGCAGCCCTAGGATTGAAGAGTCACTGCAAATTGAAGCTCATGAAAATAGAAGGCTGAAATAATGTAGATCTGATGTAGATATCCTCAAATGTCTCCTCCAATGAAAGGTTGAACCCTTCAACCACAGGAAAACACTTTAAAAGAGCCACTAGATCCCTCACTGAAGTTTCCCTCCAAAATAACGCAATTCCCAGCTGAAACTATGTTGTAAATGATTGGGATAAGTTGGCCTGGTGCCAAATATCTGAAATGTGCCCAAGAACCCTCCTGTTGAAGCCTCAAAATCGCTGCAACATTGGGGGATAACCACCCGGTCCGGAGCTTAAAGCAGCTCCTTTTCCATTTGGAGTAGTGGCTCCGAATGGTTAAATTAGGTCCAATTATCTTTTCCCAAACTCCGATTACTTAAAATACAACTTTCATTTATTAGCGGAGAAGAGATATCAGATCAGCTCTCTTGCTGATTAGGCAAGAGAGTTGATCCTTAAGCTGATCTGGGGCTCAGCCAAGCCACGACTAAGTTATGTCTTACAATTAGCTTAACTGTTCTAACCTAACTGATTTTATATTATTAAATTACTATTAATTGTTAATCCTAAATGACACTATGATAATATTATCCCTATGAAACTTGTTAGTTTAATACTATCTATTAATCCTAAAATAACACACTGTTAATGCTACGCTATTGTTAAAGTCTTTACGTTAAGTATTAAAGTACTCCTATTTATCTCATATGTCAAATCTAAACTAATATATCCTATGTTATTATGCTAATTAACTAACTATACTATACACCTTAAACTATAATATATTCCTAAATATCACTAATATAGTTCTAATAATAATTCTAAATATTTGATCTACTTTATTATAAGATTATAATATATCTATAATAAACTATAAAATGAAGTTAAATAAATACTATTATTATTATTCTAAGTAAACATTTAATAAGATCTATTTAAATGCACTATCATAATTAAAATTATTCTAATTACATTAAACTATTATTAAATATTAAATATTAATTAATATTTAATATGCTAAAAGTTAACTCTAAAGAAATCTATGATAACCTATAAGATGAAAGTTTAACTAAATGTTACTATTATTTATTCTAAGTAAACAATTAGTAAAATCTTATTTAACTTATACTACTATATTAAAGTTAAAATTATTCTAATTATTATTTATTGAAAGTGTATGTTACAAATTAATGAGTAATTAGTATTTTAAGGCTAACTCTAATAAGAAAAAGAAAAATGATTTCTAATGTTAATTGTTAAAAAATAAATGGACTAATATACACTATATTACATTAATCTTTATGATTGATTTTTTAAATGTTTTGGATAAAGATTAATATCAATAAAAAAGAGTTGACTAATATAAGAACTGAATTGTGCCACTGAGAACCAAAACTGTTTGCCTTTTATGTAGATTTCATTTACAGATACAAAATTAATCTAAAACGAAAATCCTATCTCGAACTAAGATGGGATAGCCCTCTCTTAATCTGAGAGAAAATTAAAAAATAGGGGAAAGACAAGCTTATGATTGAATTCACTATGTAATTTCCATTAATTAAAAGAAGAAATTCATATTTAATTAATGGGATGAAAGCAAAATACATTTGGGAGTTAAATATAAGAAATTATTATTTAATCGCAAATATATTTCAGTGAATTTGTTATAGATCCAATTTCGTTCTGCCTCTTGGAGATAGCTCCTGCAAATCTTCAAATCATATTAAAATTGAACCAACAGAAATGTTAAGTATCAATAAGAAATATATTTTAGAATAGAAATCGAAATCAATTATAAAATAGAGGGAAGGACTGGTTTATGATCGAATTCGCCATGTAGTTTTCATTAACTAAAAGAAGAAATTCATATTTAATTAATAAGATAAAAGCAAAATGCATTTGTGAGTTAAATATAAGAAATTATTATTTAATTGCAAATATATTTCAGTGAATTCGTTATAGATCCGATCTCGTTCTGCCTTTTGGAGATAGTGCCTGCAAAGCTTCAAATCATATCAAAATTGAACCAACAGAAATGTTAAGTATCAATAAAAATATGTTTTTAGAATAGAAATTGAAATCAATTACAAAACTTGACACAAATAAAAATTCAGTATTCAAGTAGAAATATTCATGAATAGAAATTCAAAATAATGCCAAAGCTTTGCTTTACAAAATATGTAGTCATTGAGAATTTGAGACCTATGATTTTATTACATGCAGAAATGCTAAGCAATATTACAAAGGCCAAAAAATCTCTTACAATCTTTAGATAAAATAGCACACACACTCAATATATTCTATATTTTCTGAATGAAGGAAAATTACACACATATTTATACAAGCAATAGTCTCAAGATAGGAATTCTATCTTAGACGTACAGTAGTGTGGTTGAGAGATTCTCTCAACCACACACTAAATTAGGAGAAACTATATTCTAGATAATTCCTATTATGTAGGAACAAACTCCTCAAATGGAGAATTACAACCATAGACAAGTAGGAATTAATTATTTCTAACTCCCCCCCTTAATGACTACTTGTCATGCTAGTGATTCACAAAGTCTGGTTGTGGTCAAACATAACAAAGAATATGTCGACGTCCATATAAAAGAGCAACCATCCACCGGAATGCATGGGTACCAACCGCTGCAACCGCTAGTCCTGTAGGATGTCCTTCGCATACATGATTATGTCGACCGTTATCACTACATATATGTACCTGCAAATCCACCACCATCAGGCGAATTGCATGTGCAGAATCTCCAAAAAACACAATCTGCCTCTCATGGACAGATCCGCAACTTCTTCGATCTGCTTCTCCGCAAATCGTCAAATGAAGTGGAGGCTTCCCGCGGATCTTCCAATCTGCCTCTCCCGGATAGGTCCGCAACTTCTCCGATCTGCTTCTCCGCAAATCGTCAAATGAAGATGAGGCTTCCCGCAGACCCCCATGAAGTTGAGTTGGCGTCTTCCTGAAAAAATCGTGCGCTTCCGCGCCATTCCCATGATTTGACATGTTGGCACGAGTATGTACTGAACAGTTGCGCCAATTGCGCTTCTCAGCATGACTGTCAGTTAAGAAAGCACACCAACCCCCTTCTTCTCAGAGATCGATCAGTCATCTGAGACTGAGCCAGGTGTTACTGCAGTCCACCTGCTCTCCCGAGCACAAAGCTCTCGTGTACACGCAGCCACAAAGGCACTTTTAGCCACAAAGGTGATCCAGCCACAAAGGCAACCAGCCACAAAGGCTCTACAGATGGTTTCTGGATCACCACCAACCATCACTTTACAGTGACCAAAGATGGTTTTAGGCTAACCATAAACCATTACAAAGTGGTTTTAAGATCACCACGAACTTTCAAATGCCTTTACCAGGCTTACATTCCATATTTCAACATTTGGAGTTTCTGGGTACATACAATGACCATTACAGCAACTGGACTTGCTTATAACATGCTAGGGAGTCTATTCCACAAACCAAACTAACTCAAACAAACATCTATTTTGCTGTCCACCATAAACGTTGTTGCTGCTTCATTACCACATCTTCTCCTGCGTCCTGGGCATCCTTGTCTTTGTCAAATGAATTCTTGGAATTCCATGCTGACCTGTCATTTGTTAGATTGGCCAATTCTAACAAAATAACTTTACCTACATTGAGTTAGCTAGGCTCAATAAGGCTCAATAATTTTAAACATGATTCCAAGAAACTAAATAAAGCATAAACTCTTCTGATTAATTCCCTCTCTGCCCAAAGATGATTATTTCCCAAACATACCAGTAACCATTCTAATGATACCTGTGAGGGGTCCACTGAAAAAGAAACGGAACATAGGCACTCACAGCCACACGAAGAGAACATAATTTTCCCTTCAAGAACATTAATCCAGGACTCCACGGTCCAATCCTCCGTTGCGTTTCAGTATCCACTCCCCTGGCAACATAATGCCACTTCCCCTACAGTATCAAGGCTAGTCACTGTTTTCAAGCATACTGCCTCATGCTTGCTAACAATCTGCAACACGATCTCGATCATCCTCCAATCTCTGATGTAGCTCCAATTGATGTCGTTTTCACTGTCATGTGTTCATCATACCCTGCAAATTTGCTTAGTGCTGGAATGACTAGTTCCAACACACGCTCAAAATTGTGACAATAGTCAGTCATACTACTGTCACCAATTTCATTGTCATGACAGTTAATCAATACATTGCAACATCATCAGAGAATTAAAAAATACATTTCGACAATGACATAAACTTCTATATATATCGAGCAGCTCCAACACCCAAGCAGTCTTCAACACAATGGTCATACAAACCATTCACATTACCACTTCCAATCTTTTTCAATATTGCAGCAACCCCAGCGTCTGTCTCATAGCTTTCACATCGAAAATTTTTTTTAGACCCGGCTGCTTCAATTTTTCTACTCACCATGCCTTCCCACAAAACAAGCACTTGTCGCGATTAGCCTCACAAAACACCGCTTTGAACAAGAAATCATATTCATCATCAACCTTGCATGTCATTTTCACAATAAAACCAGCGCACACAAAAATCGGTAAAATTGCACTGTAAAATGTAAATATCCCCCAAAGGTTTCAGAATCCAAGCACACACTAGATCTAAACATATCTACAACCTTCATAGGGAGATCTAATCCAGATGAAGATGTATGCAGACAAACACCTAGATCAGCTGATCCAAGCAATAAAGGATAATCGGCAGCAGATAACCACATTGTACGAAACGCTACACGTTTGAGATACAACTTCCTTATTTTCTCCTCATACTTTTCTCTTGCACTGAAATACATTCCACGAGGACGCCTGAACAGCCCACCATAATTCTGACAAACTAATCCTATAGTAATCTGTTAAAAAATACGCCATTTTTCCAGAGATGTTAAATCCGCTGAACCGTCTCGAGTGTTATGCTCCAGGGATCTAAAAGAAACCATGAAACAATCACATGCTGCTGAAAATAAATAATGCAGGGTGGAAGAAGGCCACGAAGTCCAAGCCTGTCTCTTTGATCTTCTTTCATGGGAAACCTCTTGCAAGATCCGCGGGAAGGCAATCTTGAGTGATATGACCACGGCTGTAAAAAACACCAGCGCTGCAAAGAAATCGAACCAGAGGCCCACAACCACGATCGTATCGCTATCGGACTGCGAATCCACAAGCCGCTTCTCTGCCCGTATCACCTTCAGATACCACCACCAGAAACAGGGCACCGACACGACCACAAAGGGCGGCAGCAGGACCTGCAGCGACTTGAACCTCTGACCTCCAAGTCCAGATCTGCCACTGTGATGCAAGATCGCGGTCGCCGTGGCCGTGGCCCTGGCGTCGCCCAGTGAAGCGAAGCTGTCGATCCTGCCCTTAATCGTTGGGCAACGCGACAGTAACGAAGGGGCCCGGGCAAAGCCTCCAGCCATGGTGCCTGCGTCAGCGTGGCGGTGCTGTGGATGCATCACAGATCCCTGGTGAAGATTGACCCTCTTGTGCGAAGTCGTGGAGAGCACCAGCTGCTTCTTGGGAGGATGGGACTGCGAATTGGCTTTAATGTAATAGCCATATTCATTAACGAAGTCGGGCGTCTTATTATGCAGATTAAAAGGCTTCTCCGGCTCTTCAGAGCTACCTGCATGCTTCTTTGATGCCCATGGCCCTGACAGGAACTGATCATTCCTCTGCTGGTTGCCCAGAGAAACAAGCTCTCCAACGTTCTCCAACGCTCTTTCAACGGCACTCCTTTACTACCCACTGCAATGGCACAGCTCAAATCGTTCAGATTTGGGCAGCGTCAATCTCCACGCAGCTAGGAACAATACAACAAATAAATCTGCCTCTTGAGATTCGATTTGTGCAGCCTTCTAGAGCTTTTACCAACAGCGCTCCAGGCTCAGTCCTACGCAGCACTAGAACTACTTTCTGATGGACAAACCAAAAACTAAAACAAACAAAGAATTAAAATAATACAAATACAGAGATTTATATTTTCCTATGCCCAGGAAGGGCCAGAGGCCCTTACGGGCTCTGAAGCTCTGATACCAAGATAAAATAGCACACACACTCAATATATTCTATATTTTCTGAATGAAGGAAAATTACACACATATTTATACAAGCAATAGTCTCAATATAGGAATTCTATCTTAGACGTACAGTAGTGTGGTTGAGAGATTCTTTCAACCACACACTAAACTAGGAGAAACTATATTCTAGCTAATTCCTATTATGTAGGAACAAACTCCTCAAATGGAGAATTACAACCATAGACAAGTAGGAATTAATTATTTCTAACTTATTTAATTAATGGGATGAAAGCAAAATACATTTGGGAGTTAACTATAAGAAATTATTATTTAATCACAAATATATTTTAGTGAATTTGTTATAGATCAAATTTCGTTCTGCCTCTTGGAGATAGCTCCTGCAAATCTTCAAATCATATTAAAATTGAACCAACAGAAATGTTAAGTATCAATAAGAAATATATTTTAGAATAGAAATCGAAATCAATTATAAAATAGAGGGAAGGACTGGTTATTGATCGAATTCGCCATGTAGTTTTCATTAACTAAAAGAAGAAATTCATATTTAATTAATAAGATAAAAGCAAAATGCATTTGTGAGTTAAATATAAGAAATTATTATTTAATTGCAAATATATTTCAGTGAATTCGTTATAGATCCGATCTCGTTCTGCCTTTTGGAGATAGCGCCTGCAAAGCTTCAAATCATATCAAAATTGAATCAACAGAATTGTTAAGTATCAATAAAAATATGTTTTTAGAATAGAAATTGAAATCAATTACAAAACTTGACACAAATAAAAATTCAGTATTCAAGTAGAAATATTCATGAATAGAAATTCAAAATAATGCCAAAGCTTTGCTTTACAAAATATGCAGCCATTGAGAATTTGAGACCTATGATTTTATTACATGCAGAAATGCTAAGCAATATTACAAAGGCCAAAAAATCTCTTACAATCTTTAGAATCACGTCCTCTACACAAAACAGAAATGCCAAAAGTGCAGATTGAATGATAGCAAAGAATCCCCTATGCTGGATTGCGACCCCTTCTCCCTCTGATCCTGTAGCGTCTCTTTCAAACCGTTGAAACACTGATATAAAGAATTTTCTCCCCCCTTCTTGTTTTTAATCTTTGTGATGGCTTATATAATGCTCCCTTTGGATCTCTTGTTTGCCAAAAAATATATTTTGTTGAGCAAAAATTGTGATAAGAGATTTAAATCCCTATCTCCATGCATCATCCTTAGCAGTAGAGGCTGCAATGAAGTTGGAGCGATTGTGTGTTTGAAGCCAAGGGAAGCGCGCACAGAAAGAGCTGCGATGCTTCAAGAAACTTGTGCCGGGAGTGCATCTGATCCTTGTTATGAGAGGGATCGGGGATGAATGCCCATTGCCGCATGAAAGAGCTCTTAGGCAAATATTTTTTTGAAGAAGGTAATTAGATAACTTTTGTGTGTTTAGCCTTTTAAACTGCTCGAGTACTTCTCTTGGATTGATGTTCTCAACGTGCTGTGCGTTGAACCTTCTTGAGGAACTCATTGATCGTTGTTGATGCCAAATGTAGGGCTAATGGAGTTAAGTGGAGACAACCTGCAATAAAAATCTCAATCAAATTAAAATACTCCTGCATGTGCATTTACTTCCAACTAAATCGATTTTTCCAATTAAACTTTGCCGCTGCAATATGGTTGGATTTTTAACATTTGCAAAATGCGATTTAATAAAATGCTGTGGATTTTTATAAGGTTTATCACCATGTTTTTTTGTTTTAAAATAATGAGCTGTATTATATCATCATTGTAATTTATTTATTTTCTCTAGAAGACAAGCTTAATGTAATCTTCCCACCAACCAAATCAGCGCCAAAAATCTGGGTTCCTTCTCACAAGATTTTTATATGCCTATGCCCGTTACTTATTTATTTCTAACTAATTCGGCTTTTTTACTGGATTGAAAATTCAGCCTGACGTCAGAATTTAAGCAACAAACCTAGATTTTTCTGTGATCTAACAATATCCATACCCGTGCGTATTCGAGGAGGCAGAACACGTTAATTTCAATTGCGGACAAGTTACAATGGACAGTAACCATTTTCTCACCTCAGTGTACAAAATTTCCAACCGACTTTTCACCTTTATTAAGTAATGGTCAAAGATGTGGGTTTTGTTTTTATATCAATGTATTAAACCATGGAATTTTGTAATAATGTGTTGTATGATAGTTTTAATACATATAACTTTATTAACCCACCATGTTTTATAATAACGCATTGTTTTATGGTTTATGTTTGATGTTTTTTATATATATGATTTGTTTTGTTTTAAGTTTTTATGTTTAATTGTTTTGGGTTTTGTTTTATTTATTTGTTTTTTTTTAAGAATTTAATATTTACAATATTCAATAATGTTTTTTATTATTATTTTTAAATAAAATGTTTTTTATTTTTTATTTTATTTTTTAGATTTTGATGTTTTTAAATAAAGAAAAATATAATTATTTTAATGTTTTTACAAATCATTAAAGTTATGAAATTATATTTATTTATGTACAAAAATGGAAAAAATGATAGATTAATTATTTACTCCTTTATTAATAGATATGTCAAACCAAGTGAAGGAGATAAACAATCGATGTGGAATGTGAAATGATGCGTAAGTCATGTGGAAGAAATGCCAACTAGTGCGATCAAATGCCAAATGCGAGGTGATGTGACAATCAGAGATTCCTCTTTGTCTTTAATCGGCCAATATGAAAATGTTTCCATGAATGCGAAAGACAACAAGGAAGTGCAAAAATACAATCAAAACCATGAGGCAAGTGGTAAAGTTTCAAGAAGTCAAGAATTTTTCAAAGTGCCAATAAGGAAGGGAGTTGGAAAATGAAGGGTCCCTAAAATCAAACAAATATGAAAAATAAAAAACCTTCAAATAAGTGCATTTCACAATGACTAACCCAAATGAGGTCAAAAAGAATTAATATAGATCAATAGGAACAAAACGAACCCATGTAGGTCTTTCCTCATTTTCAAATTTCAATAGTAGTACTATCAAGTAATCGTTTAAAAGGGTCCCCATTTTCCATTTAAAAGTGAAAAATGGGGGGGTTGTGTTTCACCACAACACCTCTTTGTTGATCTCCCAAGAGAAGGAATCCTTCCTCCTATGAAAAACTAGCTCAGAAAGTGGGTTTCTGATGACGGGTAACCCCGCCAAACCCAGAATCATTACAAACTATACATATAAAATGACAATTCCTATTGTCTTCAATGAAAGTTCATTTTCTGGCAAATTCAACTCATGCGGAAGCTTTTAGTTTCTCCTTCAAACTTATGATTAAAAACAATATTTAACATTCCTTCTCATAACAAGTTGAATTAATATTTAGACATTAATTTTCGACCTTCAATCTCATTCAATGCAAGTCTCGCCTGTAATAATGTGTTGCTGACATCCATACAATTATTTCTTACAACCTTGAATTCAAATAGGACCATGGCACCAACGCCCAAATATGCCTTTAAATTGAATTTCTTTATTCAATTGTCATTCAATCCAAACACAACTGCCCAACCAAACAATTGAACCTTTCAACTTATGGCAATAGCAATTCATATAAAACTGAGATTTGGCTAGAATCGAATGTCGATATCGCATACCTGTTTCTCCAACGATGCTCAAACTGTAGCGATTTGCAAACACTACCTTTGAACATATTAGAGCTGGAGTTCAAAATTTCTTGTTCGATTCAAACAGAATTAAATCGCCCCTGTCAAAGACGTCAATCCTGATTCCAATTTTATAGATCGGCTTTTTAATTTGGCTTAGCGTGGAATTAGAAGCCAACACAAACCAGGAACGAATTCTAAATTGGAATGAGAATTGCAATTGACGCATTCTTTGAATTGGAATCAGAATCACACTTGACGCATTTCTAAACAGAAATCAATGTTTGTCTCACGCCATAGATCTGACCGATCGGATGGCTTAAAACACTTCGCTAATCGGTGATTTACCATATGCTACAAGTTTCAGAATTTACTACAGTTTCGACGCGATATCGGTCTAACTTCTACAATTCCAACACAATAACAATCGGAAGAATAGGAGCTGAATTACCATCGCTCTTCTTTAAGACTTCGACCGGATTCAAGTTAATTAAAGACCAAAGTCTAACAGAAACAACAATCTGTCATTCAATTAATAAACCTTCTTGATCGTACTCCAAACTCCAACATACACCGATATCAATCGGTAGTTCTAATCCGATTCAATCGGAAATCGGAGTTCGCTTGTAATTAAATGGCTGCACAACGACCTTTCTGTGGTATCTCGATATATTCTGGACCCGATCTCACATCAAATAAATTTTATACCTTTCACGTCCGCTTTCCATTGTTATATGCTTTTCATACCAATGCAATAAGTTCTGTGAGCCACAAATTTCAACTCTGCGCCAAAAGGTCGGTGAAGTCTTTTCAGACTATTCCTATGTGTTGTGAAGTTTCTAATTCACAAAATTCGACCACACCTGATTCGTGATAACCACAGAATTCTTATGACTTTAATAATGACACAGATTGAAACCACCTCAAGCAATTTACCAAGAAACAAACGCATCAATTGATGGTTCAACATACATCATGGATACGACCTTCAATTTGATCATAATATAAGAAAGAGACAGAGTCTTGACATTTTCCTGGTCATACAACGATGATCTCTGTTTTTTTTTCACAAAACACAATTCTAAAAACTTCTTTCAGTTCACAATTGCCGACAGTACCAGACTTATATTAGACATAATGTTTATCACAATTGCTATTGAAACACACAGGACGCACACCGTTTAAATCAATTACACAAGCAAACAATACTCAATTCTCCACTATTTATCATCCGATTATGCACAGAACATAATTGCAATCATAATATGCAGAAAAACGAAAACAGAGTCTCGCCTTGGCAAATTGCCCAAGAAAATAACCACTGTTACACACTCTTACAAAATACATATATACTACTACGACTCTGAACTTTCGCTCCACACAAAAACCTTCTAATCTTCTCACCCCTGAATTATACCAGAAAACACAATTTATACAAAAAAATGGTTTCATGAACCAATTCTGATTCTGAACCAGAAATCTCTCAACTTCTCCTAAAAAGTCTCTTCAAACCCACTCTTTTCTAAACCAACGCTAAATCAAGCTTTTAAAATTCTTCATATTCTATTCTAGCCAAATAAATCTAATTGTTTGGCCTAATCTCCACACAAGGAGGATCACTCAGCCACCTATACCCTTTCCTCATATTTAACAATAAATAAACACTCTCACATATTTAAACAAATAAAATTAATTAAACTATTATCTTCCAACCCCTTGTTAGTCACAACATGTGACCATGCTATCACATTGCTGACTAGGCCTGAATGCTCCTGCATCAGACTCCCAAAGTTGAAAGTTTCCATGACCTCCTGGTCATGTGTTTCTTCTGTTGTCCATCCAGTATCCCAAACTTTACTTTGTAACTGGTCATCACTTTCATTACGCTGCTGATTTAATTCTTCTGCCGTTGTCACTTCTGTTCCTCCAGATTTCCAAATCTTAATTTGTTGTTGTCCTCTGTTCTTGCTGATACAAATTCTTGTGGTCAATTTCTCCTTCTTATCCCTCTTCTCATCTAATTTCATCTTCCACAATTTCTCAAATTCCTTTTTACCATTTGTCTTTAACTGAACCCCACTGACATCTGTCTGCTGTACATTCTCCTTTTCCATATAAATTATAAAAATTTTGTCCAAATCTTCCTTGTCTCTGCCATTTACAATCTGTTGTTTGTACTTTGCAGCCTCTCTTTCATTATCATCAAAGATAATTCTTCCCTCTATGTTCTCAGATTTGTCTAATAACTTTTTCAGTAAAATGTCAATTTCTTCATATTCAATAAACATGTCATTTGCATATGACTCCTCCTTCATTTGTTTATCTTCAACTCCTTTAATCATGACAATTTCCCTGTCAATACCATCATTCTCAAAATTATTAAATACATGCTCAAAATATCTTTCTGTTTCAGCCATTTCTTCCAGTAATCTCAGTTCTTCATCAACATGCATAAGCACATTGTCCAATCGTTGTTCCTCACCTGTCAAACCTAAAAACATAGACAACATGTCAGTTTCAAAAATGCAAGGCTCTTCATTCGAAGCCTCAATGATCAGCGCCTCATTCGAAGCCTCAATGATCAGCTCCTCATGCTCCTCTGAACTATTCTGATAGTTCACTAAATTATTGAGAAATTTTTCCTCAACATCTCTGATTTCTTCCTCATCAAAGAAAACTTTTGGGACTGCAACTTCTTGACTATACTTGGCAACTTCATCATAAGTTTGTAGAATACCTTCCTGTTCTACACAACTTCTTTCAATAATCAGTTTGTTCAAATAAGACAATAATGCCTCTTCCTCTTCTCTGATAAGACTTTGATCTTTCAAAGATTTCCTTGGCTTACCTTCTTCAGCTAAGTTCTCGGTGTCAGCTTTCCTTCTCTCCACTTCAT
This sequence comes from Pinus albicaulis, assembly GCA_034641835.2. NCBI lineage: Eukaryota > Viridiplantae > Streptophyta > Pinopsida > Pinales > Pinaceae > Pinus > Pinus albicaulis. The sequence goes on from CM076581.1 coordinate 30,823,979, forward strand.
AAATCTGCAATGCATTTGTTTCCTTTCCTGTTTCCATCTCCCATTGGTCTCCTATCCATGCCAAAATTTCTTCAAATATAATCCAATAAGTTTCCACTAAAAGAAGACATAACCATTCAGCCATACCTTTTAATTTCCTCCACCAATTGAAGTCTTGAAAGTCCTTATGCATCTCCTTTCTTGCTTGTCTTGCCTTTGCTCCTTTCACTTTTTCATACACAGGTTCAAATCCTTTAGGCTGCATACCTGCAATTTTACATTCACAGAAATAATTAATCCCAAAAATATGAGATCCTCTTGTCTGTGCGGATGATGTCAACACATTCCTCTCATTCTGATCTGCATAGATCAGTTCTTCTCTACTGTCATCACCGTCTTCGTCCCCAAGGAGAGATCCTTTCTCTGGTTCGCAGATGTATTCTATTTCTTCATTCTCAGTTCTTCGAAGTAATAATTTCTTAGCAAACAATTCTCTGACAGGCCATTTAACTCTTCTTCCCACATAAAATCCTTGTTTCCATTTTTCTCTAATTCCTTTCAATACCAGCTTCTCCAAATGACTGAGTTCTGCCTTCATCCCAACCAACTCTATGTCCCTTTCTTCTTTACTCATTCCTTTGAGTCCAACTGCTTCAGCACTCTTTTCCCTATGTCTGTGACTTTCCTTTGTACCCCTATCATGACCATCAATAGTCAATTCCTTTCCTTCCTCTGGTGAACTTTCCTTGTTCACTAGTGAGCTGCAACTAACTTTTTCCATTTTTCCTATAACAAGTCTCCTTCATGCCTCACCAAACTTTCCTGAGTTTAGCCTTTTGGCACCTATTGGTTCTTTCCTCGAACCTTTCACTAACTAAGAATTCTACCTAGCACTCTTCTTGCTGGAATTTTTATCTCCTATCCACAATCACAATTGTGGAGCTGCCTCATCAACTTCTACCCAACCTCAGTTGGAAGTTGTTCTCATCTCCTCTTGAATACTCCTTGCTTTAGGCTCTGCATCTTCAATTGCTCACTACCTTCTTCATTCAGTAAATTTGTTTACTGTTGGGTATTGCCACTTTTACGCATCTGGTAATTCTTCTTGCTCTATCTTCTTCACATAGCTCATATGCTATGATGCTGGTACAACTCATTCCTCCTTTCAGCAAATCCATTGCTTCCACTGACCTGCACAATCTGATCTCAAGACACATCAAAGTATCTTTAAAACCTGCAATATTTCCTTCAAAAATGCCTTTAAACTACTCCCATTCCATCAGTCAAAAGACTCACCTGTTCACTATTTCATTTAAGCTTTCAAAGACATCTTTGCAAAATTATCAGCTTAAAAATTCTTACCAGACCTTCCCGGCATTCTCTGCTTCTCCATTCTGATCTCAACGTCATTTGTAGCCTGTTCCTCATCTTCATCAAATGCACTTCAGGCAATTATACATCTGCTAAAATTGAAATTTAGTTTTCCAAAACAATCCTTTCAGAGCGTTAAGCTAGCTCTGATACCAAAATGATGACGGGTAACCCCGCCAAACCCAGAATCATTACAAACTGTACATATAAAACGACAATTCCTGTTGTCTTCAATGAAAGTTCACTTTCTGTCAAATTCAACTCATGCGGAAGCTTTTAGTTTCTCCTTCAAACTTATGATTAAAAACAATATTTAACATTCCTTCTCATAACAAGTTGAATTAATATTTAGACATTAATTTTCGACCTTCAATCTCATTCAATGCAAGTCTCGCCTGTAATAATGTGTTGCTGACATCCATACAATTATTTCTTACAACCTTGAATTCAAATAGGACCATGGCACTAGCGCCCAAATATGCCTTTAAATTGAATCTCTTTATTCAATTCTCATTCAATCAAAACACAACTGCCCAACCAAACAATTGAACCTTTCGACTTATGGCAATAGCAATTCATATAAAACTGAGATTTGGCTAGAATCGAATGTCGATATCGCATACCTGTTTCTCCAACGATGCTCAAACTGTAGCGATCTGCAAGCACTACCTTTGAACATATTAGAGCTGGAGTTCAAAATTTCTTGTTCGATTCAAATAGAATTAAATCGCCCCTGTCAAAGACGTCAATCCTGATTCCAATTTTATAGATCGACTTTTTAATTTGGCTTAGCGTGGAATTAGAAGCCAACACAAACCAGGAACGAATTCCAAATTGGAATGAGAATTGCAATTGATGCATTCTTTGAATTGGAATCAGAATCACACTTGACGCATTTCTAAATAGAAATCAATGTTTGTCTCATGCCATAGATCTGACCGATGGGATGGCTTAAAACACTTCGCTAATCGGTGATTTACCATATGCTATAAGTTTCAGCATTTACTACAGTTCCGACGCGATATCGGTCTAACTTCTACAATTCCAACACAATAACAATCGGAAGAATAGGAGCTGAATTACCATCGCTCTTCTTTAAGACTTCGACCGGATTCAAGTTAATTAAAGACCAAAGTCTAACAGAAACAACAATCTGTCATTAAATTAATATACCTTCTTGATCGTACTCCAAACTCCAACGTACACCGATATCAATCGGTAGTTCTAATCCGACTCAATCGGAAATCGGAGTTCGCTTGTAATTCAATGGCTGCACAACAACCTTTCTGTGGTATCCCGATATATTCTGGACCCGATCTCAGATCAAATAAATTTTATACCTTTCACGTCCACTTTCCATTGTTATATGCTTTTCATACCAATGCAATAAGTTCTGTGAGCCACGAATTTCAACTCTGCGGCAAAAGGTCGGTGAAGTCTTTTTAGACTATTCCTATGTGTTGTGAAGTTTCTAATTCACAAAATTCGACCACACCTGATTCGTGATAACCACATAATTCTTATGACTTTAATAATGACACAGATTGAAACTGCCTCAAGCAATTTACCAAGAAACAAACGCATCAATTGATGGTTCAACATACATCATGGATACGACCGTCAATTTGATCATAATATAAGAAAGAGACAGAGTCTTGACATTTTCCTGGTCATACAACGATGATCTCTACTTTTTTTCACAAAACACAATTCTAAAAACTTCTTTCAGTTCACAATTGCCGACAGTACCAGACTTATATTAGACACAATGTTTATCACAATTGCTATTGAAACACACAGGCCGCACACCGTTTAAATCAATTACACAAGCAAACAATACTCAATTCTCCACTATTTATCATCCGATTATGCACAGAACATAATTGCAATCATAATATACAGAAAAACGAAAACATAGTCTCGCCTTGGAAAATTGCCTAAGAAAATAACCACTGTTACACACTCTTACAAAATACATATATACTACTACGACTCTGAACTTTCGCTCCACACAAAAACCTTCTAATCTTCTCACCCCTGAATTATACCAGAAAACACAATTTATACAAAAAAATGGTTTCATGAACCAATTCTGATTCTGAACCAGAAATCTCTCAACTTCTCCTAAAAAGTCTCTTCAAACCCACTCTTTTCTAAACCAATGCTAAATCAAGCTTTTAAAATTCTTCATATTCTATTCTAGCAAAATAAATCTAACTGTTTGGCCTGATCTCCACACAAGGAGGATCACTCAGCCACCTATACCCTTTCCTCATATTTAACAATAAATAAACACTCTCACATATTTAAACAAATAAAATTAATTAAACTATTATCTTCCAACCCCTTGTTAGTCACAACATGTGATCATGCTATCACATTGCTGACTAGGCCTGAATGCTCCTGCATCAGTTTCTCAACCCTCCATTGCAACACCTTGAAACACAACACAATATTCTGTAGAAACTGCGTTGTAGCTGAAGACTGAAGCTTGGCCAAAATGAAAGATATGTGTAATGATAGACCAGGACTCTCCCAAGAGGTCTCTCAAGGAAAGAGGTGGAATTCCTAAGCAGGAATACCCTATGCTAAACAGCACTAGCAAATCTTAGTTAAACAGCGGAAGAGAGAAAAATTCTAAACAGACATATCAAAATAAAATTCATAAGCTAACCCCATATGGCTACCATCCTCTTCCTTATAAACAATGTGAGTCTTCTCACCTTGGGTCCCACTCATTAGGGTTTCCACCATCATGCAATCAATATCCCTCCAAAACTATGTTGTCCCATCATTAATGCCACTCCTCCATAACAACGTTGTTTGATTTGGTCAAAGTTGACCTCTTCAATCTGCTCCAGCTCCTTTTCACACCTAAGGGTCTTCAATCTAGCTTTTATATAGCTATCTAAACTAATACACATTCATATTGAGCTATCTTTATTGATGATCCAATCCTCCCATATTAGTGTTGTTGACTTGGTCAAACTTGACTTTGTCCACATGCATTAGCCCTTGTTCACACATGAAGGTGTTAGATCCAATTATTATCATGATCCATTTTCACATCAATAGGGATTTTATGCCTATTTAAGATATGTATGGGCCTCGTTACCCATTTATTCATCTAACTAGGTGCTAAGAGAAAAATTAATATTCCTATTAGTTGCATGCTAATTTAGGAATATTACAGTCCTCCCCTTCCAAATGTTGCTTGTCCTCAAGAAAATACAAGGATAGAACTGAAGAGCCTCCTCTCCTCCTCCTGTAGCATCCCATATGATAAAATATTCCAAGGAACAAGATGCTGTCTCATCAATACATCTCCAAGTTGGCCCTCCCAAGTATGCAAGTTAGCTTTTGGTGGCCATCCAAAATAGCTATCATTATGTAGAAGTAAAACACCCATGGAGGCAAAAATGTGCTATCTACAGGCCTTCTTAAGGCATGATATCTAATATATGTTGGGAACTATCATCCCCATGTGAATCTCCCATCCCCAAGCTATCATCCATACAAAATGAGCCACCCTCCCAAATGGTAACTCATGAAAAATCCCCTCCACCTTTGGCTCCTGCAATGTAGGTGGGCTGCATAACTTAACATGGTAGAAAAAATAGCCTACCCCACGTTGTCTCTCTCTCCACTTATGATAAGTGTAGAGTAGCTGCTGATTTTGGGCTGCAACAATGTTGCCCTCAAGAGGCAAGAAAAAGAGTGGATCTTCAAAGAGCATGAATCATGCTAGCCCAATCCATCCCATACAAAGTGGATGGTACATCATCACCATATGGTATCCAAATCAGAAAAATGTTGAAGGTTATGTGCAAGTTTGGATGGTCCCAATGGTTTTTCCAGTGGATACAACGCAGTTTTACCAACTGTTGTTTTGGAAAATCACATGGCAAGTTGTCTCCTAACAAGTTGCTAGCTATGAAAATTGGCTCATCTACTATGAGGTAGTAAATGGCATTATATATCACTTGAACATAAGAATAATACCACACTTGTCCAAGGTCATCCAAAGGAAATTTATCTCCATCACAAATGTTGGTCCTAGAATGACCATGGAACCCAAAGATAATCTTGCCCTCTTGTGGAGAAATGCATTGTACATAGATGGTGAGAAGATGAAAATACTTAATGAAATGATCAATAAGTACAGAAATACATTTCTTACCATGCATAGTGAGTAGGCTAAAATTGAGGTCCATGAATGAGTCCTCCCATGAGAATCTCCTCAATAAAGTTTGTAAAATGAAGGGATGCATACTCCCCTTGGAAAACCCCATCAATAGAAACATACTCACAAGTGATAGTGATGTTAGCCTTAGTGATAAGGCTCTTGAGCACTCCATGAAACCCTTATTTGACATGCCATATGCCAAAGTCATCCACCATCATGCTGCTATGTGTGGAAATCTCCCCCCTATGTGGAAGTACCTCCTTATCCACCAATGTTGAAGGGTAGCCATTTTGCACCTTGATTGTGCCATCCCTTTCTCCTGAAATATCATGCCAAGTATGGAAAAAAAATCTGCCCATACTCTCCCAATAGTAGCCAAAGCAACAATAACTCTTGTTGGCCATATGGAAACCCCATAATGTGCCACGTGGTGCCATCTTGTTGGCTTAGAAGAAAATGGAATATTCCAAGAAAATTCCTGCTGACTATACCTGCATGCTGACTGGGCATCCAATCACCAAAATCTTATTGTTTGGGAAAATGAGAAGAATGTGATATCTTCCTCATATGACATCGGTTTTTTGAACCATTCATGGCGCTAGAATCACAACGACGAGACCTTTCCGGTCACTGAGGTTCGGACCTATTTCGAGCACTTTGATTTTTGAGCATAAGACTTGATCTCCTAATCACACCTCCCCATTGGGAAGCTTTTGGACCCCAAAAGACTTTAATCACCATTTCAGAAGATGAGGGAACATCTCCCTCACCTTTTCCATTTCCATCCATCTTTCCTTACTTGGTTTTCTACCCTTGAGCTCAATTCGAAGATAATCGACACTTCCCCTTTAAGAAGTGTGTGTCCTCGTGTCAAGGATGACATCCTCCTTGAGCTTGTCCAGAAATTATGGCAAGAAATCATCTATTGATGGTAGCTGAATGTCACTCCCTTGATCATCAATTAACAGAGGCTCATACAAACGTAAATTCTCCACATTGACAACGGAATATATTTGCATATATGAGGGCAAGTCAGGCTGAAATGCATTATTACCAACTTGTTTAATAATCTTGAATGGACCATAACGAATATGCTTGAGCTTTTTGCCATCTCCTTGCATCCTTGATCCGAATGAAAAGTGACCTACACCCATGGTATTCATCCACCCATGGTATTTATCCGCCCATGGTATTTTAAGTGACATTTATCCATGATATTCATTCACCCATGGTATTCATCCACACATGGAATTTACCCATGGTATTGTAAGTGGTATATACCCATGGTATCCACCTATGGTATCTACCCATGGTATTCTAACTCAAAAAATGGCTATAAATAACAAGCCTCACTTTGTAAAAGGACATATTGTCCACCACAATGTAGCTTCTATAATTATTCTTCGTTTAAATAAAAAAATTCTTTCTGATTTTATTTACTGTGTGTTCTTCTCTCTCTTTTTTTTTGCCATTTTAATCTTGCAGATCTTGTCAGATCCATTTCAATTTTTTAGATCTTGAGGGCCTACCCCCAAGATCCGGATCAGTGGTATCAGATTCAGGTTACGCCTCCATGGGAATGAGGGTTTGAAGCATATTTCAGTTTCACTGTTTTGCAGCAATCTTCAGCAAACTCCATAAATGTTTTTGGGCGACGCATTTGCAGATCAGATCTGAAAATTTTGGTGCAAAATTTACCCAAAAAAAAAAAAAATAGCATATCTGGGTTCCTCGTGAAAATATACCCAAATTCAAAAAACAAATCGGCCGAATTGGAGTTCGGATGAGGGAGATATCGCTGATTCAAGATCAGCAATGTTGGAGAAATTTTTCCGATGACAATTCGGGAGCGGCAGCTCTCCTGTCATTTTTTGAAATTTTTAGAGTGAAATTTCAGAGAAATGGTTATAGACCTAAGCTTCCCTTGAAAAATCACCCAATTTCCAAAAAACAAATCGGTCGAATCAGAGTCCAGATGAGGGAATTATTGTTGATTTAAAATCAACTATTTTTTCAGAAATTTTGTGACGACGGGACAGTTCTAACGTGAATATGAGAGTCTAGAGTCTCCAAATAGCGATTTCAAAAACATGGGAAGATGCAGAATGATCATTCTATTTCCAAAAACAGGTTATAATAAATATTGTGAGCTATATTTATCGAGTTATGCCCATTTTAAATCTAGAGAAACATTCAGAGCGGGTTCCCTTTGGAGACATGCCCTCCCACCCCAAACTATGTAGGCAGCTGCTACTTCATCAACAATAAAAATCACAATTATGAGTCAACCACACAAAATTCTTCTCATCGAAGTCCATTTGCTAGGCTGCACATTGTTAGTATCACAGGTGGTCACAAGAATTACAGGGTCTCTATCCTCAGATCTTAGTTTGTCATGGTTCTGGGTCATTCACAAACCCACACTTCATCGAAGTCCATTTGCTAGGCCGCACACTATCAATATCACAATTGTTCACAAGCATTACAAGGTATCTCTATCCTCGAATATTTGTTCATCACGATTATGGGTTAACCAAACAAAACCCTTCTCTTCAGTGGATCTTCATATTCAACAAGAACTTCTCAGGAGGGAACTTCACGCAATGAAGACCATTGCTTCTTAAGAAGGGAGGAATTATCCGAATGAAAAGTGGCCTACACCCATGGTATTCATCCACCCATGGTATTTATCTACCCATAGTATTGTAATTGACATTTATCCATGATATTCATTCACCCGTGGTATTCATCCACACATGGAATTTACCCATGGTATTGTAAGTGGTATATACCCATGGTATTGACCCATGGTTTTGTAAGTGGTATATACCCATCGTATTGACCCATGGTATCCACCTATGGCTATAAATAACTAGCCTCACTTTGTAAAAGGACAGGTTGTCCACCACAATGTAGCTTCTACAATTATTCTCCATTTAAAGAAAAAGTGTCTTTGTGCTTTTATTTACTGTGTGTTATTCTCTCTATAAAAAGAGTAGTCTCCCAATGGAAACCCCTCTCCAATGGCCATATTGAATCCATAAGGATCCCAGTGTGCTGAAGGCAAAACCTCCTCATAGGGCTATACAATGCTCATCCCGAAAGATCCATCACAATGTTGAAAGATAAGAGGACTCTCATCAATCATCTGCTCATCCAATGTCACAAAAGTGTAATGGTCATCAGAATGCTCTAGTAATAGTTGGCCCCCCAACTCATCACTGCTGCTCAATGACAGCGTTGTTTATCTCCATAATGGTGTATTTACTGTCTCATGCTCAAGCTCAATGCTGAACATATAGTGCTGCATTGGATTGTTTAGGACAAATCTCATCCTATCCTCCAAAAATCCACACCCCAACCCCAGGAGTTGTGTGTATCTCAATAATGAATAGTCAGGAGGATTGTTTATCCTATCCTTGAACAACTCAAGGCTGCACAACGTAGTGAAAGTTTGCTGCTCCAAATCAATAATATGTTTTGACCCTTGATCATGCAATGGAATTTTTCCACAACCCTCCATAGGATGTGCTGAAATAACAAAAAGTGGAAACTTATGCATACCTTGGTGAAGCTTGGGAACATCTTGTATGGCTACAAGGGTTCCTTCCTCCAATGTGATGGCTCCCCCAACTGCTGATGATGATGGCTGCCCTTCCATATTTGTATCAACACTGGTACAAGTCTCCTCAAGTGGTGGTGAAGGATTCTCCTTCTCTGATTTCTTCTTGTCAAATTTTTTGATCAAACTTTGAGTAAAATCTGCAAATGCAGTCACTCTTGCATGACTCAAATGGCTGAACCACCAAATGTTTGCTTTGCCCTCAAGGTGCAGCGCTGCAATCTCCACAGCCTCTCTTTCTACCACTGGATGTAGTAGGAAGAATGCATCTAGCTTCATTACCCAAGCCCTTGTTGTACATGTGGATGACCCATCAAAGGTAGACAATAGAAATATATTGCCCTTTATTTTCCTATTGCCGCAAGGTCTCCTTTCTTCTTCAAGATGAATAAACTGTGGAAGAGTTAGAGTTTCCTTGAAATCTCTAGGTTGGGACTTATATTCTGCCAGGTATCCACTTAGGATCTCATGTTCCAAGTGCCCTCCATCTCCATGCTTCTTGTCTTCCTCCTCAAAAGGAAAGGGAATAGTGTATTGCTTTGGATCTCTCTGCAACACTGGTTCTTTCTTCTGATAATAGGAAGTACATGGACCTTCCTCTTCTTGAAACCCTCTAGAGGTCTCATTGTATCTTTCCTCTTTCATTTGCTTAACCTCCTTGGAGAGGTTCTTCATAGATCTGAAAAGTGAAGAGACAAAGCTCATTCATTCCATCATTTTAGATCTCTTCTCCTTCTCTTCTTCTTCTTATAGCATATTGGCTGAAGACTCACAGACTGAGCCAAGATTGTGCTCCGATACCACTGTAATATTCCCAAATGGGGAAGAAGCAATATATGAACACAATAATGGAAATAAAAGCGAATAAATCAACATATTATGATATGAGACAAATGTACAACCATCTTATTAAACATATCAACAAATAATAGGCACAATATCTTGAGGATCAGGTCACTCAAGCAATACAAAACAAGCCTCTACAAGCAAAATATGCCATAACATGAGAAATAGCTGCCATACAAATTTCCTTGAGCTAAGACAACGCAATTTTAGGGCATCAACTATTGCATAAAGATAGATCAATTTAGATCTACTGATATATAGCTCAAATAATGCTAGGAGTGAAGATGTAGACTCCTAGACACCTTTCCTGGATAACCTGGGAAGGGTTTTCGGAAATACACCCAAATACAAATGGTGATCTACAGCCCTAGGACTGAAAAGTCACTGCAAACTGAAGCTCATGAAAATAGAAGGCTGAAATAACATAGATCTCCTCAAAGGTATCCTCCAATGAAAGGTTGAACCCTTCAACCACAGGAAAACACTCTAAAAGAGCCACTAGATCCCTCACTGAAGCTGCCCTCCAAAATAACTCAATTCCTAGATGAAAATGCGCTGTAAATGATGGTGATAAATTGGCCTGGTGCCAAAGATATGAAATGTGCTCAAGAAGCCTCCTTGTTGATCTCCCAAGAGAAGGAATCCTTCCTCCTATGAAAAACTAGCTCAGAAAGTAGGTTTCTCAAAACTCCACTGCAACACCTTGCAACACAACACAATATTCTGCAAAAACTATGTTGTATCTGAAGACTAAAGCTTGGCCAGAATTCTAGATATGTGGAATGATAGATCAGGTTTCTCCCAAGAGGCCTCTCAAGGAAAGAGGTAGAATTCCTAAACAGGAATACCCTGTGCTAAACAACACAAACAATCTTAGCTAAACAGCTGAAGAGAGCAAAAGTCTAAACAAACATATCAAAATAAAATTCATAAGCTAACCCCATATGGCTGCCATCCTCTTCCTTATAAACAATGTTGGTATTCTCACCTTGGGTCCCACTCATTAGGGTTTCCAACATCATACAATAAATCTCCCTCCAAAACTGCGTTGTCCCATCATTAATGCAACTCCTCCATAACAACGTTGTTTGATTTGGTCAAAGTTGACCTCTTCAACCTGCTCCAGCCCCTTTTCACACCTAAGGGTCTTCAATCTAGCTTTTATATAGCTATCTAAATTAATACACATTCATATTGAGTTGTCCTTATTGATGATCCACTCCTCCCATATTAGTGTTGTTGACTTGGTCAAACTTGACTTTGTCCACATGCATTAGCCCTTGCTCACACATGAAGGTGCTAAATCCAGTTATTATCATGATCCCTTTTCACATCAAGAGGGATTTTATGCCTATTTAAGATATGTATGGGCCTCCTTACCCATTTATTCATCTAACTAGGTGCTAAGAGCAAAATTAATATTCCTATTAGCTACATGCTAATTTAGGAATATTACACATGAAAATTAGATGAATCAGTGAACTTTAAGCATGTAAATAAGCCTTAAAAATGTTGAAAAATAGTGCATAATAGATAAAAACATTCACACATAAGTTTTACACAGTAGGCATGATGAAGCAGTTCACCCATCTTGGGCTACATCTGTTGGTCCAACTCCCAATGACATGTCCCTCTTTGTCATTATGCTCAAAATTGTAAATTACATATGTTTGCAGGCCTCTAATGGTTGTTTTCTCTGCACCAATGGCTCAAAATGCTCAAATTAGTATAGATAGACTTTCGTTTCACTAAAATTGGTCAAAAATTGACCTCCCAATGCCTTTTTCCCAATGACAGCTAGAAAAGCTCCACTAAATGTGGAGACATGTAGTTAACTAAAGATAAATTGATGGCTAAACCCCAAACTTAGGGGTGCACTCCAAATATAATAGATGGTTTAACATGGCCTTAAGTGGTAGTGGCAGGGTGGTCACATGCCAACCCCGCTGTAACCTCCACGCTAACCGTTTGAACTCCGCTATTAAGGTTGGAACCGGGAGTTACGAGGTTCCATAATATTTAACTATCGCATTTAAACATTACATTCCACCTGTGAACATCTGTTACAAAACCCGCCGGATTAGCCACCGTGTCAACACCCAACTGTAAAACTAGTTTTAACCCTTGCATGTGAACAACGTTGTCACAACGGTTTAGTTTGCTTGCGATTAGGGCGAAGGTCGCGGTCCTGGGCACATGGTTACATGATAGGGGGGTTGGCCTCCCCAAACCTCAACACATAAACATATAACATTTAAATATATATGGTGGCCTATAGGGGTAAGAAACATCCCACAGGGGGATTGGTAAAAGCTCTTGCAGGTGGACAGGAGGTTGCGGGTTCGACCCTCCGGAGCTCCATAAAAATTTTATACCAACATTCTGAGGACACGTGGCAGCCTCTAGGCTGGCCACGTGTTGCTCATCCATTGGCTCCCACATAAACCCATCAACGGTCCAGATCAACTTCGTACCATCCACATCCAACGGCCCATAATGTGCCACGTGGTGCCATCTTGTTGGCTCAAAAGAAAACGGAATATTCCAAGAAAATTCCTACTGACTGTACCTGCATGCTGATTGGGCATCTAGTCACCAAAATCTTGTTGTTTGGGAAAACGAGCAGAATGCGATATCTTCCTCATATGGCATCGGATTTTTGAACCATTTGTGGTGCCATAATCACAACGACGAGACCTTTCCGGTCGCTGAGGTTCGGACCTATTTCGAGCACTTTCATTTTTTAGCATAAGACTTGATCTCCTGATCACACCTCCCCATTGGGAAGCTTTTGGACCCCAAAAGACTTTAATCACCATTTCAAAAGAGGAGGGAACATCTCCCTCACCTTTTCCACTTCCATCCATCTTTCCTTACTTAGTTTTCTGCCCTTGAGCTTAATTCGAAGATGATCGACACTTCCCCTTTTAGAAGTGCATGTTCTCGTGTCAAGGATGACATCCTCCTTGAGCTCGTCTAGAAATTATGGCAAGAAATCTTCTATTGATGGCAGCTGAATGCCACTCCCTTGATCATCAATTAACAGAGGCTCATACAAACGTAAATTATCCACATTGACAATGGAATACATTTGCATATATGAAGGCAAGTCAGGTTGAAATGCATTATTACCAACTTGTTTAATAATCTTGAATGGACCATAATGAATAGAATTGAGCTTTTTACCTTCTCCTTGCATCCTTGATCCGAATAAAAAGTGGCCTACACCCATGGTATTCATCCACCCATGGTATTTATCCACCCATGGTATTGTAAGTGACATTTATCCATGATATTCATTCACCCATGGTATTCATCCACACATGGAATTTACCCATGGTATTGTAAGTGGTATATACCCATGGTATCCACCTATGGTATTCTAACTCAAAAAATGGCTATAAATAACAAGCCTCACTTTGTAAAAGGACATATTTTCCACCACAATGTAGCTTCTATAATTATTCTCCGTTTAAATAAAAAACATCTTTCTGCTTTTATTTGTTATAGCAAATCTGGGTTCCTCATGAAAATATACCCAAATTCAAAAAAAAAATCGGCTGAATTGGAGTACGGATGAGGGAGATATCGCTGATTCAAAATCAGCAATGTTAGAGAAATTTTTCTGATGACAATTCGGGAGCAGTGGCTCTCCTGTCATTTTTTGAAATTTTTAGAGTGAAATTTCAGAGAAATGGTTACAGATCTGAGCTTCCCTTGAAAAATCACCCAATTTCCAAAAAAAAAATTGGTCGAATCAGAGTCAAGACGAGGGAATTATTGCTGATTTAAAATCAGCCATTTTTTCAGAAATTTTGTGACGGCGGGACAGTTCCAGCGCGAATATGAGAGTCTAGAGTCTTCAAATAGTGATTTCAAAAACACAAGAAGATGCAGAATGATCATTCTATTTCCAAAAACAGGTTATAATAAATATTTTGAGCTATATTGATCGAGTTATGCCCATTTTAAATCTAGAGAAACATTCAGAGCGGGTTCCCTTTGGAGACATGCCCTCCCACCCCAAGCTATGTAGGCATCTGCTACTTCATCAACAATCAACATCACAAGTATGAGTCAAACACACAAAATTATTCTCATCAAAGTCCATTTTCTAGACTGCACACTGTTAGTATCACAGGTGGTCACAAGAATTACAGGATCTCTATCCTCAGATCTTAGTTTGTCATGGTTCTGAGTCATCCACAAACCCACACTTCATCGAAGTCCATTTGCTAGGCCGCACACTATCAGTATCACAATTGGTCACAAGCATTACAAGGTATCTCTATCCTCGAATCTTCATTCATCACGGTTATGGGTTAACCAAACAAAACCCTTCTCTTCAGTGGATCTTCATATTCAACAAGAACTTCTTAGGAGGGAACTTCACGCAATGAAGACCATTGCTTCTTAAAGAGGGAGGAATTATCCGAATGAAAAGTGGCCTAAACCCATGGTATTCATCCACCCATGGTATTTATCGACCCATGGTATTGTAAGTGACATTTATCCATGATATTCATTCACCCATGGTATTCATCCACAAATGGAATTTACCCATGGTATTGTAAGTGGTATATACCGATGGTATTGACCCATGGTTTTGTAAGTGGTATATACCCATGGTATTGACCCATGGTATCCACCTATGGTATCTACCCATGGTATTGTAACTCAAAAAATGGCTATAAATAACTAGCCTCACTTTGTAAAAGGACAAATTGTCCACCACAATGTAGCTTCTACAATTATTTACTATGTGTTGTTCTCTCTTTTTTTTCTGGCATTGTAATTATACAGATCTTATCAGATCCATTTCAATTTTTTAGATCTTGGGGGCCTTCCCCCAAAATCCGAATCAATCCTTTCTTTGCTTATGTGCAACCATACTTCATATCCTTCTTGAAACTTGTGATCAACTCTATGTTTGTCATGCCTCTCCTTGTACTTGCATTGAATATTCTCAAGCTGTTCTTGAACTTGTTGATGAATAATTTGAATTTTTTTAATGAAATTTTGAGCCTTGTCAATATCACTATTCCCATCAATTACAACATCCTTCTCATAGATGAAGTCTAATGGCGATTTCGACAAATACCCAAAGCGAGCTTCAAAAGGTGAAGGATTTGTAGAAGAGTGCTTGGCCCAGTTGTAAGTGTGTTGAATGTAATGCAGTTGTTCATACCACAACTTGGGATGCTTGCTGCAATATCCTCTCAATAGATGCACAACGGTCCTATTCACCACCTCGGTTTGGCCATCAGTTTGTGGATGAAAAGCAATACTCTTTTTCAACTTTGTGTCCATCATCTTTCAAAGATTGGACCAAAAATTCCCAACGAACCTGGAATCCCTGTCACTAACAATAGAAGTTTGCAAACCAAAATGAACCCATACATGTTGAAAATAAATTTCAACAGTTTGTTCAACAGTAA
The DNA here is from genome assembly GCA_034641835.2 of Pinus albicaulis. Lineage (NCBI taxonomy): Eukaryota > Viridiplantae > Streptophyta > Pinopsida > Pinales > Pinaceae > Pinus > Pinus albicaulis. The sequence goes on from CM076581.1 coordinate 30,839,421, forward strand.
TGGTTTTCTTACATTGCATACGTATACACATTTTACTGAATCTATCCACAACTACATAAAGATAATCATGTTGTTTTCTTGACGTAGGTAGACCTCCAACAAAGTCCATGGAGACACTATCCCATGGCCTTGATGGTACCGTTAGTGGCATGTACAACCCAAGCTTACTATTTCTAGGCTTGATTGTAGCACACATAGAACATCCTCTTATAAAACATTACACACTATCTATCATGCGAGGCCAGTAACAATACCTTTATAGATGAGCCACTATTTTTCTTACCCCAAAGTGACCAGAAATAAGATACGAATGAGCCTCTCTCATGACATTAATTATCTCTCCTTGTGGTATACACAACTTGCCCAAATGAAACAACAAATTGTTATGTAAGTGATCATCATTTTCCTCAACATGATTCCCTTCACTCAAACTAGCATACACATCTTTAAAATCAACATCAGATGCATATTGTTCTATGTAACTCTCATGTACAATAGAATCATTTTTAAGCAAAGTAGAAGCACTTATAATTGGTCTTGAAAGCATATTAGCAACTTTATTGAAAATACCTTTCTTGTACCTTATAACCAAGTGAAATTGTTGAAGAAATCCCATCCACCTGAAATGTTGTGATTGCTACAATTTTTGTTTGCGACTACAAGTACTGTAGCAGTTGGTGATCGATATGAATAATCATCTCTTTACCATCAAGTAGTGTTTCCACTTCTTTACGCTTTGTACCAATGCATAAAACTCTTTTTCATATGTTGGATAATTGATTACAACACCATTTAATGTTTCAGAATGAAAAGCGATAGGCTTACCATGCTGCAAAAGTTCTGCGCCCATGGCATAATCACTAGCATCGATCTGTATCTCGAATGGCTGTCTCAAATCCAGTAATGCGAGGACCAGAGCTGAACTGATCTTGTCTTTTAAATATTCAAAATCTTGCTACTGTTTTCCTCCCCATTGGAAGCCTTTCTTCACACTTGTCACTGCATGCAGAGGAGCTGCAATGGCAGAAAAGTTAGCAATAAAATTTCTCCAATACTGAGTTGTGCCTAAGAAACTTCTTACCTCGGTTTATGATTTGGGAGTGGGCCAATTCACAATGGCTTCCACTTTAGAAGGATCAATTCTCAATGCACCTCCTCCTATAATGTGTCCCAAATAAACTAAAGAAGTTTTTCCAAATTCACACTTAGACATCTTAAGAAATAATTGCTCTTTCTTCAAGACATCAAGTACCCTCTTTACATGCAAGACATGCTCTTCTCTTGTTTTGCTGAAAATGAGTATATCATCTAAATACACAATCACGAAGTCATCAAGGAATGGACACAAAACGTTATCCATCACACGCATGAAAGTCACTGGTGCATTACACAAACCAAATGACATAACCAACCACTCAAAGAGTCCTTGTTTGGTTTTGAATGCAGTCTTCCATATGTCACTTTCTGCAATTCCTACTTGAAGATATCCACTTTGTAAATCTAACTTAGTGAAATACTTTTCTTTTTTTAATTGATATAACAAATCATCTATCCTTGGGAGTGGGTATCGATTCTTTACCATTATCTTGTTCAAAGCTCTGAAGCCAACATACATGCGCCAAGTCCCATCGAATTTCTTTGGAATCAGGACTATACGTGAACCGCATGGCGAAGTGCCTGGCTTGATGAGTCCCTTGTCCAACAATTCCTTGATTTTTCTCTTTATTTCAACATTATCCATTATCGACATGTGATACATGTTGATGTTTGGAAGAAGACAACCTTGCCGAAACTGAATCTCATGTTGAACCTCCCTTTTAGGAAGCAATCCTGCTGGCTCCTGAAACATCTCATGATGTGCATCAAATACATCATATAAATCTGACTTCAACTTAGGATCACAATATTCAAATGACTCATGATTAGCATCAGCTTTAGGCTTAATCATTAGAAGAACAAAATTCTTACTTGAATTCACCAGCCTTTTTACCTGTCCAGCATTTACCATTGCAATATTTGTCTTCTTGCGATGTGCTCTAAAAATGTAATCCTTGCCATCTTTGAATAAATGGTATTTGTTCTCATGGCAATGGAAGATAGCTTTCCTATCATACAAGTAAGGACTTCCCAATACAACACCTGTAATATCAAGCATAACCACATCTAATTCAACTGCATCAACAAAATGTGCAGTTATTGCAAAGCGCAATATGCACTTCTTTGAAACCTGTAAATTTGCATCCTTACAAATCCACCCAAGTGGATATGGTTTTGGTTGTGGAATGGTATCAAGATTAAGTTTCTTGACCAAGTCTTCATAGATTAAATTCTCTTGTGAACGACTATCAAACAGTGTATCAACCTTGGTATGTTTGGATATGACCCTCACATGAAACAATTTAATTCTCTCTTCTTCATTTGGAGCTTCTATGTGACAGTTTGAAGTACTAGTACTGGGTTTTGTTTCAATTTCTTTCCAATTTATGTTCTTCAATCCCATGGCTGTAATTTTAGTTTCATCACCTGAATCCTCTCCTAAGTCATGTTGAGTTGTAGCTGCAGTTTTTTGCTTGATCCCTTTGTTATTGTTAAATTTGGGTCTCTTTTCAGGATGTAGTTTCCAACAATTTTTCTCTTCATGGCCTTCTCTTGAAAAATGTTTACAAATCACTTTCTCTCCATCTTTCTTGATAGATGAAGTATTTTTTCTTTTTCCTTTTTCCCTTTCTCTTTGTTTTTCCCCTTAAAAGGCTTGTTTCTACCCTCTTCAAAAGTATTTTTCCCTCTAGCTTCTAAATGTGTAGCTTGAACACATACCTCATCTAGGCTTGTAGGATTAAACATGAGGATAGTATGTCTAAGGTAGCTATGTAAGCCCCCTATGTACTTGAGCAAAGTATCGTGACTCTGCAAATCTAACCCTAATAAGAGATCTCTTCTCCTAAATTCTTGGGTGTAGTCTTGTACATTTTGTCCTTTCAATTGTCTAAAATTTTGCCAGTTCATTATGGCTTTCTGCATGTGAGCTAATGGGTAAAACTGTTTTTTTATTGCAATAATGAAATCAGTCCATGATAGAATAATCTAACCATGCTTTTTGATCTCCTCCTTTGTCTTGGCTTCCCACCAAACAAGAGCTGCACCTTCCATCCTCAATGAAGCTTGTTGGATTTTGGTGTCATCATCAGGAAGGTTAAGAATTCTTAAATAAACCTCCAATTTCCTAATCCAATTATCAAGCTTTTCTGCATTGACTTCAACATTAAACATTGGAAATTCAAACTTAACATCAAGTTTTAGAAAAGGACTTTTACTAGTGTTCTTTGACTTGTGTGACTGGTGTACTGAAGATGAAGTAGAGGATGATGATGATGAGGGTGAAGATGGTGAATTTCCATTGCCTCCATTTCCTCCATTTCCCTTCTTTGATTTGTCTTCATCACTGTGACCTCCTGATGATCCCTAACCTTCCTTGTGAAGTTTGGATCCTTCTCCTTCTAGTCTTTCATTCCTTTCTTGATAAAGGACTGTCACCATTTCAATCATGTCAAGGAATGACTTCCTGAACACTCTTTCTTCTTCTTTTGGATCCACCTCTTCATGGGTTTCTTATTTTCCTAGAGGCATGCTTGATGTTGCTTCTGCTTCTCTTGGAGGTGAACTAGGTGGTGGAGAATATGGCAATCTTGCCCTCCTTTTCTGTGGCTCACTTTGAGAACCTATTGCTTCCACCAATTTGCCTTCTCCTCTCTTAAGCTTGAGCCTAGTAAGCATGAAAACCCTTGCAAATAGTTAACAAATCCTTGCACATAAAAACACCAGAGATAGGACTGTAGTTCTGATACTAACTTGATCTGAAAGGAGTGTATTGGTTCTGCTGTGCTAAGTGTCCTTTCAGTAATATAAACATGTACAATTTGTCTCCATATGTTTTCTTAAGGAATGAGAGTTTTAACCATGAAAATTAGATGAATTAGTGAACTTTAAGCATGTAAATAAGCCTTAAAAACATTGAATGACAGTGCATAATAGAGAAAAACATTCACACATAAGTTTTACACAGTAGGCATGATGAAGCAATTCACCCCTCTTGAGCATTTGTTGGTCCAACTCGATAGCATGTCCTCTTTATTATGTGCTCAAAAATTGTAGAAGGTACATATGTTTCCTTTTAGCCAAGCTGTTTTCTCCATTCAATGGCTCTAAAATGCTCAAGTGGTCTGGAAACGGACTCTTGTTTCACCAAAATTGTTGAGGTGACCTCCCAATGCATTTTCCCCAATGACATGCAATCTCCACTAAATGTGGAAGCGAGACGATTAATTGAAGATAAATTGATGGCTAAACCCCAAACATAGGGGTGCGCTCCAAATATAATAGACGGTTTAACATGGAATTAAGTGGTAGTGGCGGGGTGGTCACATGCCAACCCTATCGTAACCTCCGCACTAACCATTTGAACTCTGCCATTAAGGTTGTGTTGTAGCCCTTTCTGACACCCTCCAAAGTACCCTCTAAGATTTTTGAAGCCCTTAGTGCATCCAGCCGAAGTCAAAACCCAAAGTTCAAATCTTTCAAAAGGCCTTAAGTTGCTAAGTCGTGAGGTATGTCTTCTCCAATCGGCGACCCAACAACTTTGCGACCTGTCGGTCGCCGAGTCGTCGGAAGTCGCGTACTCTTTTCAACTTTAAAAAGTGGAGGCCACAGCGACCACTGCCGATCCCAGGCTCCCAGGTCGCAAGGTCCACGAGTCCGCTCAGATGTAAATCTGATCGCCACGGCTTTTCCGCAACCCAGCGATCTCATTTATTTCCCACACGTGTGACCCCCTTATAAATAGAAGGGTTTCTAGGTCGCATTTCACTCACGCGACGCAGAGCAAAAAATTCTTCTGACATGCCAACTGGAGTGCGTTTTCTCGGGTAAGTTGCATAATCCTCCTGATGTTTCCGTTTCTCTATTTTTTTCCCCTTTCCCCCTCTTAGCCCCTTTTAAGCCACCTACTATTCCTCTTTTCAGATCTGCTTTCAACCTGAGCCTTTCCTAAACCTCCAAACCCTGCCATGCTTACAAAGACTTGCAGATGAAGCCAACCAGCCTCCCATCTATCTCTCTTTCCCTCTAATGACCACTTCATCCTCATTTATGATGTTTCTCACTCACTCCTTTTATTGTTTTAAGCTAAAATGAAGCAAAAGGTCGTGCCGCCGTTTAAATCATCTGCCCAGCCCTATCACGAATTCCGACCCCACGACCTTGCGACCCCCGCGACCTAGCTACCTCGGTCGCTAAGTTGCTAAGTCACATATCGCACTAAAACTGAACCTTCATGACCCTGCAACTCAGCGACCCGATTGCAAGTCGCTGGGTGGCAAGGTCACATCTTCATGATTTGTTTAGACCAGCGCGACTCAATGACCCCGCAACCTAGTCGCAAGTCACCAGGTCGCAAGGTCGCCTTCCTCTGAAGTTTTAAGCCAACGCGACCCGGCGACCTGGGAAATGGGTCACTAAGTCATAGTTTCCCCCCTTTTCTTGACCTTAGTTGGGCAGAATTAAAATTAGTATTGAGCATTCATTAATATGGCATCAGTATTATCCTGGGACTGTTTTATGAATATGATAGGGAACCTCGAAGCAGAGTTAGAGTGTGTCTCTACATCTTCAGCCTCAAGTGACATGGGGCCCCTGGCATTTTGCAGGAAAAGCATGAGCCCAGAGATAGAAATCACAGAGAGCGAAGTACTTATGTCTCCTCCCCCTATCTACGGAGACACTGCATGTGTATTCAGCAGAGGAGAAAGCATGAGTTGGTATCAAGTATACCAAGACTTCGCACAACCTGAGTTCCCAGAGGACCTCCCAGATCGAGAAGTATATGTGCAGGTTAAAAGGTCAAAGATTCACTATGCAGGCGCCCACCCATCTATCTTCCCATGCGCTGAAATAATTGACTGGATCATACAAAAGATTGAACCCAAGAGGTGGGTGATTCGAGACCACGAGGGGAAAGCTTTTGAAAATATAAAAGGGCAGGATGCAGAGTACTACTACGCACTTCCAGAGTGGGAACAGAAATTCACAAAGGAATGGGCCACCACCCATGCAGTTCCCATAGTAGACACCGTGAGAGGATGGTGGGAAGAACCGGAGAAGTTGAAAATCACGAAGGACCAGGAGTATCAAGTAGCGGGCCTCAAAAAGGTCTATAAGCTCATAGAAGCCATGCTTTGTAGGATGTCTGGTCGTCCTGATGCCACCACTTTCAGTGGTTCTTGGGTATCCCTAATGAATTTTGTTACCGTATACGGCACCCGTTTCAATTGGGCCAACTTGCTAATAGCGTCCCTCAAAACCAACATATCTGCAGCACTAGCGCCCAAGGAGGGATACTCGTCCGAGTTTTACATGGCCTCCTATCTATTGGATGCAATTTGTGCCAGGTGCCACTTTGAGGGATGGGCGCACAACTAGAATCAAGAGCGAGCATGCCCAATTCACAAGGAGTTGCAAGTATTCTGGGACTCCAAATACATGAAGAATATAGAGCCAATTGCACATAGTTTTGTCCCTACACTCTACAGGAAATTATTTGGGCAGGATACCCCATGCATGTCCTGGTGAGCCATGGAAATGATAGTCAAGGTAGCACAATGGTTTCCATTTGGAGAAGGCACCTTCATCTGAGTTTTCGGTTCATTCAAGACCCCCCATGCTTTGCCCCGATTCGTCACTGATAGGATGCTACTTCAAGAATTCTGTTATCAGATGACTTCTGGCTTCTCGAAGGTCCTTACTAAAGGTAAGAAGAAGTCGTGGCCCACACTGCCGCTCACCATTGGTGCTTATTTGGTCAAGGATTTCAGAGTGGTGGAGGCGGAAGCTGAGCAAATCAGAGGTTTTTTTCTATCACCTTTAGACTACCGGACATACGATCCTGAAAGGATAGTCCCTGCCCATTGCAAACGGGCCAAGTTAAAATGGAGGTACCAACATACTGAATGACCAGTTGAAGATGGGATACGAAACTGGTAAAACAAAGATAAATAACTCGCCCCAGAAGCATTGAATAATGGGGAGGACCAGGATGATCGTACTCTGGAGGAGAGGATCCGCGAGTTGGGAGGCGCCTCGTCTTCCCAGGCCAAGAAGCCCCAAAATAACACAGGCCATGGCTCTTCTGCCCAATAGAAATAAAAAGAAGCAGAAGCTCAGCGAGAAGCTGAAAAGAAGGTGAAACAGGATGAAGATAAGCGTAAGAAACACCTGAAGGCAGAACAGAGAAAGAAACAAGCGGAGGATGCCGAGAGAAGAAAGGAAGAGAAGGAAGAAAAAGCAGAAGTTGAACGACAGCTCAAGAAGGAATTAGATTAGGTGGAGGCTGAACGCAAAAGGAAGGAAGAGCAGGAAACAAAAGCAGAAGCTGAATGGAAAAGGAAGGAAGACCAGGAAACAAAAGCAGAAGCTGAACGGAAAAGGTAGGAAGAAGAGGAAACAAGAGCAGAATTTGAATGAAGAAGGAAGGAAGAAGAGGAAACAAAAGCAGAAGTAGAGCACAGGCAAAAGGGGGAACAGGATAAGGCAGAGGCAAAGCAACTATTGAAAGAAGAAGAACAACAAAAGAGAAAAGAGGAAGAGGATCAAAAATCAAAAGACGCCGAGACACCTCCTCCAGTAACAGGGGTACAGACAGAGCTACCGCCCATTGAAGTACCTGCAATTAACACACGTTTTGCACTCTCAGAACCAGGCACCTCTAAAGGATAGGAGGAGGAAGTGTTCAATCTGATGAGACTCACTTATGATCAGTTCAATTTCAAAATCAGGCAGGAAAAAAGGAGATGCCTAGCACAGAACCCTACTGTGCCATTCACAGCCACGTCAGAAAAGGATATAGTCTTGGACATTAGGACCAATCCAGTGATGATAGCATCAGTTGACACTGCTTTTTCCACTGCCACAGAAGAAAATGTGAGACGGATGAGTAGGGAAATCCTCTCCCTACAAAATAGATTACAAGATTCTGAACAAAAGGAAGCCAGGTTGGAGCAAGAAAAGAAAGCATTAAGTGAAGAAATCCAACAACTCCAAGATAAAAACACTCTCATTAACGAAGTACCACTTACTTTCCAGAGAGATTTGGTGACGCTGGAAGCTGCCATGAGGCAGGTTTACGAGGAGATGTTCACCATAAAGCAAACAGTCGCTCCTTTACTGAGAGCCCAAGCGGAAATGAAGAAGAGAAATGAACAACTGAAAGAGGCCTCCACCGCCTTGGATAGAATGATAGAATGGACAAACAGATATCCATAGGCTCCAGAAACTCTGCCCAAGAAAAATTGGATTCACACTCAGAATGACAAGGTCCAAATTTGCATAAAGGTGCAATCCAAGGAAAAGTTATTTAAATACCTAGAGAAGGTGATGACCGCCTATAAGCATTTGATCAGCAGCATTGACTCGATGTCTGAGTTGCACCATATTCCCTCTCTAGGTACACTGGGTAAAGAAAAGATAGGGGAACAGGTAGATCAGGAAATTCAGGCATTTCTACAGCCTATCAGACAAGTCGCCGCTACACCTGATCTTCCAGCATCGTAGGAGAACTTGGTTAAGTTCATCGTGACGCTAGTTTGGATTTACACCAAACTGGCTTCCTTATCTAACGAGGTAATGATCAAGAGAGAAACCCTGATTCTGAATGCCTTAGAATGCCTGCACAGATTAAGGGAAGATACTCCTCTGATCTCCCCAGTAGCTGCAGATTATCGTGCATGGCAGAATTTCCTTAAGGAGCAACATGTGGATGTTCCCGACCTTGCAATCACACACACTCTTCCATGATCAGATCGCAAGGTACTGCTTGCAGGAAGGGTCACAAGTCGCTTCTCACATGGTCAGGTCACAGGTCGCATCCTTCATCAAGTCGCAGGTCGCATCTTCCATCAGGTCGCAAAGCATACCAACAGGCAAGAAGGCGAAGAGTCAAGACACACTCAAAAGTCACTTTTGTCTTATATATACTCCCTTCGAGGACTTGTAAAAGGACCTTTTTTTTTGGACTCTAAAGGAGAGAGAAGAGTTGTAAAGCATTGAACAACCCCTTTGTGAATGAATACAAGCATTTGTCCTAAATCCACTATTGGATCTGATGAGAATCAATGTGTCAATACTATGTCTGATATCTTATGATTAATTGATCTGCGTTTTCTGCTTATACTCTTTATGCATTTCGACTTACTAAATGTGTTAACGATGGTATATGGTTTACATAGGAGATGTTTGTAACTTTATTATAGACATCTATCTTATTCACGAAAATGCCCAAGTACGCATAAGTTGTTCTTGCCAGGCATAACTGTTTCTTCTATGGTTTGAACAACTTTTATAAACATGACCTTAATGGTTTGCTGCTAACAGCATCTCCTTCAGTTGTGTGTTTCTTTTTTATCTTGCTATTTGTAGTATTTATGCTCATTGACAATCATCGATATTTTATCTTGTATCATCCGATAACTGTATGTCAATAACTCTACAGGGCTTATTTGTGTCCAGAAGAAGGAGTATTCAGCAGTAGTCGGACCATTGCCCCGGACGAGATTCCTACCATAAATGGTTCATAGTCTAATTGGGACTTTTTACTGGGGAGATCCCCTACTGTTGGCCAGACAAATTTTCCTGTCAACAGATTTGGCGCTAGAAGGAGGGCCTGATGGAAGCCTCCCAACACACAAGTAACATCCCATTACAAACTCCCCAAGGGGAGATCATAGATGACAATACCGGTCCTCCCCCCTTGGAAAAGTCCCAGGAGGAGGAACCCCCCCCTTTTTGAGGTTACTTTGGCCCAACTAAGGGCCCTGCGCCCTATAGCCCACGATCTGGTAAGGGGTTTGCAATGAGCCCCGATCATTAGTTTCTTGGAAAACCCTAGGACTTCCGTCGCTAATCATACACGCCAAGGAACCCTCGTCAACTCCCTTCCTCAACTTGTGCGTCTTATGATTGAAGATTATGTGGGCGCAGTTGAACGAAATTCTGAAGCCCCCCCGGATAGCCCTTGGGAGGGGGAAGAAGATGGCCCCGAGAACCATGAAACTCAACCCAACACCGACCCCCAACCCGACCAGACTTTGCATGATAACACGCAAGCTAACGACCCACGCGGGGAAGGAGCTGGGAGAGGCCGAGGTAACAGAGGTAGGGGGAACAGAGGCCATGAGTGAGGCCGAAATGCCGACCACCACACCTGCTGAAACCAAAACAGTTTTCCTTTTCTTTACAACTGGAGAAACATTAGAAATACAGCAAACCGTGGAGAAAACCAAGACATGCAGTCCCACCATGAGGGTGAAGCCTCCGAGTCTAGCACAGGTAGCGGATCCGAAAGTGAAAGGGGACGTGTATACAGATCATGCCACCAATGGGCCAGACATGTACAACTGCTGGCTTGGATGGCTCAATCCCCCTTAGGTATCCAAGGTCCCCTCCATGACATGCCCCGACACCCTGAAAAACATCTCCCTCAGTTCGACCCCGAAAAGGGTACTTTGGCTGAAGACCACATTAGCAACTTCTACCTATCTTTACAAATGACGAGAGTGCAGTATGACGACGTAGCATGTCACCTTTTCCCTCATACTCTAGAAAATAAAGCTGCAACATGGTATCGGTCACTCCCCATTGCTTCTATCCTTTCGTGGGAACACTTTCGTCGCACCTTCCTGCAAAAATTCTCAGAAGATAAAACCCCCTCGATGCTCCTCACAGAACTCAGCACCCGGAAGTGTCAGAAGAAAGAGAAGGTCAAAGATTTCAATCAATGTTTCGCCACCATATTGAATAAATTCCCTCCAAAAATGGCCTTAGATGATTCCATTACCATCGAATACTACACTAGATCCCTCCCACGGGATATTGCCGTGTTTGTGAAACATGAGGCTAGAGCTACCTTGGCAGCCAATTACACCACCGCCCTTGTTGTCGAAAGGGACATGCTGTCTATAGGGGCCATTGAACACGAAGAGCGGGATGATAAAAAAACAACCACGAAGAGAGCCCAATCCTCAAGTCATAAATCCGTGGACAAAGATAAGGACCGCTTTGATTTCGAAAGTATCGCAAAATCCCTTAAATTGCTAGCCAATGAGGTCTCTGATCTGAAGAGGAAGAACAACGATTCCGGCCCAGCTACTAAAACGCAGAAACCTTTCTTCAGAAAGAATAATCCCGCCATGAACCGACCCCCATCCAACTCTAGCGCTGGCCTCAACGTCAAGGAAATAGGGAGAGATAATTTCTGCTCTTTTCATCAGGCCTCACACTCGGAGAAAACATGTCCCCAGTGGATAAATAGTATGGCCGCCGTTGTCAATCAGCTGTTAGAATACTAGACCCCTGGGGATTTAGAAGAAGAAAATGATTCAGGAGACAAGGAAGTCTCTCCCCCGGATGAAGACGCAGGTTTTGTTGTCCTTTCCTTTGAAGTAATTCATGGGGAAAGCTCCCTGCCCACGTTAGTGATAAACCTAGCAGACGATCCCAAAACCAAAACTCCTCGAAACTACAATTTAAGGAGTAAAGGTCCTGTCCCGGAGCAGTATTTCGAGGAGAAAAGGAAAACCTTCTTACGGAAAAATATTACCCCCAACCACAGAGAACCAAAACAAGACTCCTGAAAAATCTAGTCCAACTAATTCCTGAGAAGGCCCCAAGGCTAAAGCTTCATCAGCTTCCTCTAAAAACACTACCGAGCTTTCCTCACACACAGATTCTGGGTATAACACTATTGAGGATATGAAGAAGACCTGGGCCAATATCTCTCTCGATGAGCTCGCTCGCATTGCCAACCAACGAGACCTTATCCTCAAAGCCTTTTCCAATCTATCGGCGACCAAACCCATAAGAATCACGTCTGCCCAAGCTGCCGCTAGTCCCCAATCCATTGTGAATGCTGTGAATGCCAATTCCAGGGGAACCATGCCACCTTTCCTCCTCTCCTTCGAGATTTTTAACTTCAATTTCCACAACTGCCTCGTCGATTCCGGTGCATTCACAAATGTTATGCCCTTGTCTGTGTGCAAAAATTTAAACATCTGCCCTGAGAAAACCGATGCAAGAATCATTCAACTCGACAGATCTTAAGTCCCCGCAGTGGGCGAAATGAAAAACATCATTATCTGCTTATATTCCGACTCCAGAGTACATTAGTGCATCGATATAGTAATCATGGATATCCCCGAGGCCTATGGCCTTCTATTGAGTAGAGATTGGTCCAGTAAGCTCCAGGGGTACTTCGCCACTGATTGGTCCCACCTTTGGCTCCCGTACAAAGGTAGGAACAACCAAATCCAGGTTGAGAGTGAACCATACATGAAACATACTATGACTGACCTGGATGAAACTAATGAACTAGTCAGTTTCATGCAAGAAGAGCTCAGAATGTGTTTCTTAGAATCCATCTTTGGGTGTTATCAGACTCACCAATCCTCGATCTCCCTAGACGCGCAGTCTGAGCTGCTTTTGGTTGCTGAAAACTCCTCCCCATCCAACAAATATTCATTAGAAGGTGATGCCCCTAGTACATCCTCGACAGGCTTGGATAGCTTTGTCCAACCAGAAGATGAAACATGGACCTTATACTATGATTGATCCAAAACCCAAGATGGGGCTGGTGCGGGCTGCATCTTGCTAGACCCTCAGAAGAACAAGTTTCTAATTTCCTGTTGGTTAGAGTTCCAGTGCACCAACAATACAGCTGAGTATGAGGCACTGTTCCTGGGACTCCAAAAGGCCATAGATCTAAAAGTTCATTGTTTGAAGGTAATTGGCGATTCCGAGATTATCACTCGTCAGGTACGCAACACCATCCATTGATTGTCTCCCCATACGAAAGGTTACCACCAAGAGGTATGGTGTTTAATTTCATATTTTGACACTTTTGGTATTAAATATGTACTTAGAATGCATAATGCAGCAGCTGATACGCTTGCCAACGCTCCTGTTGGGCACCGAATTCGGCTATTTCTTTACCCACTTTTGTCATCCTTTTTTACCCCTTTTTGCTTAATTTACCCACATTTGTTATGATAAACTCCTGAGGTAAATACCCTGACTTGTCCGATTGGGATATTTTGATTAATGAAGTAAAATCACAGGGTTTTACCTAATTGCGGCACTAAGGTTTGTGTTTGGCTACAGATTGAATATAGGAACCCTCGCTCCAGCATATCGTAGCAAGAATCGGTAACGACAAGCCAAAGGGAGAACGCGCAGCTAGACCACGACTCCCTGGGCCTATTCTCGGCCCTTTGCTCCATTCAGAATATCTGCTATTTGTGCCATTTCAACCAGAGTCCATTTTTGAACACACAATTCTCATGTTTCAGGGAAATCTGTTATTCCCTTGTATTGTGTATAAAATGGACATTGTTCCTGTAATTCGGGGTTCCGAAGAGAAGGCTGTAATCACATTTCATATATCAATAAAATACATCTGGTTTTACTGTTCAAAGAGTTTCATAGTTAACGCAGCCCTGATCAGAGAGTTGGGCCCGCTCTTCTGATTAGGTGTTGCATCTGTGTATATGTGTGGATTTATTTCTGTTGTGCTATGGTTGTTATTTTTATCTCTTGCTGATTCAGATTGTTGAATGTTCTGTATTAATTTTACTTCACGACAATGTTTTGAGTTTTGACTGTAACCCTCGATTGAATGGATTGAGTGTTTTTTCCTGCATATACCTTGCACGTAGCCTTGAAAGGATACACTCCCGGATTGATAAGATTAATGTCGGATTAGGGTGGGTAGATCATCCCTACCTGAACACTAACATTTTGGCGCCGTTGCCGGGGAGGCTACAAGGTGCAAGCAACTATTCGAGGCAACCAGAGGGCCGACCTCTCGTCCTGGGGAGAGAACGAGTTTTATCACTCTGCTTCAAGTCTTGAGCGTAGGTTTTGATTTTGGGTTGTTTGTTTTTGCTTTTATTTTGAGTTTTGGGCCACCTTCTTGTCCTGGGGAGGGAGGAGTCTTTTGACGCCCTGCTTTAGATCTGGGAGGTATTAGGTATTTTTGTGGGTTGTGTGGTTCTTGTTCTTGTCCCAGGGAGGGAGGATTCTTTTGACGCCCTGCTCTGGGTCTGAAACTCTAGACTCCATCTTGCTATTTTTTTCTTTTTAAATCCTTTTGTCTTGGGGAAGGAATGGTCCTTTGACACCTTACTTCAGGAACAAAGTGTTGTAGGCTCATGCAGAGATTTTCTATCACATTAATTTTTGTATGAACAAAGTATCAAATAAGAGGGGTGGAGTAAGAGCCCCAAAGAGGGGAAGACCAGATTTGGGAAGAAAGACTTACATTCAGCAGATCATTGAAAAGGCAGAATCTGAAGCATCTTCTCATGCAGCTGCAAGGCCAAGGGCTAGGAGAGTACGATCCGAAGGACAATCAGTAGATCAACCAGTGCATACTCCGGTATCCATTGGCGATTCAGTATAGTAGGGTCCTCCATTAGCGGAAGGCTCAAGTAGCATTGGACCTGATCAAGAGGATCTTGCATTAGGGATAGAAGGAGAAGAGATCGCAAGTAGAATATTGACAAAATCAGACTACTTCGATAAGGAAAAGGAATTTTTCGTTGAGGGATTGAGCCATCAAGACGTAGGCAGTAGAAATGAAGCAATATTTGTATCACCGAGAGACAAGGGGAGCGCTACCAAAGTCACTTGAGTTCCAGTAGTAAGGAGTCCCCAATCATCCTCTACATAACCTGTTGAAGTCCCCAGCGACTATTGGAAGATTTTCATGGCTCCTACAACCTCTACTATCGAGTTTCCCATTGAGAATATGGGAGGAGGTACACCTACAAAGCCTATCCCATTGGCAGCTTTACCAAATTTCCATGGGCTCGTGTCAGAGGACCTCGACACATTTTTGTTTAAGTTTGATATAGTGTGTCGGGGGTATGATTACATGACAGATGCCTAGAAATTGAATATTTTTCCTTCTACACTCAAGGGGACGGCTCTGCGATGGTTTATGGGCCTTGGAGGGAAATCCATTACCACATGGGATGGCATGCGACCAACTTTCCTGGAGAAGTATAAGGACTATTGTAAATCCCAGAATATCAAGGAGGAGCTTTTCAAGTTTACACAAAAAGAAGATGAAAATCTGGAAGACTGCGTGGAAAGGTTTAAGTACCTCTTACAGAGGTCAGCACATTCTGACTCGGACAAAGAAATTTTGAAGGTTATCCTCCTTTGGTCTTTTTGAGAGGATTCAATGGAAATTTTGAATATTGTGGGGAAAGGAGACATCTGCAAGGAAAATTTTGAAAATATCTATTATTTGTGTATCTAGTGCTCAAGAGGGCTTGCAAGAAACAGATCAGGGATTCGTTCAGTAAAAGGATCTAGCGGGGGTATTACGAAAGCAGAAATTGGGAACCTATTAGACAACCTGAAGATAGATATTCTTAGTACCCTGTCAACACAGATGGATACTTTGCAAGTGAAGCAGAAGCAGTTGGAGCAGGAAAGGGCTATGGCGATCTTCTACCCAAAATGAAAGAAGAATAATTTAGAAAGAGAATTTCCATTAAAGTCTATAGAGAAGTGTGACATATGTGAGCTAAATCATGTTACCAGCTCATACCCTTCCTTGTCGGGCCTGAAAGAAGTATTTCAGGGAGCAGGGGAGGAAACGAAGCAGCTGTATCTTATGGGCACCATGAAACCGTGGCAATTTCGACCATAAATGGGAAATCAAGGTATGTATCTGGATCTATCTCAGTATTTCAATAATTATAACATGAATCCCCAACCCATACCTTGCTCCCTTATGTGGCCACAGTACCAGCACCCACTGTGGCAGCAATGGAACCCTCAGGCTAGTATGAGCTCATCATGGGCTCCAACTTGGAGAGGACCCTCTATAGGGCAGTTCCCTCAGCAGATGCCACAGCAACATATACCACAACAGCTCCAATTTCCCTCCACTGTGCCTCCTGGTAACCAACCTGTCCATCCTCAGCTTCCAATGTAGCCTAACCCTAACCCCAATAATAAAGGAGCTCATCAAGCCGATGTTCTTAACCTGCCTTCGTATAGAATTTATATAGCAGATATGTGTGAAATGAATTTGCGATCTAGCTGGACAGTTAATGTTCAACCCCCTCCAATTATCATTGAATAGCTTGATAATGAAGACAGAGAGACACAACCAACTGATAAAGAACCGAAACAAACTGTTAAGGTGCCTCTTGTAAAAAAATCTCAATATGAACCACCCTACCCAGACAGACTGATTGTGAGTAAACCCAGCCCACAAGCTGAATTTGACTTATTAGGAGAATTACAGAATTTATTTGTTAAAATTCCCTTGTTACAAGCCATGAAATATGTGCCAATTTATGCAAAGACTCTTAGGGAGTATTGTTCGAAGAAACCTGCAAAGAAAACTAAGGACCCCCTCACTATACATGTTATGGGAAAAATACCGGACTTCATGATGGGGAAATCAACACTAGTAAAGTATGGAGACCCGAGAAACCCAGTTCTGATAGTACAGATTAATGGCGTAGAGATTCCAAACGTACTGGTAGACCTGGGTGCTGCAATCAAAGTCATCACTACTGAAACCATGCATACATTAGGCCTTTAGAATTTGAAGTATACACCTACAGTGTTGGAATTGGCAGATAGGTCCACAGTCACGCCTATGGGAAAGTTGGAGGATGTGTCAATTTTAGTAGATGCATGGCATTACCCGGTTGATTTCCTGGTGTTGCATACACAGTCTTCAGTAGGAGGCCACCCTTTGATTTTGGGGAGGCCATGGCTAGCTACTGCAGACGCTTATATTGGATGTCGATAAGGAAATATGGTCATTTATAATGGTCATAACACCAAGAATTTGGTGCTATACCCACTGGCAGAACCAAATGCATCCAAGAATTCAGCAGCCAGTAAGAAGGTTGTATCCATGGTGGAAGTCGAAGAGCAAGAGGAAGAGGTGAGACCCGTCCTTACTATCGGGTAGGCCCTTCAGTTGAAGATGGAATCAGAAGATGATGTGATCACTTCCTTTATGAACGATCCTTGTTCCGTTTCATAATCAAATCAACAAGTCCTAGAATCTATTTTAAGCTGTGAGACTTAGGAAGATATTGAGATAGTAGAAGAATTAGAAGAAGATGTTTATGCACCTCATGAAAGCGTCCAAGTGGAGATAGAACCAGGAAAAACCCTGAATATCAATCCAGGTCTGTCAGAGTCCTAGAGGAAGCAACTGATAGATGTTCTTCAGAAGTATAAGGAAGCTTTCTCCTGGGATTACTCATACATGAAGGGGATCCATAATAATTTGTGCACCCATCATATATACATCAAAGAATATTGTCATCCTATAAGACAACCTCAGAGAAGGATGAACTCGGCATTAAAAAACATTGTGAAAGAAGAGCTTCAGAAATTATTGGATGCAGGCTTTATCTACCTTATCTCAGACAGCCAATGGGTTTCACCACTGGTAATGGTTCCTAAGAAAAATGGTAAGTGGCGAATCTGTGTGGATTACCGAGAATTAAATAAGGCAACGCAGAAGGATCATTTCCCTCTGCCATTTATTGATCAAGTCTTAGACACATTGGCTGGTAAGAAATTTTTCTCAGTTCTGGATGGGTTTAGTGGATACAACCAAATCCAAATTTCTCTTGAGGATCAGGGCAAGACCACTTTCACATGTCCCTGGGGAACATTTGCATACCGGGTCCTTCCTTTTGGCCTATGTAATGCCCCTGCAACATTTCAGAGGGAAATCTTGGGAATCTTCTCTGATTTAATAGATGATGGCGTTGAAATCTATATGGATGATTTCACTCCATATGGGGACTCATTCCTGGAGGGGCTGAAAAATTTAGAGAAATTTCTTGAAAGGTGCATACAAGCGCGTGTTTCCCTGAGTACAGTAAAGTGTCACATGATGATGGAACAAGGAATTGTTCTGGGACATTTGCTTTCAGCTGAAGGAATCAAGATGGACCTAGCAAAGGTAAAAGTAATTTTGAACTTTCCAACACCTAAAACGCCCACACAGGTACGTAGTTTTATTGGATATGTTGGTTATTATAGGCACTTTATGGAAAATTTTGCAAAAGTAGCTCACCCATTATTTCAATTACTAACAAAAGATTCAGAATTTGTGTGGATAGAGGACGGTGAGGTAGCCTTCGCAAAGATTAAGGAATTAGTCTGTAGTGCTCCGGTTCTTAGGGGACCAGACTGGGCATTACCTTTCCATATTCACACAGATGCTTCTAAAACAACAATTGGTGTAGTATTAGGATAGCAAGAAGATAAATTCCCTTATGCAGTCTACTATGTTAGTAAAAATCTGGCTCCCGCTGAATTAAATTACACGGTGACTGAGAAGGAGTTCCTTGCTCTTTTCTACGCCATCAACAAGTTCTGGCATTATATTACTGGGTATTCTACCTTTGTGCACACTGATCATGCTGCCATCAGGTATTTAATGAATAAACCTGTTACCCCTAGTCGTGTTACACGATGGTTGTTGCTACTACAGGAATTTGATATTACTATAGTAGATAAACCAGGGAAGGACAATGTGGTTGCAGATTTCTTATCTAGGTTAGAACATGATGGTAAGAATACGCCAGTTGATGATAATTTTCCAGATGAACATCTTTTTGCAGTATCTACTAATACTTCGTAGTATGCAGATATTGCTAATTATCTTGCTACAGGTGAAGTGCCCCGTCACTTATATTATAAGGAGCAGAGGAAGATCATTCATAAGAGTGCCTGTTATTCCTGGATGGCAAGATATGTTTTCCATACAGGGATTGATCAGCAGATTCGGCGTTGTGTGGCAAGAGATGATATCTATGAGATCCTAAAGGCTGCACATGATGGACCCTGTGGAGGAAATTTTGCAGACAAATGGATAGGCCATAAAGTGCTACAGATGGGATACTATTGGCCCTCCATTTTTCATGATGCTCGAGATTATATTCGAAGGTGTGATAGCTATCAAAGGATGGGACAACCTGGGAAAGCAGATGAAATGCCTCTTCAACCCCAGATATTCCTTGAACCATTTGAGAGATGGGCAATTGATTTTGTTGGCCCCTTTAATCCACCTTCTCATCAAAAAGCTTACATCCTAGTTTGTATTGATTATGTAACCAAATGGGTGGAATCTAGAACAGTAACGAGGGCAACAGAGCAAGTAGTGTCAGAATTTCTTTTTGAAGAGATATTTGCTAGGTATGGGACTCTGAGAGAAATTGTATCAGATGGAGGATCACAGTTCACATCTCATATGATAGAGAAATTGATGCAGAAGTATGGGGTCAAACATATAATAACAACCCCTTATCATCCACAGGCGAATGGACAAGTAGAGAGTACAAACAAGGTATTGGAAAATATCTTGACAAAGACAGTACCAAGTCATCACCGGGATTGGGCACAGAAACTTCCAGAAGCTTTATGGGCCTATAGGAAAACATGGTGAAATACAACAGGATTTCCCCCCTTTGAATTAGTCTATGGGAAATCTCCTCTGTTTTCAGTGGAATTTGAAATTAGCACATTCAGAACAGCCCTGGAAGTAGGCTTGGATTTATCAGAAGCACAGAAGCACCGACTGGAATAGCTGAATGAGTTAGAGGAGATCCGATCAGCAGCTGTCTAGAGAACTACTGCTGTTCAACAGTAGAGGATGAAATGGCATGACAAATTTATTAAAACTAAGGTGTTTCATGAAGGGGATTGGGTGTTACTGTATGATTCCATATTTAAAGACTTCAAGGGCAAACTTCGTACTCGCTGGATGGGACCATATCAAGTGGATGTGGTGTTCAATAATGGAACAGTTAGATTAATTACAATTGATGAGAATAAGACTTCATTTGTAGTAAATGGACACCATCTAAAATTATATCATTGTCCAGCCTCTAAAGATGCCTTTGTTTAAACCCTTTCACATTCAGCTGATTTAATGATTATTGCAACAGAAGACACTTTCACCCCCCATTAAAAATAAATAATTAAATAAAAATTATTAATTAAAAGAAGAAGAAGAAGAAGAAGAAGAAGAGAAATGTGGTTATTTCTCACTTGTTTGTGTTTTGCAGCAATAATAAAAGATTTTTGGCCAGGAGGAAAGCTATATTGTTGGTGCTGTTACTCTGCAGTTGCTGCTACACTACTATTGTTGTTACTCTGAAGTGCTACTACATTGTTGTTGCTGTTACTCTGAAGTTACTCTAAAGTGCTGCTACTGCTGTTACTCTGAAGTTGCTGCTACACCGCTATTGCTGTTACTCCGAAGTTGTTGTTACACCATCGATGTTGTTACTCTGTAGATTGTTGCTACTCTGAAATTGTTGTTACACCGTCAATGCTATTTCTCCGTAGTTGCTTTGATTCCATAGCTGCTATTACTTCGTAACTGTTGTTACTGTCACTGTCGTTACTCCACAACTGTCGTTACTCCGTCACTGCCGTCACTCACTCTTGCTGTTACTCACTATTCATGACAAACACTTTTGCTATTACTCCACCTTAAGGTAAGTCCGCAGGTATGTCTCCGCCGATTTTTACAGATTTAATTAAATATTCCGAAAGGACAGTCAGAGCGTGCCGAGGATGACTGTCACTTTAAGTTGGGGGGAGGGTACCGTCATAATAACTGACGGCATACTTAACAAAGGTACTTATGACACATGACTATTACTAAATTAAATTTAATGACTTTTAGTACCTTGTAATTATACCATTGAGTTGGGATGCGTACTTGCACGCATAAGAGTCACATCAGTCACCTTGTAAACATTTTGTATTAAAACCAAGCGTATCTAACAGTACCAATTCAATCTGATTAATTAATTTCAAACGTACCAGTACTATTTTATCCATTATATTTGGAAATGGCCATGACGTCATTACAGTTACTAATAGTTCGGAGCCTGCCACTCTTCCCCCGCCAGCCGATTGTAGCCATCGTGCCGCTTCCACCTTCGCAGCAATGGGTGGTCGATCTGTGTGCCATGAGCCTGACGATTCAACAAGGATCTGGCGCAATCGGGAAGTATGGCAGATATTTGTAAATGCAGGTTGGGACGTCTACTTGGATAGACTGAATGGCTGGGATGAGGAAATTACACTGGAATTTGCACTGAACCTGGAGGAAGGAGTTTCTTGGGTTCGCGGACTCGAAATCTCGGTTACAGAGGAAACAATTGTAGAGGTTAGTGGACTACCACAGGGAGGTGAACGATGGTTTTCCAGAAGAACTCCTCTTCTGGAATTCCCCGAATCTTTTCTCCAAGCCGGAGAGAGCATTGCACAGAAGGGTCGGGGGTACGATAGAGTGTCATTGCCGTGGCCATGGAGTGAAGTTGCAGAAGCCATGATCAAATATATAACCTGCGAAGGGAGATATTCGACTGTCTTTAAATACCATCTGCGTATACTGGCACACTTGCGGTTTCCCCAAGCGGAAGAATTTTCAATGAATGTACCTTATTTCCTTTTGAGAAGCTTGAATCTGATGGCGAACTCGAATCGAGAGGCGCAGCAGGTGTTAGCGGTCCTCTCCCACCATGGACTGGTGCGGTTATTAGTGTTGAATGCCATTGACAGGATTTCGATTCCGTGGGAGTGGTTCCAAAACTCCACTGAAGAAGAAATTGAAGCTGCCATAGCTACTAGGGCAGAGGAACTAGAAATGATGCAAGAGGACGAGGTCGTGCAAGGAGACGAGGAGGACAATTATGTTGATCAGGAAGAGCCTGAAGAAATGGAGATGGAGGTCGAGGGATGTGAAGAGGAGTCGGCTTTACAAATGCAAGCCGAACCAATTGAAGTTGCAGAAATTCTTACTGGCACTTCGGCTGAGGTTGCTCCACAAGAACCAACCCAGTCCGTGAAGCCAGTTCAGTGGACATACAGAGTAATTGGCACAGAGGCCACTCCACAGGAATCCCTTGTTAATATGGAACCTGTGGAGGAAACAGTCATGACCACCCTGACTATAGAAGCTACAAGGGAAATGGCGAGTGAAGCGAGGAGTGAGGCCGATGCTACTCCACAAGAACCAGCATCGACCTCAGGATTGGATGGAGAAAATCTGTTCCAGTTTCCTGTCTTTTTGCCTAAGGGGGCACGGGTAACCCATTCCCCACAGCAAAGAGAAGAAGAAAATGTTGCCATTCCAACGCCTTCAAATTTGAAACGAAGGCTGCAGCTGGAAGAAACCCCAACAGGCACATTAGCAAAAGGGGATCCTACTAGGCCACCGTTGATTGAGGAAAATGTACTTGATGAAGGAACGGTCATTAGTGGAGAGGAGGGACCAAGCGAAGCGGTCCCGACGAATCCACCAGTGGCACATGAAGGTATCAAAAGGGTAAAGCAAGAAAGGATAGAAGAAGGGCAGGCAGCGGAAATAGGACTGTCTGTCAACCCGGCAGAGGCAGATCCAAGGAACTCACCTCCAACAGTCGGAGCCGAGGAAGTACAGGTGAAGCAAGAGGAAGTAGAGTTGGGTAGGTCGTGAGGACCACCTATCAAGCAAAGATATCAGCATCAGTTTAGAGAAACAATGCGGTTGAAAATGGAAGTGAGGAGTTTGAGGAGAAAAGTGTATAAGATGCAGAAGCAGATAAACAGGTATAGACGGTAAGCCAAGAAACCCAGGGTTGATAGGGTCGAAGCGGGAACTGAGACAGAACCAATTGAACAGCTCTTTGAAGCCCGAGAGTATGCCCTAACGGCCGAGCTACAGACATGGAAATCCACTACAACCCAGTACAAAAATGAAATAAAAAGAACCGAAGAGAAAGCCTCCGCAACCATCTTTGGATATGTGGAGCGTATGGATATTATGAAGTTAAGGCATGCCAAGCAGCAACTCAAGATGGAGCAGCTGGAAAAGCAGGTGGCTGAGCTGAAAAATGATAAGGAACAAATGTTCAGTCTGGTGCAAGAGGTAATGGCATGTCGCCCCCCTACTTCTTGCTATTCTTTATTTTTGCATGAATGTTTTCCTTTATTTTGCATGGAAAGCATTAAGAATGAGGAAAGTTATGAGATTGAGGATGGTGTACAATTCCTCCGGATCATGAGGAATCACAATGTGCCAACTCAGCACTTGATGTGTGAGTTTTATTTGCATGGGTATTTGCTATGGTTGGATAGGAATTTTAATCGGGTCCCATATGTGGGGGACATTCATCTGAGGGCCCTCACCTCTTATACTTTCAATCAAATTCATTGGCAGAAGGGTTGTGACACTTTTGAATCTAACCAAGTCACTAAGCCATTTATAATAAGGGCAAAGAATGAGAGGTCAGATACTGTATTCAACAGGCACTATGCCTTTTTGAAGTTTGAGGAAAACAAAGCCAAAATGTTGAGGACACAAAGGTGGTGTCTCGATCTTTGTGTCAATCAAATAACTGTTTTTCAGAAGGAAGCTTTGGATGCTTGTCAAAGGAGATGGATGATGTCACCAACAGCTGTCAGAAGCAGGGAGCCTTTTGGGGCACCTAATTTTGCACGAGTACTCACTCGAGTACCAAGATACGTGGCATGTGTCCAAACGTGTGGAACCCGGTGGATGGGGCTTCGGTTTCAATATCTTGTTCTTTGGTAGCCGTCAGCAGTCTATACTCCAGCTTATAATGTTCCAGCAGACAGGTGGAAGTAGGTCCTCCTTTCAGATGGGTTTAAAGTCCCAGGGACAAAAATGACTCTGGAGTACGATCTTGCCGGGCTTCATGAAGCTCATAGGTTGCAGAACCCAGATCTGCGGGGTTGGCGAGTTGCATGAGGGCATGCAGAAGGCTAGCTGGGGGGAGATGTTGGGCACCAAATTCGGCTATTTCTTTTCCCACTTTTGTCATCCTTTTTGACCCCTTTTTGCTTAATTTACCCACATTTGTTATGATAAACTCCTGAGGTAAATACCTTGACTTGTCCGATTGGGATATTTTGATTAATGAAGTAAAATCGTGGGGTTTTACCTAATTGCGGCACTAAGGTTTGTGTTTGGCTACAGATTGAAGATAGGAACCCTCACTCCAGCAGATAGTATCAAGAATCGGTAACGGGAAGCCAAAGGGAGAATGCGCAGCTGGACCACGACTCCCTGGGCCTATTCTCGGCCCTTTGCTCCATTCAGAATATCTGCTGTTCATGCCATTTCAACCAGAGTCCATTTTTGAACACGCGATTCTCATGTTTCAGGGAAATCTGTTATTCCCTTGTATTGTGTATAAAATGGACATTGTTCCTGTAATTCGGGGTTCCGAAGAGAAGGCTGTAATCACATTTCATATATCAATAAAATACATCTGGTTTTACTATTCAAAATCATTTCATAGTTAACGCAACCCTGATCAGAGAGTTGGGCCCGCTCTTCTGATCAGGTGCTACGTCTGTGTATATGTGTGGATTTATTTCTGTTGTGCTATGGTTTTTATTTTTATCTCTTGCTGATTCAGATTGTTGAATGTTCTATATTAATTTTACTTCACGGCAATGTTTTGAGTTTTGACTGTAACCCTTGGTTGAACGGATTGAGCGTTTGTTCCTGCATATACCTTGCGCATAGCCTTGAAATGATACGCTCTCAGATTGATAAGATTAATGTCGGATTAGGGTGGATAGATCATCCCTACTTGAACACTACCAGCTGCCGCTAGGTTCACCCCACTTAGAGATGGATTTTCTATTGAAGTTATATACAAGCCATCTATACCAGTCAATGTTACTAGTTTACGTGTTTTCAATGATGACCAACAGGTACTGGATTTCATGCTCAACACTGATATATTCAAAGACGCAGTTATGGAAGAAGAGGATCATGATCGGGCTTTACAGGAGGAACTAAAAAATCGGAAAGAAAATCCCATACCCAAAGGGGTGGTGTCACTTGAAAAGTTGTTCGACTTACAGAACCGTTTCCGAGGGCCCCCAAATATGAAGGTGCACAGTTCCACGTTAGTGCACCATCAAATTAACCTCAAGACAGACAAGGATCCCAAGCTTGTAAATTTAGGTAATGAGTGCACCCCTCAGGAGAAACAAGCATTCACCGTATTATTTAAGAAATACCGAGATGTGTTTGCCTAGACCTATGATGATCTTCGGACTTATGATACGTGGATCATCCAACACGTCATACCCATTAAGGAAGGAGTGAAGCCGTTCCAACAAAAATTGAGAAAAGTACACCCAACTCTAGAACCGATGATCCAAAAAGAACTAAAGAAGCTCTTGGATGCGCGGATAATTTTCAAAGTTAAACATTCGACCTGGGTGTCCAACTTGGTCCCTGTTCGCAAGAAATCCGGGGAAATCCGTTTGTGCGTAGACTTCAGAAATTTGAATAGATCTTCCGACAAAGACAACTATCCGGTCCCTCTTATGGAGAACATCCTTCAAGTTGTATCAGGGTCAGAAATGTTCTTTCTATTGGATGGGTTTTCAGTGTATAATCAAGTAATGGTGGCTGAGCCCGATCGGCTCAAAACCACATTCATAACTAAGTGGGGAATATTTGCTTTCAGACGCATGCCCTTTGGGTTGATTAATGTCGGCACCACCTTCCAAAGCTATGGACATCGCCTTCAGAGGAATTATTGGGAAAAGCGTGGTAGTATACCTTGACGACATCACCGTGTTTTCAAAGCACAGATCTGACCACATACACCACCTCAAGAAAATTTTTGAAAGGTGTCGAAAATACGGGATATCACTAAACTCGAAGAAAAGCGTGTTCGCCGTCGCCGAAGGAAACTTGTTGGGATACATAATAACTCGAGACGGCATAGTGGCGGATCGGGAACATGTGAAAGTCATTGCTCAAATACTGCCCCTAAGTGGGAAGAAAGCCATGCATTCCTTCCTTGGAAAAATCAACTTTGTCCGAAAGTTTATATCAGATTTCGCCCAGATCGTGAAACCATTACAAGGCATGATTAAGAAGAATGAAAATTTTAAATGGAATCCCCCCAAGAAAGAGGCGTTCGACAACATTAAGCGAGCCATTGTGGAAGAACCCGCTCTTTACAGTCTAGATTTCAACAAAGGCTTCATCTTGTACACCTTTTCCTCAGATTCATCTTTGGCCGGTGTCCTCACCCAAAAATATGACTGCCACAATGAGCGGCCTATATCATTTATGAGCAGTGGATTGCAAGGCACCAAGATGAATTACCTAGATATTGACAAACAAGCGTATGTATTATACAAGGTAGTCAAACATTTCAGGCCGTATATTTTGAAGAATCATGTCACAATCTTCGTGCCTCACCTAGCTGTTCGGTCACTATTCGTATAGCAGGAGCTGGGTGAGCGACGAGGCAACTGGATGACATGCCTTCAGGAATATGACCTAGAATTCAAGCCAACACACACTGTGAAGGGTCAAGGATTGTGTCGCATGGTTGCAGAGGCAGTAGACTCACAGGGAAACGAGGAAGAAAATTGGGAACACGAGATTGATATGTATCAAACTGATAGCACAACCCCACAGGATACATCCTTTTGGTACACAGATCTCCTGCAATATCTGAAACATGACACCATGGGCCCCGCTTTAACTACCAAGCAGAAGCGTGCGTTGAGAATAAAAGTTGTATCCTACCAGCTAGTGCAGGGTAAGTTGTTCCGCAAACATCATAGCGGTGTCTTGCTACAGCGCTTGGAATGGGATGAGGCACAAAAAATATTGGTAAAACTTCACGATGGCCCCGCCGGGGGGCACTACGCAGGATACACCACTGCTTACAATATCATGCGAGCCAGTTTCTATTGGCCTACTTTGTTTAAATATGCACACGCATATGTTCGGAAATTCCAGCAGTGCCAAAAGTTCACAAATATAGATATATGACCTTCAGCCCCGTTACAGTCTGTCGCAGTGGAAGAACTGTTCCAACAATGGGGGCTAGACGTGATTGGATAAATTCTGCCACGCTCTTCCAAGCAACATAGGTACATCCTCATTGCCACGGATTACTTCACAGGGTGGGTTGAAGCGGTACCGTTACGTCAAGTCAATGATCAAGAGGTAATAACCTTCATCACCCAATGCATCATGATCAGGTTTGGCATTCCAACCTCCCTTGTTTTTGATAATGCAACATATTTTTCATCATTGAAATTATATTATTTTTCTCTAGAAAATGGTATCGTACTTAAACACTCTGCCAACTATTACCCCCAAGGAAACAGGTTAGCCGAGTCAACTGACAAGAACCTAATCTACATCATCAAAAATACCCTGCTGTCCCAACAACGAAATTAGCATAGTGCACTCCACAATGCCCTCTGGGCAGATCGAGTCACACCCAAACCTTCCCTAGGCACCTCCCCATTTTTTCTCGTATACGGAAAAGAAGCTATCCTTCCTCCAAAATTTTCTCTCCCGACCCTCTGATTATCCCAAGAGACTCATGGCACTCCTTGCCCTACTTTACAAGCCCGAATAGATACTCTGTTGAAACTTGAGGAGGAAAGGCAAAAAACTCGGGAAAAATTCTCCATCCACCAAGGATGGATAAAACGATGGTTTGACAAGAAGTCGGCCGGGAACAAGGTTTTTGAAGTAGGTGACCTTGTCCTCAAATGGGATAAAGCTCATGAAGATAAAGGGAAACACTCCAAGTTCCAGGCATTATGGATAGGCCCTTTTCAGATCGAAGAGAAGGTCGGTTCCCACACTTACAGGTTACAAACTCTTAAAGGGAGGATTGAAGTCCTCTCTGTGAATGGACACGACCTTAAGCACTATTTCACCTGACAGCCCCTAGGGGTCGTCACTGCACCCTATACCATAGTTTCTCATGTTTTTTTCGTTCTTTACCTTTCATTTTTTCAATAAAATCGCTTATTCCGCATAGGCTCCCCTTAACCATCTCTTTTCTTTGGCATCCAAAATTTAAAAGGGGATATGGAAGTTACCAAGTGGCACACTGAGTCGGGATCTGTGACAGTGTATTTTCTCCTCCCAGAGTGTAAAAGAGGCAAGCATACCTGTGATAGGCACTCAATGGCGAGAACATGACTAAGGCCCTCAGACCAAGACGTGGCAGCTTACCTAGTATGCTGGCCCAAGGGACTGCTGTGCAAAAGGAAATTTTCTATTAAAACGGTTACTAGATGGAAAATGGAAGAGGCAACTGTAGGTGACTATCAGAAATCGAGGAAAACCCCAAGTCCTCATGTAGACAAGGAGCAACCTCTCTTGCAAGTAAAATAATTCGGGATCCCTCGTCCGCCCAGGCAATAATTTCCAAACGAAATAAGTGCCCTGAGCACGGAAAATAAGTGCCACGAGCACATTTTAATAAGTGAATTTAGCACATGAATAAAGGGTAAAGGATTGAGAAATGCTTCATGCGTAGAGAGGCGACAAAACGACTCCATCGGGGTACTGACTAGGCTCACTGGTAGCGGAGCAACGTTCGTGATTCCTAGGCAGTGACTCCACGGGACCATCTAGTCCACTGGCAGCAGAGCAACACAATGAGGACCAAATAAAATATACTAGATCCGAAAATCCCTGAGGTTACTCCAAAATTTTCCGTCCGGTCTCCAAGAATGAAACACGGTAAAATGGCACCCAAGGGCAGGCAGATAGGGAGAGCAAACGCACAAGGCTCGAAGACGGAAGAAGTGGGACCCACAGGGTGAAAGGAACAAGTGTGCTATGCCCACCCACCCCCCTCAAGATGAAACACCGACAGAGATTCTGGACCCTACCAATGAATCGCCATTTGTTGTATCCGCTACAACACCCTCCAAAAATTTCACCCTCTAAGATTTTTTGAGCCCCCGTGCATCGAAAAGCGAAGTCAAAACCCGAAGTTCAAATATTTTCAAAGGCCTTAAGTTGTTAAGTCGCAAAGTAGATCATCTTATCCAATCAGAAACCCAGCGACTTTTTGAACTATCAGGTCGCCAAGTCACTGAGTCGCGTACCTCTTTCAACTTTAAAAAATTGCGACTTAGCGACCCTGCGACCCTGCGACTCCCAAGGTCATAAGGTCCCAGGGTCGTGAGGTCACACATCTTGTTAACACGGCTTTTCCGTGACCTAGCGACCTCATTTATCGCCTGCACACATGACCCCTTTATAAATAGAAGGGTCACTAGGTTGCATTTCACTCACGCGACGCAGAGCAAAAAACGCTTCTAACAGGCCAACTGGAGCGCGTTTTTCTCGGGTAAGTTGCCTAATCCTCCTAATGTTTTAATTTTTTCTATTTGTTGCCCCTTTCCTCTTATCTTAGCCCCTTTTAAGCCACCTAGTATTCCTCTTTTCAGATCTGCTTTCAACCTGAGCCTTTCCTAAACCTCCAAACCCTGCCATGCTTACACAGACTTGAAGATGAAGCCAACCAGCCTCCCCTCTATCTCTCTTTCCCTCTAATGACCACTTCATCCTCATTTATGATGTTTCTCACTCACTCCTTTTATTTTTTTAAGCTAAAATGAAGAAAAATGCCATGCCGTCATTGAAATCATCTACCCAGCCCTAGCGCGACTTCCGACCTCGTGACCTTGCGACCCCCGCGACCTCGCAACCTCGGTCACTAAGTCGCTAAGTCGCATATCGTGCTAAAATTGAACCTTCACGACCCTGCGACTCAGTGACCCAGCGACCCGGTCGCAAGTCGCTGGGTCGCAAGGTCGCATCTTCATGATTTGTTTAGACCAGCGCGACCCGACAACCTAGACAATGGGTCGCTAAGTCGCAGTTTACCCCCTTTTCTTGAACTTAGTTGGGCAGAATTAAAAGCAATATTGAGAATTCATTAATATGGCATTGGTCTTATCCTGGGACTGTTTTATGAATATGCCAGGGAACCTCGAAGCAGAGTTAGAGTGTGTCTCTGTATCTTTAGCCTCAAGTGGCATGGGGCCCTCGACGGTTCGTAGGAAAAACAAGAGCCCAGAGATAGAAATCACAGAGAGCGAAGTACTTATGTCTCCTCCCCCTATTTACGGAGACACTGCATGTGTATTCAGCAGAGGAGAAAGCATGAGTTGGTATCAAGTATACCAAGAGTTCGCACAACCTGAGTTCCCAAAGGACCTCCCAGATCGAGAAGTATATGTGCAGGTTAAAAGGTCAAAGATTCACTACGCAGGGGCCCACCCATATATCTTCCCATGCGCTGAAATAATTGACTGGATCATAAAAAATATCGTCCCCAAGAGGTGGGTGTTTCGGGACCACGAAGGGAAAGCTTTTGCAAATATAAAAGGGCAGGATGCAGAGTACTACTTCGCACTTCCAGAGAGGGAACAAACATTCACAGAGGAATGGGCCACTACCCATGCAGTTCCCATAGCAGACACCATGAGAGGATGGTGGGACGAACCGGAGAAGTTCAAAATCAAGAAGGACCAGGAGTATCAAGTAGCGGGCCTCAAAAAGTTCTATAAGCTTGTAGCAACCATGCTTTGTAGGATGTATGGTCATCCTGATGCCACAACTTTCAGCGGTTCTTGGGTATCCCTGATGCATTTTGTTACCGTATATGGCACCCATTTCAATTGGGCCAAATTTCTAATAGTGTCCCTCAAAACCAACATATCTGCAGCACTAGTGCCCGAGGAGGGATACTTGTTCAAGTTTTACATGGCCTCATATCTATTGGATGCAGTTTGTGCCAAGTGCCACTTTGAGGGATGGGCGCACAACTGGGATCAAGAGCGAGCACGCCCAATTCACAAGGAGTTGTAGGTATTCTGGGACTCCAAATACAAGAAGAATATAGAGCCAATTGCACATAGTTTCATCCCTGCACTCTACGGGAAATTATCTGGGTAGGATATCCCATGCATGTCCTGGCGAGCCATGGAAATGATAGTCAAGGTAGCATATTGGTTTCCATTTGGAAAAGGCACCTTCATTCGAGTTTTCGATTCATTCAAGACTCCCCATGATTTTCCCTGATTCGTCACTGAAAGGATGCTACTTCAAGAAGTCTGTTATCAGATGACTTTCGACTTCTCGAAGGTCCTTACTAAAGGTAAGAAGAAGCTGTGGCCCACACTGCCGCTCACCATTGGTGCTTATTCGGTCAAGGATTTCAGAGAGGTGGAGGCAGAAGCTGAGCAAATCAGAGGATTTTTTCTATCACCTTTAGATTACCAGACATACAATCCTCAAAGGATAGTCCCTACCCATTGCAAACGGGCCAAGTTCAAATGGAGCTACCAACATACCGAATGACCAGTTGAAGATGGGGTACAAAACTGGTACAACAAGGATAGATAACTCGTCCCGGAAGCATTGACTGATCAGGAGGACTAGGATGATCATACTCTGGAAGAGAGGATCCGTGAGTTGGGAGGCACCTTGTCTTCCCATGCCAAGAAGCCCCAAACTAACACAGGCCATAGCTCTTCCGCCCAACAGAAAGAAAAAGCAGCAAAAGCTTAGTGAGAAGCTGAAAAGAAGGTGAAAGAGGATGAAGATAAGTGTAAGAAACACCTAAAGGAAGAACAGAGAAAGAAATAGGCGGAGGATGCCTGTAGAAGAAAGGAAGAGTAGGAATCAAAAGCAGAAGCTGAATGGAAACTCAAGAAGGAATTAGATCAGGTGGAGGCTGAATGCAAAAGGAAGGAAGAGAAGGAAACAAAAGCATAAGTTGAACGAAAAAGGAAGGAAGAGCAGGAAACAAAAGTAGAAGCTGAACGGAAAAGGAAGGAAGAAGAGGAAACAAGAGAAGAAGCTGAACGAAGAAGGAAGGAAGAAGAGGAAACAAAAGCAAAAACAGAGCACAGGAAAAAGGCGGAACAAGATAAGGTGGAGGCAGAGTGGCTATTGAAAGAAGAAGAAAAACAAAAGAAAAAATAGGAAGAGGATCAAAGATCAAAAGACGCCGAGACACCTCCTCTAGTAACAGAGGTACAGACAGAGCTGCCACCCATCGAAGTAACTGCAATTAACACACGTTTTTCACTCTCAAAACCAGGCACTGCTAAAGGACACAAGGAGGAAGTGTTCAATCTAACGAGACTCACTTATGATCAGTTCACTTTCAAAATCAGGCAGGAAAAAAAGAGATGCCTAACACAGAACCCTGCCGCGCCATTCACAGCCATGTCGGAAAATGATATAGTCCTGGACACTAGGACCAATCCAGTGATGATAGCATCAGCCGGCACTGCTTTTTCTGCTGCCACAGAAGAAAATGTGAGCTGGATGAGTAGGGAAATCCTCCCCCTACAAAATAGATTACAAGATTTTGAACAAAAGGAAGCTAGGTCGGAGGAAGAAAAGAAAGCACTAAGGGAAGAAATCCAACAGCTCCAAGATAAAAACACTCTCATTAATGAAGTACCACTTACCATCCATAGAGATTTGGTGACGCTGGAAGCCGCCATGAGGCAGGTTTACGAGGAGATGTTCACCATAAAGCAAACAGTCACTCCTCTACTGAGAGCCCAAGCGGAAAAAAAGAAGAGAAATGAACAATTGAAAGAGGCCTCCACCACCTTGGATATAATGATAGAATGGACAAACATATATTCGTAGGCTGCGGAAACTTTTCCCAAGAAAAATTGGATTCACACTCAGAATGACAAGGTCCAAATAAGCATAAAGGTGCAATCCAAGGAAAATTTAGCTAAAGACCTACAGAAGGTGATGACCGCATATGAGCATTTGATCAGCGGAATTGACTCGATGGCTGAGCTACACCATATTTCCTCTATAGGTACACTAGGTGAAGAAAAGACATGGGAACAGGTAGATCAGGAAATTTAGGCATTTCTATAGCCTATCATACAAGCCGCCGCTACACCTGATCTTCCAGCATCGCAGGAGAACTTGGTTAAGTTCATCGTGACGCTAGTTTGGATTTACACCAAACTGGCTTCCTTATCTAAACAAGTAACGATCAAGAGAGAAACCCTGATTCTGAATGCCTTAGAATGCTTGCACAAATTAAGGGAAGATACTCCTTTGATCTCCCCAGTAGCTGCAGATTATCGTGCATGGAAGAATTTCCTTAAGGAGCAACAAGTGGATGTTCCCGACCTTGCAATCACACACACTCTTCCATCATCAGATCGCAAGGTACTGCTTGCAGGAAGGGTCGCAAGTCGCATCTCACATGGTCAGGTCACAGGTCGCATCCTCCATCGGGTCACAAGTCATATCCTTCATCAGGTCGCAGGTCACAAAGCATACCAACAGGCGAGAAGGCGAAGAGTCAGGACACTCAAAAGTCACTTTTGTCTTATATATACTCCCTTCGGGGACTTGTAAAAGGACCTTTTTTTTTGGACTCTAAAGGAGAGAGAAGAGTTGTAAATCATTGAACAACCCCTTTGTGAATGAATACAAGAATTTTTCCTAAATCCACTATTAGATCTGATGAGAATCAATGTGTCAATACTATGAGTATTTCTTTTCATATATGTCTGATATCTTATGATTAATTGATCTACGTTTTCTGCTTATACTCTTTATGCATTTCAACTTACTGGATGTGTTAACGATGGTATATCAATCACGCAGTGACGCAGGTCTCTAGTTACAAAAACGACAAAACATAACGAGTTGCCTACCTCAAGTCCTACGCAATGGTTGTCGAAGAAAGGATGATGCTTCCCGTCCTTCGCTTTGGCAGATCACGATCCTTCCACTTAACATGTCCAGACACCTGCACACATGCGAAGAAACACAACGATACACAACATAGAATCTAAATCTTGTAACCATACATCAGTCAGAGAGGATGTAATTCATTGCATCAAAGACAAAGACACATGAATGAAACCATAATCAAAGTCACTTATCATTATTAATAACAAAGGAAAGATACAACCTAAAGCTTTGACGCTAGATCTTCCTTCGGCGGGGCTGACAGCGGAGCACATCTCAATGAAGCTCGTCGGAAATGGGACAAAACTCTCTCTCTTCGGCTGGGCTCTCAAAGGCTATCTCGCGATATTCTCCTTGCTACAGATTCAGCTCTTGCTTCTAGCTTGCTAAGGGAAAAAGGCAAGCTTATATATATGGTGGAAGGGGAGTTGGGATCCCTACATTTTTGGGATTGGCCCTATCCTCAAGGAAGCTTCCATGATAGGTGGAAAACCACCTCCCATACATGGAGATCTTGAGCCAAACTTCTCAACTCATTTTAGAGACTCGTTCAGGAGTTTGTTGCAATCAAAATTCCGCCATTTATTTTTAAAAAACAATCCTTATTAATCTTGGCATGAGCAAGACACTAGGATAGAGCACCAGTTGGCGTGCCCTCTTTGGTGGATTTTCCCCATTGGCGCGAGGGATGAACTCGCTAGTCACACCAAGGCCAAAAGATCAGTTTTTAGGGTTTTTCCAAGGAAAATTTCTTTAGAGGAATGATTTTCCTTATCAAGGGGGATGCCATGAAAGTGGTTTCAGGTTATGTCACTACTCACAGGTCATGGAAAAGGCCCTCCAATGTGCAGGACGGAGAATTGCAGGGACAGTGAAAAATTACTGTGTAACAATGGTTTACATAGGAGATGTTTGTAATTTTATTATAGACATCTATCTTATTCACGAAAATGCCCAAGTATGCATAAGTTGTTCTTGCCAGGCATAACTGTTTGTTCTATGGTTTGAACAACTTTTATAAACACGACCTTAATGACTTGCTGCTAACAACATCTCCTTCAACTGCGTGTTTCTTTTTTATCTTGCTATTTGTAGTATTTATGATCATTGAAAATCATCGATATTTTATCTTGTATCATTCGATAACTGTATGTCACTAACTCTATAGGGCTTATTTGTGTCCAGAAGAAGGAGTATTCAACGATAACTGAACCCACGCCCCAGACGGGATCCCTACCACAAACGGTTCAGAGTCTAATTGGGAATTTTTACCAGGGAGATCCCCTACTGTTGGCCAGACAAGTTTTCCCGTCAACAAGTTGGAACCGGGAGTTACGAGGCTCCATAATATTTAACCGCCGCATTTACACAGTACACTTCACATGTGAACATTCGTTACAAAACTCGTTGGATTAACAGCTATGTCAACACCCAATTGTAACATTAGTTTTAACCCTCGCATGTGAACATCGTCGTCGTGACGGTTTAGTTTGCTTGCGGTTAGGGTGAAGGCCGCGGTCCTGGGCACATGGTTACATGATAGGGGGATTGGCCCTTCGGGGTTGGCCTCCCCAGCCCTCAACGCATAAACATATAATGTTTAAATATATATGGTGGCTTTAGGGGTAAGAAATACCCCGCATGTGGATTGGTAAAAGCTCTTGCGGGCGGACAGGAGGTCGTGGGTTCGACCCTCTGGAGCTCCATAAAAATTTTACACCACCATTTTGAGGACATGTGGCAGCCTCTGGGCTAGCCATGTGTCGCTCATCCATTGGCTCCCACATAAACCCATCAATGGTCCATATCAAATTCGTACCATCCACATCCAATGACCCACAATGTGCCATATGGTGCCATCCTGTTGGCTCATAATAAAATGGAATATTCCAAGAATATTCCTGCTAACTGGGCATCCAATCACCAAAATTTTGTTGTTTGGGAAAACGAACAAAACGCGATATCTTCCTCATACGACATCGGTTTTTCGAACCATTTGCGATGCCGAAATCACAACGACGAGACCTTTCCGTTCGCTCATGTTTGGACATGTTTTGAGCACTTTAATTTTTGAGCATAAGACTTGATCTCCTAATCAGGGGGCACATGGTGACACCATGCTGCACCACGTGTCTTCACCTGGTTGGTCATTCAACCTCCTATGAAACTTTGCCAAAAAACCCAAAATTTCAACCAACCACCAGATGACACTTCAAATCCTCATTCAACTGGAGAACAAGACAAATTGACCAAAATGTGACCCTACACAGTCAACTTCCACGTGAGCAGTACAAACTGTAGACTAAGCATCTGACTATTTTTTATTTTAAATTTACCTGTTTGGAAAACAAGACATAAGTCATTTCTGGGAGCACAAGACACCATTTTTCGTGAAACGAAGTGTGCCGGATTCAAAATGACAAGCAATACGCGGTCATTCAGGTTCCGAGCCAATATGAGCACTTTTATTTTTGAGCATAAAACTGAGCCCCTGATCATAAAAAATCTCTAAGGAACCATTACTCATCAATTACAGAACTGGGCAAAAGGAAATGTAGTGGGTCTATCAAGTAGAGAATTGGATGTAAATGATTCTTGTGTTGAGGATGTAAAGGATCCGTCAGTAAAATGCGAACATTGGTCGAAGGAATATATTGAGAACTGGTTGCTAAACATAGTGAACTGGTTTCTAAACAAAGTGAGGGTAGAACAAGTTGAATGAATGAACCCTAATATTTTCAAACTCTAGTTTTTCGACCATCAAATTATTTTGTTAAGATATCTATCATTCACATTTCAAGCCACGTGATGACCACGTGTCATGCTTGGAGGGAAAAGTGGAAGAGTGATGTGTCCCTTTAAATTTCATCGCCCAACACACAACCATGTATGAAATTACCATGCGCCTTGGGGAACCTAGCTGAGCCTAGATACGTGGTGGATTCTAGTGAGCCATCAAAACTGTGGAATAATCAACCATATTCACTAGTGATGGAGTGGTATCAACCAAAACAAAGCATATGATGGTTCAGTGGGTTTCCTATCTTTAGATGTATGCCAGCATAACCATAGATATAACATTTTCACTTCATCTGATTAGATTAGAGGGGCGTCTCCTAAAACAATGTGCTTGGGTTGTTCAGCTTGTATGGTGGGATAAAACCTCTACAAGTATGTATGTATATGTATATCCTTGGCTTTTGGGTTGTGTCTTACAATGATAAATTTGGTTGTTTGGCAACTACCCATTAGCTTTTTCTTTAATTTGCAATTAATATTTCCATTCTCTTACGTTACAACCATTGATTCCCATTTCAAAAGGATTCTTGTACCTACATATAACCTATGTGGTGGTGGAAGACATATTGGTGTTTTGGGGAAGAATTGATTCTTTTTTCCAAGAAATGGTGTTTTCCGTTGATTTCTTTATGTAAAAGAAGGGGCTTAAACCATATTTTAAGCTCTGGAATAGACTTTTACTTTCGAGAGCATAACTTGAACAAACAAATATAAACTTATTTCTGAAAGTTTTGTTTATGGTTAATGAAAATTCTTTGTCTATAATGTAGGCTTGCGGATATTTGAAAGGTTTAAATAGTATTATCTAAGGCCTTTATAGTTTTTGTAAGATATAAAATGTATTCTAAGCTGAGGGATGCCCATTTGGTGGGAAAATTTACATCATCCATGTCTCGGCCTGTATTCGATCTGGAGCACTCCAGTTTCCGGGACGAGAGTAGCATGAAGCCTAAGGAAGACAGTGAGGAAGATAGCGACATGGGTGGATATTTTGTTGCTTGGAGGATCGAACTCCTGCCCAGGAGGAGGCTTTGAGGAAGTTCAAAGTGATGTTGAAGGAGTCGGGGCTTATGCGCAACAAAGATACACAGTTGAGGATTTGTTGAGGTTTTTGAGGGCTTGTTCCTTCGATGTTGTAAGGCAAAGGCCATGTATGAGCCCATGGTTGAATGGTGTCAATCGATCAGTGCTGATACTATTAAAGAGACCTTCCAATTCCTTGAAAGAAAGAGAGTGAAGGGTATTTATCCTCACTTTCATCATAAAACAATCAAGTTTGGTCGCCTAGTGTATATAGAAAGACTATAGAAAGACTTGGTTAGCTAGAATTAGAGGAGTTCCTGATGGTTGGAAGTGTGCTTTAGTATCATGTCAAAGAATGGGGAATTGTTATTGATTGGAAGTTATATACATGTTCTAGGAAGGTTGGAAGGACCATAAATAAATTCCTAACCTTTTGGATCTTAAAGGAGTGACAATAAAGCATATGAGAAAGCAATTTTGATTTTTGTATGTAAGAGAAGGGGCTTAAACTAGATTTTAAGCTCTAGAATAGAATTTTACTTTTGAGAGCATAACATGAACAAACAAATATAGACTTATTTTTGAAAGTTTCGTTTGCGGTTAATGCAACTTCTTTGTCTATAATGTAGGCTTGCAAATATTCAAAAGGTTTAAATAGTATTATATGAGGCCTTTGTAATTTTTTTCAAATATAAAATTTATTCTAAGCTGAGGGATTCGAGATAAAACAAATTTTCCAGACTGTCATGAAGAATTTTGCCTGTAGGCAATGCTGTTGCTACTGATGAACTGGCTGATGAATTAGCTTGGTTGTCAGCATACTTATTCAATTTCTCAACATAAATTTCAAGGCTCATTAGTTTATCATCTGAAATTAAAGGACTTGGCAATCCTTTATTCTGCAAAATATCCAATTTCTTTGTAAAAGCATAGATTTCTTCCTGCATATCAGAGCATCTTCTTTCTAGGTTCTGCATCAGAGTTCTTTTAGTAAAAACTCTTTTTATCTCCAAAATTGTTCCTATTCTGTCTTGGATGCCTAGCTCTTCAAGTTGATATCTGTTCTTGGTATTTAAAAATTGTATGAGTTCATTGGCTTCTTCCGGCATATTTCCTAATTCTTCTCTTGCCTTTTGAACTTCCTCCAGATCCAATTTAACTAAATCATTTTTCTCATACATTATTTGAATTGATGGCCAAACATTATTTATTTACTGAGTGATGTTGGCCCAAAGAATTTCTTTGATTTCCTTCAAAGGCTTTTCCAATGTGAGATCCTTCTCCAATGCTTTGACCAATTTTTCTAATCTGTTGATCTCTCTTGTTTTTCTGCAACGCTCATCTTTGAGAGATCATATTTTTGTTCTAAGGTGGTAAATTGTACCTTTTTTTTCTGGAGCTCTGTCACCTAGAGTTTCAATTCCTCCATTGATTTTATTAATTCTTCAGTGCTTAAATTGGAAGTGTTGCCCTATGATAGTCCTACTGACTGATCTGTTGTTGTTGTACCTGTAATCACTTCTGTTGTTGTAGATGTTGGAATGTTTGACTGCTTGTCCTTTAATGCCTTTTCAAGTTCTTTTTCAATCTCATTCAATTGCTCATTAAGTTTCAAGAGCAAATCCATCAATTATTCTTTAGAGTTTTTCTTTATTACCTCAATAGTCTGTGGATGCCTTGAAGATGGAAATTTCAGTTGTTTCCTTAAGGCTGCAATATCATCATCTTTCTTCTTAATCAAGGCTTCTATAGCCTTGAAATCTTTGGGATTATGACCCAATCCAATAATTATTTCTTCCAAAGTCTTTATTCTGTTGTCCTTGGCCTGGGAAGAGGCTTTTTCAAGATGCAATTGAGCAGTAGTATTCTCCAAGGAATTTTGTAATCTTTGGGTCATCATTGATTTATCAGTCAAAGTAGAATATATCATTTCACCTGTTTGTTTATGAAGCTCAATCTAATCCAAAGGATGAATATCCTTTGCCATGACTTCAAAATTGGTTTTGACATAATCTGTAGCTGTTTGAGGCTGCTGCACTTTGGGTTTGAAATGACTCATTACCATTTTACCCTGTTGGATGTCATAAGCTGACATCAATCTTTGTTGATTTTTAGGAGCCATCTTCAAATATTGATTATAGACTTGAAGTCTTAATGGATCATTTCTGGCCTTTATATTTATAAATGTTTTCTTAATATCCCAGGCATCCTTCACTGGTGGTTTGAAGGAAGATACTTTTGCACTTTGCTGTCTTTGTAGCTCTTTTCTCTGTGAATCAGTGGATGTCCCACTGATTGTGCATGTTTGCTGACTATCTAACTCTTCTCTCCTCTGCCTATCAGTGGTTTCTTGAACAAATTCTACTTCTGAAAGAGGAT
Organism: Pinus albicaulis; assembly: GCA_034641835.2. Taxonomy (NCBI): domain Eukaryota; kingdom Viridiplantae; phylum Streptophyta; class Pinopsida; order Pinales; family Pinaceae; genus Pinus; species Pinus albicaulis. The sequence continues at coordinate 30,879,292 of CM076581.1, forward strand.
TTAATCTTTTTCTTTTGACACCAGGTTGTTCTGAAGATCCACTGATAGGGGTAGCTGTTTCTGCATCTCTCTTCTTACCTTTTTCTTCATTGAGAGGAGTTTGCAAAAGTGAAATTTCTGCCACATTAACCTGAGTGGGGAAGTCTGTATTTGGGCCTGTTCCTTAGAAGTTTCAGGCTGCTCTGCCATTGTGAATTTCTATGTAACTTGTATATCATCCTCCTTTTCCTTCCCTTTGGATGCTACTATGGCCAATGCACTGATTTCCTGCAAATTTTGTTGAGAGGTTCCAGTAGAAGAAGGACCAATTCTTGGTCTTTGCACCTGCCCAAAAGAATCCAGGTCAAGTATTTTCTCTAGATCTTTCATAACATTTTCAACACTGACCTGTTCACTATCTTTTTCTATTAAGGTCCCTTCCATCCATTCATCCATATTTGCAAATTGTTCAATTTCTGGAATTCTATGGTGAAGGTATGGTGACAATTTGTTTTTCATCCTCCTATCACAAATAAAACTGTTTGGGTCATAAGGTACCCAGTGGAATTTTTTTTGCAATTTGAGATAATCTTCTAGGATTCTTTCAGCTTCTTTTCCTGCATCTCTAGAATTACAGACAAAAGGACCTAATTGACTCTTAATTATGATCTAAGCTTTCTTCTTTGCATTACAAAAATGGACTATGTCTGAATTTATCATTTGTCTGAAATATTCTAAGGCAAAGAGCCTCATTGGGACATACTTTGGTAACTTGAAAGGACATAGCTCACACCCATATATTCTACTTTCTGTATGATTTCGGTATAGGTACCAATCACCTATCCTGTATTTCTTGGAAAGTTGGAGAATTTTCTCCATATCATTATTGACCCTAGGAGGGGAAACTCATGTTAATAAGGTAGTTGCAGGGTGCACAAATAGGTCAATGAACTCATTGTAAGAATAAGGAGAATCAGAGGAATTATGGAAGATTGCAGACCAAAAAATTACAGACCTTCGATTTCCTTTGGCATCAAGTTTCATGACATGGAAAGGGAAACTCTCTGATTGATAATAAAGCATGAGATGGTATATAACAGTGGAATATTTGAAAACTCTTTCATCTTCCAATCTCATGAACTGGTCATGAATTTTATCAGCAATATAGGAAGAAAAATCATATTTGACAGTAGGGGGTTGTCCAGGAGTGAAAATTGATAAAAATACTAGGGTCAACTTATCAACGTATTCACCAGTGTTGAAACCCATTACAGAAGATATCATATTCAAAATGAGTCTGCCCATATTTGTGAAAAAAGTATATCCATAAGGAGGAGGGCCTTTGGGCTGATGTTCTTGAAGCATAAAAGTCTGACAGAGGCGATTCAACTCTTCTTGGGATAAATTTGTCGATTTTTCAAGTAAAACTCCCATGGAAAGGGGAGTCAGGGCTTGACCAGGATGAAACTGTAACATTTCATTAATAGATTGAGCAGTTATTGGGAAAAGGATAGTTTGACTCAGGGACATGACTGCTTGTTGATTAGGATCATAATTGGCATGGAAGTAATGAATTATTTCAGGAAAAATATGGACTGAAGATAAAAGATACATTGGAAGATTGGATTCCCACAACCCAAAAATGTCAGAGCCGTTCAGTTAACTATCTCTGCATTGGAAAAAAATTCTGAGAGGATTTTCACTAAGGATGAGGTCTTTAATTTGGAAATCCCTATCTGCTAGAGGCAGATAGTCTAAATCTCTATGAGGGGCATTCAGAGGTGCGACATTCAAAGCCACAGGAATTTCCATTTCTGGTTCTTGTGGATTCATAAAGGAATTCGGGTTTTGATGAAAAAAACAGGAAAAATGACAGGTCTGGGAATTTAGGAGTGAAACAAAGACCAAATTGTACTGTGTTTTAGTCTTTTCATGTGGAATTAAAACAAAAACCAAGATTTTGCAGGGTTCGATGGGAATTTGGATAAATACCTGTTTTCCGGGAAGTGAACGGTGACGAAAACAGGTGTAGGTAACTGCTGATGGGTTCTGGACTGTTCGACTGTAATTTTCTCAACAAGGTGGAAATTGACAGTCTTCAACAGTTGGTTTTGAATTTTTTTGCATGGGACACTGGTCACTGCACGAGATAATGAAAATGACGCTCGTTGGTGTGTTTTAATCGCAAAGTCAAAGGTTGGCGGGATTTTTTTTTTTTTCAAGCGGATGACGCAAGCAGGAAAGGCTATTTTATCATAGGTGGAAGAGCGGTAAGTGGTATACATCGCACCTCTTTTGGGGACGGGCGGTTTTTAGTGGAGGGCCAGCGATTCCATAGAACTCACGACACATGGCGAGGCACTGTTTGGAAAACCGCTTGACCATCGCGCGTTATCGTTCGGACGTGGGGGTGCAGCGATATGGATGACAGCCGTTGATCGTGGATTGGTTGATTGGACGGCTGTCGGGGAGGTGAAATGATGGGGAAATAGCAGGGTGGGCCCAATATAATTGAATATAATTTAATCACAACGGGGGCAATTTGATTGGTGGGGTAAGCTATTAATTAACCATGAGGGTTAATTAATCTTTTTTGATTGCGGCGAGGAAGTGGGCTTCATAATTAGTTGGAGATTTAATTAATTAATCACAATTAACATATTTGTATGCTTATATTTCAACCAAAAGGGCGGGATATGTAATAATTTGGGAGTTTTATATAGTTAAAATAATACGGGAAAGGGTTGATTCATATAGGGAACTAAATAATAAAGTTAAAGTTAATATGAAAAATGAATGAAAAGCACTAAGTATAAAAACATTAGAAGTATGTATTTAACTTATGCTTGAATGAAGAGGGTTTTTATGAAATATTGCACAATTTTCCTAAGTAAAATAGGATTTTACTTAGGAAAATATTTTTTGGAAGCGAATGAATGAATTATGAATGGTTTTAATTACTTAGGTTTTTTCAATTATTGGGCCGAGGGTCCGGTCCCTCCAAAATTCAAGGAAATGCCTTGAGCCCCTCTAATTTTCAAATGCCTTAGTACTTAGGGGAATTTAGTGAAATTTTTAGGGAAAAATGAGAAGGGAGGTTAATAATTTGACTTTGTTTTGCTTGAAATTCTTCCAATGTAGTGCTTGCCTTGCACTTGTGATGAAAATAAATATTAACACATTTAGAGTCATTATCCATCACATGTAATTCTGCAACAACATCTACCTACCCTACCTACTTTAACCTACCATTTTTTCTTATTTATTAGGGTGCACTTAGACTGGCAAACCCTTATCACACTTTCTTTTCTTTTACATGTAGAAATCTATCTAAGTCTAACCTTATTACATCCAAGGGCTCAGATTAAACTGTTGATCTCCTTTTATTTACTCTACCTATCTACTTATCTGCCAAGATTAAACAGTTTGGTCAGATTTTATTCTCTATCTCTAAAACATAAAATTGAAAGATGAACTAACCAAGCTTAAACTGTTTGACTATTCATAAATTGTGGCATAGGATACAAGTTGCACATAATTTGTTTATTTACATAAGAGAAAAAAGTAGTGGCATTTAGACTTGCGCACTTTCCTTGGCCTTTCTTTTGGCGGGGTTCATTTTCTTTTACTTTTTTGGCCATTTTTATTTTTTTCACCCTTTGATTTTTCTTTTAGGGTATACCCTCTTTACATTTTTTTATTTTTTTTATTTTTTTGACAATATGAAAAACCTTTGCAACAAGGAAATGTATGAACATATTACATAGCCCATCAAGTCAATCATGATATATGACACCTATTGGTATAGGAGTCTAACAATATGTAAGAGAAGGGGCTTAATCTAGATTTTAAGCTCTAGAATAGAATTTTACTTTTGAGAGCATAACATGAACAAACAAATATAGACTTATTTCTGAAAGTTTCGTTTGCTGTTAATGCAACTTCTTTGTCTATAATGTAGGCTTGCAAATATTCAAAAGGTTTAAATAGTATTATATGAGGCCTTTGTAATTTGTGTCAAATATAAAATTTATTTTAAGCTGAGGGATTCCCATTTGGTGGGGAAATTTACATCGGCCATGTCTCAGCCTGTATTCGATTTGGGGCACTCCAGTTCCTGGGACGAGAGTAGCATGAAGCCTAAGGAAGACAGTGAGGAAGATAACTACATGGGTGGATATTTTGTTGCTCCTGTGGAGGATCAAAATCCTACCCAGGAGGACTAGGAGGCTTTGAGGAAGTTCAAAGTGATGTTGAAGGAGTCGGGGCTTATGCACAACAAAGATAGAGAGTTGGATATTGAGGTTTTTGAGGGCTCGTTCCTTTAATGCTGGTAAGGAAAAGGCCATGTATGAGACCATGGTTGAATGGTGTCAAGTGACCAGTGCTAATACTATCAAAGAGACCTTCTAATTCCTTGAAAGGAAGAGAGTGAAGGAGATTTATCCAAAATTTCATCACAAAACAAACAAGTTTGGTCGCCCTGTGTATATTGAAAGACTTGGTCAGCTGCAATTAGAGGAGTTGTTGATGGTTACAACATTGGAATGCATGCTTTAGTATCATGTCAAAGAATGGGAAATTCTTATTGATTGAAATTTCTCTACATGTTTCAAGAAGGCTGGAAGGACCATAAATAAATTCCTAACCATTTTGGATCTTAAAGGAGTGACAATGAAGCATATGAGCAAGTAATTTTGGCACTTCATTCAGAAGGTATCAAAGATGGATCAAGATTACTATCATGAGTAACTTGGAAAAATGATCATTGTTATTTTTCTCATAACCTTTAATGCAATATGGTTTTTCATAAAACCATGGCTTGATAAAAGAACCCAAAAGTAAATAGAAGTACATGGCTCCAACTATGCACATAAAATTCTTGAGCTCGTAGATGTGAAGAATCTTCTTGATTTCCTGGCTCCAACTATGAACATAAAATTTTTGAGCTGGTAGATGCGTAGAATCTACTCGAATTTCTGGGAGGTTCTTGCATTTTTCCCGGGGTAAGTGATAATTCTAATGTTGGGCCATGGAATGATATTCCCGCCAACACTACATTTAATGGCGCTGCAAATCCCTGAGGAACATAATCAATGATAGGACTCTAATCTTGATGTAAATATTTTGGAGTAAGTTGTTTCTATGATCTAGTGAAAAAAAAGTGACGTTATAGAGGAATGCCAAATCTAACCTGCTAGAATTCTTAAGCAAGGTTTGTTTTTGATGTTTTTGTTAACAATTATTTTGGATTATTAATGAACACATATATTTTCACATAATATATTGTTTGAATACCCCTTCAAATAAAAGTTTGTGTGTATATAATCTCAGTAGTGAAAGACTAGTAATACAATGTACGGGTATATATCACCTTTGCCTAGCAGCTTGAATGATGAGATCAGTGATGTCGACCACCCTTTGTGTCTTGTTAGTGAAATTGATCACCCGATGCTAAGCGATGTGCGATTATCAATACAAGCTCAACTACACCAATATGTGCATAGTTACATTAAATTAATATATATCACAAAATATATTAGATTATATTTATCTCAACTTACGCAACATTAAATATAATACTACCAACTGCATATTAAAAAAAAGAGTTCTATAGCTCCAAGCTCTATCATCAATCCACAGGGATAGTGTATCCATGGTAACATGACCATGCCATATTTATCAATGCTATTTAAATATGGTATGGTGGCAAATTTAAATCAAATCTACTTCACTCCTATGGCTCACCCTTATGTTTAACTATGATTATCTAAAAAAATGTTTTGACTAAATGCATTCAAACTAAGTTATTGCAAATAGAATAATGTTGTGAGTAACTGACTTTAACAATGTTTGTGTTTTGTTTTTATGGACTACTAAAAATATTATAAAATTACATTGTTTATATATTTTTCTAGAATGTTATAAAATTACATTGTTCATATATTTTTCTAAAATATTTTGTTTGAAATATTTAAAAATTAAATAAATATAAAAAAGATTTTGTTTAATTTTATTATTAAATTATATATATATAAAACTATTTTTTAAAATAAAATAAATATCTTTAGAAAAGAGAGAATATATGGATGAATGTATATTTTTTTTATAATAATCTGATTGACCAATCAACTCTCATTTCAAATAAAATATTAATCAACTCTCATTTCAAATAAAATATTAAAAACATATAAATATATTGTTAAGATATATATATATATATATATATATATTTTTATAATAATCTTATTTACTACTAAACTCTCATTTCTAATAAAACATAAAAAAAAATTCTATTTTAAATATTTCTAGTGAAACATTAAAAACCCTAATGTTATATATATATATTCCAAAGGCAAGAAAAAAACCTTGCACCGGTTGGTGTAATACTAGTTATTACGACTTTTATGATAATGATTTCCAATAAAATCACTAAAAAATTTGTATTTTTTTTACAATTATTATTTTATTTCTTTTTTCAATTATTATTTTATTTCATCAATAATTATTTGAGAGTGGAGAGAAGCTGATTCTTTAACCACACGTCAAATACAAACTCCTTGTTAATTTTAAACAAAAACTTCTAATCACATAATTTTACTTTAACCATACATCTTTACAAAGATAGACATCACGAAACAACGAGAGATACTTTTGGGTGGCTCAAACCAATTGGAGTGTACCTCAGTGGGCCACGTTCGATTCCCAGCGATGAAAGGAAATTGAACGAAAACTCTTCTTTCATGGCGTACACGTTCACACTTTGTTTAGATTATGATTATACTTCGTTCCAATTTTCACGCGAAGCCTCCCGGAAAATGAAAGGCACATAATGGAGGACGGCATCAATTTTTTTACCTTCCAGCGTAATGCACAATAAGACTCAAACTGATTAAACAAGTAAGTTTATTAAACAATTACAATCTTAAAAAATAGTTTTTATTTTTATTTTTACGTTGAAAGAGAAAAGAGTTAGGTAGAAAGAAGAAGTATTACATTGAAGAATTCAACCCTAATTATGATCTCCAACAAAAAGAGTACATTGGAGCTAACATTATGCGGAGGGCAAAGGTTCTTATTGTTCAATTAAGAACCAACTCGCATCAACTTCAGTTTGAAACAAGATGGTGGAAAAGGCCTAAAGAAGCTTGGGAAGAACTTGTGTGTACATTTGCACCTCTGGCGCAGTGGAATCGGAAAAACATTTCATTTTGGAATGTGATGCGTTCAAAGACTTCAGAGAAAGCTATGGGAACATGTTAGCATCGATTTCTTGGAATTGTCTTTTCAACTATGGGATTGTTGGAAGGTTGGGTCAACTCATCATCAGTTTGAATAAGAAAAACACTAAAATACAAAAGGCGAAAAACATGGAACTTATAGCCCCATAGACTATTTTACTCTTATGGACGTTAAAATATGATTTCGTTTCATTTTGAGGTTTATCCTCATGATATTATTTAGATTCGTTGCCTCTTGAATAAGTGTCTCTCCTCGTTTTCTATTGTGAGGTTTATCCTCATGACACTGTTCAAATTTGTCGTTTCTTGAATAGAGATCTCTCCCCTTCCATTTAACGCAGCACTCCCCTCCGTTTAACACCTTCATCATATATTTAATGCCAGCTATTTAACACCATCAGCAATCATTTACATAGTAATGTGCAAATACTAATTTATTTTTATATTTATCATTTAATTTTTAGTCAAACAAGAAATATCTAAAGGTCAACGCAACCTATCCAAGATAATAAAATGAAAAAATTGCATTATAAATTATTGCTTGATATTTATTTAATAATATACTTTCATACAAATTTTTGAGAAAACTTTCATAATATTATTATGATTCCACACATAAGGCTATTATACATAACTATCATTTTAATGAATAAAGCAATATAATTTTAAAATAAAAAATACAATTTATAAAAATTTCCAACTCTTTTGATAACCATTTAATGAAGAAAGAGAAAGATTCGGATTATCCACAATGTCATTAGAAAGTGGTCGATGTTTCAAATTCCAACTGGGATCCATCTTCAAGACAAAATTACGAATGATTTGAAAGAAAAACCATGTGAATAATAAATAGAGATAAAAATATATAAAAGAGCCGACCAGATAATTTATATTTATATTTATTTTTAATTTTTTAATTTCCTATCTTTTTTATCTTTTATATTCACAAAAAAGAAATAATGAAATTAATCCATAGTTAATTAAAGATTAAACTTGTAAATATTATAATATGTTGATTGATTAATCTTATTAATAATAAATTACTTAATAAATATTAATATTAAATTAATGTATTTTTTAATGTTTTCTATAATCAGAAAAATATATATATAAATGTTTATTTTTAAAATAATAATTAATAATATCTATTAATATTAATAAGGTAAGAAATACTTAATAATAATTAGTGATTTTAAAATCTTTTATTTATTTGTAGCAAAATAAATAAAGATTAATAAAATACAATAATTATTAAAGTACCTTAATTACTATTAATATTTGTTTTATTATATATAAAATTACATTAAATCTATGAGTTTCTAAGCTTTGATTTCTAAAATTTTTTTAGTTAATTATTATTTTATTTTTTTATTCAAGTCTAGAATTAATAATTTCGAATAATTTGATTTTGATTTTGATGTGTAAGATGAATGATTAGGAAATATTAATTTGATTTGATTTTATTATTCGATACTAAACAATAATTATTCTTAAATTAATTTTTATTTATTTGTGGTCAAATAGATAAAAATGGTTTAAGAATAATTATTAAAAGTAAATTCAGAAATTCTTATAAACACTTATTAAAACTTTAATAAGGGTTTTCCATTCATGATATCTTTATTTTTATTTGTATTTTAACTCTATTTTTATTTTTATTTTATAAACCTTAATCCCCACTAAAAAGTTTAAATTAAGAGAGGGAGAGAGACATACCATGATACTATATCTGATACTATACTTGGGAGGACGATGAAATGGAGGAACAAATTTGTTTGATCAAAGGTAGCCAACTATCGTTGATTTCGCTCCCTCCATCCCTGTTGAGATTCCTAGGATGCTTAATAATCTCAAAAGCTTCTCTAATCTTCCTTCTTCAATAGTGTTCTTCTCTTGTGATAATTCTTGCATCTTCTAAACACACATGGTGATTAGTTTTTGAGGAGTGCTCTACAAGGGCAGAGGTGCGAGATCTCCCATTCTTAATATCAGCCCCATGTTCTTTTAATATTCTTTGTAACGTACGTCCAGTTTCACCAATATAGATTTTTCCATATGAGCAATCAGTCTACCCCTTTTAGGTGCTCATGATTGATATCATCCTTAACTGATTGCATTCTTTGTCGTATTATTCCTATCGTTGAAAATTGCGCAAATATGTCCTTCTTTCCCAGAACCTTAGTAATCTTATCAGTAACACCATGTAAGGTAGGAAAACCCTACCACGAAAACCAATGGTAATTAAAAAGCTTCATACATATATAAACTGTGAACAACCCAGTCCTCTTCCCCTCATCCATGCAAGCAAGTTATGAAACTTCATTGATTCATTTTTATCTCTGCAGCATGCTAACGATATTGTATTGAGTTTTTGGCTAGATTCATATTAGTTATTAGTTTGGTTTTGACCAAAAAAATTTGCAAAATTTCTATAGTTGAACATTACAAATTGAAATTTATTATTTTAAAAAAATAATTTAATTTATTTTTCTTTAATTTGATTGACTATTAAATTAAACATGTTATTTTTTATTGCCTCATTTAATGAACCCTTGCAATAATAATAATAATGTACTTGTAGTCAATTCATAAAATCTTATTTTATTACTTGTAGACTATGTAATTTTCTCACATAGTTTGTGAGTGAAAATGGAGGAAGTTTTGATTGGAGATCAACTTTGGGACTTAAAATCAGATCACAAGCCAATTTATTTAAGTTTCAATTGGGCTGGAAAGAAGTAATTAGGGTAAAACACTCAGTGTGTTCAATAAAATCCTCCAAAGGGCATAATTCTTTTGACTCCAAAAAATTGTAACAGATTCAAAATAGCGCTAAAGAGGCTCTTCGAGAAGGAGAAAATCCAATTTCACGACCTACATAGTCATGAATTAACACATTTAATTCAAAGTGCATTTGCAGAGTGAAAAAGCGCAAAAATTAAGAAGTCAGAAACACATTTCTTTCCGGTTAATGTTTGGTTTGACGAGGAATGAAAAAAGGCAAGGAGAATGTGGAAATAGTCAAACAAAGATAACATAAAGTTCAAAGCTTACAAGCATATATTAAGAAAGAAAAAAAATGATTTCATGGTTTCAAGGAGAGAAGAACTAAACTTCCTTGGGAAAAATAACCCCAAATTATTTTGGAAGGAGCTCCAATCGAGAAAGATGCAAATTGAAAACAATGTTACAACTTCAAAATGGTTTGACTATGCAAGACAACTATATGAGTAGGATCCCAAGGTTGACCCTTCTCCCTTGGTCAACGCCGATGCACAATTCTTCACGGTGCAAGAGGTAGAGATGGGTATCAAGAAGTTGGGTGTTGGAAAAGAAAAAGACTTAGCTGAACTCCAAGCAGAGTATATAAAGTGGGGCTTAAAAATTCTTGCACCTCACATTACAATAATTTTCAACAACATCATACAACAAGGGTTCCCCACAGATTGGACAACTAGTCTGACAATACCTCTTTCAAGAGTGGTGACATCAATAATCCCTCCAATTATAGGACCATAATGTTAAACCCCTTGTTTGTAAGGTTATTTGGAAGCATGTTGGAAAATAAAATCAGCAAGTGGGCAGAAGAAAGAGATAAACGTGCTAAAGGACAAGCGTGTTTTAGATCTAAGCATTCTAGAGTTGATCATGGTATAACTTTAAGGCACATCATTGAAAATGTTTGGGAGAAAAAGGAAGAAGTCTTTTGTTTCTTTGTTGATTTCAGAAAAGCCTTTGACACGGTTTCTAGGGATAAGCTTTGGCACATAATGGAGGAACTTGGAGTTCCCAGGCATTTGAGAGAAGTTGTGCATAGGCTATATGAAGAGGTGAACGTCAAAATTAGAAATTCAGCAGGTATTTCTGAAAGTTTTAGAAGTGATATCAGGGTCAAACAAGGTTGCCCATTGTCTCCTAACCTCTTTGGTTTATATATCGACAAGCTTGAAGAGTGGTACAAGAGGGTGATTATATCCATTTGGGTTAGTTTGTTATAAGCCTTCTTTTGTATGTAGATGACCTTATTCTGATTGGTAAATCTGCTCTTGATTTGCAAGAGAACTTACTTTTCCTTGAGTATTTTTGTAGAAGTGTGGGGATGCAAGTCAATATCAGCAAAACGAAAGTAGTGATTTTCTCTAACAAAAGAAAACATAACCAACATAAGTTCTACTTTGAAGGCAACATTCTGGAAGAAATTGTAGATTACAAATACCTCGGAATTGAATTCAACAAAAATCTAAGCTTGGATGGATGTAGAAAGAAAAGAACTTTGGGGGGTTGGAAAACATTTTATGCTTTTCAAAATAGGTGGAGAGGCAGAGTTATGGGACTGGAAAACCACTCTAACTCTTTTTGGGCTTTTAGTGATTCTGGTGATTCTCTACAGTTGTGAACTGTGGGCCAACAATACATCTGACATGCAGTGGAAACAAATTGAGAAAATTAAAAAGTGTTTGTTTACAAAGAAATTCAAAATTAAAAGTGCAGTTCCTTATGCTATCTTTTTAAGTGAAACAAAGGTTGCTCCTATTGAAGTAATTGCTATGGTGCGGGTCATAAGGTATGTAAAAAATTGAGCAAATGGAAGAGAGAAAATGGCCCAAGGTTGTGTTTAATGACATATTGTGCACAAGAACGAAGACTTGGATGAGGAGAAATAACAAATGGTTTAGAAATGGGGCATTTGCTTGAGCATGTGTCCCACAAATAGTAAAGAGATGTAAGATTTTGTTATGGATAAGTTCCACAAATGTACTTGGGAGAAGGAGCTAGAGAGAAAGAAAAAGTATTATATTGAAGAGTTCAATCCCACTCATAATCATCAACAAAAAGTGTACATAGTGACCAATATTTCTCGGAGAGCCAAAATTCATATTGCTAAATTAAGGACTAATTCTCATCAACTCTGTTGTGAAATAGGGCGCTCGAAAAGGCCAAAAGAAGTGTGGAAGGAAAGAGTATGTATTTTTTGCTATTCTGGAAAAGTGGAAACAGAAAAGCATTTCATTTTAGAATGTGAGGCCTTCAAAGACAATAGGAAAAGTTATGCAGATATTTTGGCAACTAACTCTTGGGATAATCTATTCAGCGAGGGATTTTTCGAGAAGATGAGAGAGTTTAGTTCTTAAAAAAATCTCCATGGTTTAACACTAACTTCAGAGCGTGACCTCTTTAATGCTATTGCTATTGTACAAAGTGCAATGATGATTGCACAACATTGGTGTAACCTGAGCCTTTCACGCTAAATAAATATTTCAATTTTTTCATATTGCGGGTCTTTTGTCTTTTTGATCGCATAGTTCTACTAAATGTTTAAAGGTTCTCTCTTTAGTATTCGAAGCATGGTTTATTAATAATGATCTTGTAGCACATAATTTTATGTTGTATATAATAGGTTTATGCATATTTATGTTATTCTATTTTTTTTAATGTTAGGTTGTATTTAAAAAGATTTTTCCATGAGAAAATGATATTTTAATATTATTTTATTTTTTAAAGAGTATTGAAATAATATTATGAACAATCATATTAAGTTGTTTTGGTAAATTAAATAATGATATATAATATATAATCTAATTTAATATTAATGAATAACAAATATTACAAAAGAATTTTGTATATAAATGTACAATTTTTTACAATAATTTTAAAAGATTTACAGATCAGGTTGGATCTAGTGTGAATTGACTTTTGACATCAAATATATCCCTTTAATTGGACCCACGCTTTAAAATGACAACTAAATTGACTCTTTTCCCATAAAATATATCACTTTTAATGGACCCACACTTTGAAATGACAACTAAAAAAGTAATTATGAAAAAGTTAAGGACGAGTGAGAAGGTAAATGGTGAGTTGTCTTAAAAAAATCTCATACTTCATTTTTTTAAGTTTTTATTAATCACATAATAAAAAACCATTAAAAAAATCATTATTCGATAAATACATTTTTTATTCCATAATCTAATGTGAAGTTAATCTTGACTATTAATTATTTAATCATTTATATAACAACACTTTTTAATTATATTTAACACTGAAAAATTATATAATCTATTTAGATTCAACGTAAAGAATTTGCAGTGGAAACATGTTTAATACACATTAACATATAAATAATTATATGCTAAAATTAAATTGTGTTAACATAGAGAATGCGTCCACTTAATATTAAATTGGTTGCCATAAATATTCTATTAATTTTATTCAAATTTTTTTAAAAAATTGAATAAATATATATAAGAAGGGAATTATATAGACTATCTCCTACAATGAAACGAGTATACTTATATTAGAACCGATATCCAATCCATGTTAACATAGATGATAATGTTTGCAACCATAGATTTAATTATTGACTCGGATATGACGTTTTTAGGTTAATGTAGACATTTTATTAATCCTTCACAACTAACATATGTTTCTTCTCGACAATGGTCTAACATTTGACAACTTGCATATTTGTTTATTAGGCATATATTTGTTGGGAAATATTGACTTGCATATTTTTTGTTGACAGTCTTCAACAAAGATTTAATTATCAACGACCCTGCACTCTCACAACGTGCTTATTTTTCTTATTGACCATGCTTGAACATCTAATTATTTATTATTAACGTGTGCAACTCTTTCCATCTATTTTAGCTATATTTAAATTAAGCGGTAGGGACTAGCTACCATGTAGCACTTGTTTAATTACATATTTATTCTTTGATTCATCTCAAAAATTTTATTTGTAATAAGTCATTGGTATTCGATTAAAGTTCGATTTTATTTTATTTTTTTAAATATAAATTTTAATTTAACGTAATATTTAAAAGATAATTATTTTTACAATAAAAATGTATTTTTATCTTCGATTAGAGTGTATATTTTTATTTTCGATTAGAGTGTTGAAAATTGAGCTAATAGATAAGGGGAAGCCTACCACCCTGCTGCCTCTCTTTGCATTAAAGAGGGGATGGCATAGCCATATCACCCTATGTGCTTGTGCATGCCAACAAAGTTAACATTTCATCACATTGAGATGCCATTCTCCACTTTCGTTGGGCGCTCTTGCCTTCCTTATCGTTGCTCCAAGTTTTTATGCTACATATGAGGTGACTACTAGCTGCAAGTGGGATATTTTCACCATGACACTGGAATTTTTGGCTCATTAGTTTATGAAGGCATAAGACCCCTGGCTTGGAACCTCATCACACACATCTTTGGACAATGTTTCAAGTTTGGAGAATGGGAGAGGTCGAAGGATTTTCCAGTCTGGGAATTAAAAGTGTCCAGAGGAGAGGGGAACACTCACAACAACACTTCAAAGCTCAGTGGGTTGTCAACATAGGGGTAACTCATTCTATGTCTAGTCTTTACAAGTTTTCCAGCTTGATTTTCTCTACATGGTGGAATTATGTTCATGGTTTGTAGGGTTTCTTACTGCCATTGGAACCTTTTGGGTTCTTTTGATCATTTTGGTTTGTTTCCCCCACTTGGACCTACCCTCTAGACTAACCCCCTCTGTCACTTCTGCCTCACCCCATCCCTTGGTCAACCTAAGCATAGGGGTTAAATCTATTCATGGCTCTATCTGGTTTAGTTTGGCTTGGTTTATTGGTTTGTACCTCCTCTGGGGTTTTTCCAGCCTTGTTCTCTATCTACTTCCAAGAATTATGCCTCACCAATATATGTGCTCTCTCTAGGGTTCTGGAGGTCATGGACCTTCAGGAACATATCGTGCTCAGACTTAGGCCCAATATGTCATTGTTATCTTTCATTCTACTACATCTAAAATCCGGTTGGAAATCCAAAAAAATGGAAGTTTTAACCACCAATGACTATCACGCCTATTCTAAATATAAAATTTAAGGTGAAGTTGCTAGTTGGGTCTCAGATCCTCGCCACACCACCTGAAGTCATAGCCAACACCTTAATTCCATCACTCTCCATTGGAAAATGAAGATGCTCTTGGGCTGGGTATTCAAAGAAAAATACGAGGGCCACAATGAGATAATTGAATGCCTCAATGAAATCAAAAGATTCTAATGCCACTGACGCTCCTGCTTGGTCAGCCTTGATGCCCACTTGCCACATATAGAAGGTCACCTTCAGTGTGGCCTCAAACCTCCAGCAGGCTCAAGTTCTCAGGATCCAGCCCCAGTGACATCTTCTTACTAATGACGATCATCTAGTCTTCTTGTATTGTGTTTTGGTTTCAGAAATTTATTTTCTCTTATAGTTAAATATATGGCTAGTTGTAACTGCAGATGACATGTAGCAATTTTGATACTATTTTCATAGAGTTTCTTAAAAGTAAACTAGATAGAGGATTTGGATGGTTTGGATACATGTCAACTACCCTCACTGTTGTAGATATGGTTTCCCTAATGGCTAACCACGATGGTGAGTAAGAAAAATTGTGAATTTTGTATGACAATAGTTTTGAGGCAATAAACGATCTTAATTAACACAAAAATAACCATATATTTTAATAAATTGTTGTTACTAGAGTAAAGTGTCATTTATTTATTTTTACATTAAAACTTTAACTTTATTTAATATTTAAGAAATATTATATTTACATAAAAAAATTATTAGCTTTATATTTATGAAAACAAGCAAATTTTAACCTATTTTATAGCAACCAAAAAATATGAGCCAAAAAAATGAATTATTAATGAAGACAAAGATAATTAAATCTGACCTTTTGTGAATGAGCCACATAAATAGTATAACAATTGTTGTAAATTAATTCAAAATTGGGTAGATCCATTATGAAAAGGAATATTAAATGATCAATAAATTCATGACAGTTATTAAGTTGAACTTTAGAGCCTAGTATGAGAGAGATGTTATAGTATTTGTAAATGAGTGTAAACATTTAAATATTCAATATGAAAGAGATGTTGTAATGCTCGTAAAATGAAGCATTAGATGAAAATAATAATAATAAGTAATAAAAATAATAAATCAATTCAATTCAATTTGTTGTATTATAATTTTTTTTCTTATTGATAATATTACAAACAATTATTTCCAAAAACAAAACATAATATGTATATCACATTAAAATAATTTTAGATAATAATTATTCATTTTTGTAATCATACAATTTATAACATATAGTTAATTGGGATTATCTCATGTGGTTGGGTGATATAATTGTTATCTTCTCATCCAAGTTCAAATCTCAACTAGTGAAGTCATGAGCTATAACACCTTGATAATTATTATTGTAATGACTTCGTGTCTATAAATATTAATGTATTAAATAAATATACCCATAAACTAGCTTAATAATAACAATCTAAAAAAATAAAAACAAAAACATAACCTATAATCAATAAAAAAATATAAAAACTTGTTATATAAAAATGCTTTTAAATATTGAAATTTCAAATTTATATAAATTCATTAATAAAAATATAAAAATAATTCAATCTTTTTCACAAAGTTCCTATGTTTTAGACCTTCTATATTATTAGTACTTGTTTGATAATCTTATTAGTACTAGATTGATAAGATGTTAAAATTGATCTTATTAGTACTTGTTTGACCAGAAGTTAAAATAAATTTATGTTAGTTTAAACCATATAAAATAAATAATTAGGAAGTTAAAATAAATATATGTTAGTTTAGACCATTTAAAATAAATGAAATTCGTTAAGATGGATTTCAATACCACATAATTTTGGGTTTAAAAAATTATATTCTATGTGTTTTTAATTTTTATAAGTTATTGAATTTGTTAAGCTAAATTTTTATTATAATTTTTTTATTAATTAATAAATAAATAAATAAATAAATATATATATATATATATATATATATATATATATTAAAAAGTAAGTTATTTTGTAAATAAAATATTAATTTTATTTTATATCATTGGTTTTTGTCATTTTATTTCTTTTCATTTTTGTATTTTTATTTTTTTAAGTGTAAAGTGATAAAAACAAATGCTACATAGTAGTTAGTCTCTACTACTTATTTTAAATATAGTTAAATTTAAGTAAAAATATTAAATTTAAGTTAGTGTTAAGGTTTAGATTTAGATCAATTTAGATTTTACTCATTAATAAATTGAGGTTTGCAAACTTTTGTGGGTTTGACTTTTAATATTAGATTTCGAAAGTAGCTCTACAGTAGACATTTTGGAGTGTTGATGTTTCAAGTCTACAACAAGACTCATCGGGAGTGTTGATGTTTCAAGTCTATGTTTCAAGTCTACAACAAGACTCATCGTCAAGACAAAGGTCAAGAAAAAACATAAGAAAATGATAAGATAAATAAAGAAAGAGAATTACGAAATAAGTCAACAATACCAATAACATACAGGAGATGAAAACCAATTTTAATTTATTTGAAAATTAATTATATTTCTTTATTAATTTAAATTTTCTTTTTATAACTTTTATGTTAATTATATCATTATTGAATTTTTTTGAAACAAATAAAGGGAATTCTAATTTTTTTTAAAATTTGTTTTAAAATTTTGTACTTAAATGTGTTTAAATATAATAATATATTTAATTTAAAATATATCAGTATATTTAAATAAATTTAAATATACTAATCATTTTTTATATCTATTAATATATTTAATAATTTTTTATATTAATATTTAAACTCATGAATAAATGTTTAGAAGAATAAACCTATTAATATATCTAAATATAGAATTTAGATATATTAATATATTTAAATTTAATTAATTTTATAAAAAATAATTATATTATTATTAATATTTATTTATTAGGTTATATTATTAATATTATTTATGGAAAATGATGTGGATAGTGGAAATGAAAGGGTGGAGTTGGTTACTAAGAGAGGGAGGGTTAATGGTTGGAAAAACCTGTTGTGAGTAGGGAGGGAAGGTCAATGGTTGGAACAACCTTGTGTGAGCATTGAGACCCAAATTTTGTTGACTTCAATTCTGTTATCTGTGTTAAGATTGTTGGGATGCTTCATGAACTCGAAGCTTCCCACATCTTTTTCTTGTAATAATGGTTTTCTTTGGAGATTATTTCAGTATCTTCTAGGCAAATATGGTGGTTAGTCTTGGAATAATGCTCGGCGAGTGCAGAGGATCTTATTCTCCCATTATTGATATCATCCGCATGTTCTTTGAGACAGATTTTGGAGGATCTCCCTATTTATCGAATGTAACATTTACCACAAGAGCATTTGACTTTGTACACACCTTTTTGTTGCAAGTGATCTACATCTTTTTTTACAGATTTCATCTTATGCCTCATGTATTTTGTTAGTTTTAATTATGCATTGTGGCAATGGAGAATTCAATCCTACCGAACAACAATAATAATGTTTTATTAGTTCTTCACATACCATGAAGTATAAAAATAGTTTTCAATGAACATTTTCATTAACTCTAGTTGATTTTTAAAAATATATTAGATTTTCTATAATTTATTATATTGTTTTGAAAAATTAAATAATTATAAAAATGTTATAATTAAAGAAAACATTTATTTATTTATTTAACAAGTGTAATATGTAGCATTGCTACTTAGTACCTATCTCTTATGCAAAAAAGTAAGAAGTTATTATAACTAAGATAAAACGATTACTACGATATTTCAAAAAAATATTTAGGCTATAAATACGAAAAAATAATATTTTATTTTTTAAACTTATTGGTCTCATAAATATATCACATGTGTAGAGAAAACATTAAAATTGTTGGTTTTTTTGTTGCTTACGTGTAGTTTAAGGGTTGTCCTAGTTGCGAATTTTTCTAGTTCACACATACAATAATGTTTAATAAGATTAAATTTGGTTGATAGAATTTTTAAAAAAGGCAACTAAATTGTTTTATTGGCTTTAAAATTTTATTTATATATTTGATTTAAAAATAAAATAAAATAAAATGATAAATCATTCTGATTTTTTATGAGCTTAAAGGTTTAGAAGTTGGTATTGTAATAAATATTTTTAAATTATGATTTAATATGGGTGTCTATGGGATATCTATAATAATAAATAAATAGACAAAATTTAATTGAATTATTGGATGTTTTGGCCCTTTTAGAGATATATTTCTCGATCATTTTTGTCTTATATTTAGCAGAGAATTGTAATCAAAATAACATAAAATATATTTTTCTTATTCCATTGGAAATATTTACAAGTGAATTTGATCAACCAACTTACTATGTGATTGAGTACTTAATAATGCAATTGATCTTTATTATATTAAAGATACTTTTTGAAAAATATCATAAAAGAGATTGCGTTCATTTGTAATAACAACTTTCTATATGATTACTAATTATATAATTCATATAATTCCATTTATTTTGATGAAAAAAATATTTTAGAAATATTATTATTACTATTTTTAATTAGATTTTGATATATAATAATAATTAATTTTTTCACCATGACACTGGATTTTCTAGGCTCATTAGTTTATGGAGGCCTAGGCCCCCCTGGCTTGGAACCTCACCACAAACATGTTTGGATAATGTTTCAAGTCTGGAGCATGGGAGAGGTCGCATGGATTTCCAGTTTGGGAATTAACGGTGTCTAGAGGAGAGAGGAACTATGAAAACAACACTTCAGAGCTCTGTGGATTGTCAACATAGGGGTAACTCATTCTATGTCCAATATTTGCAAGTTTTCCAGTTTGATTTTCTCTGCATGGTGGAATTATGTTCATGGTTTGTAGGGTTTCTTAGTGCTATTGAAACATTTTGGATTCTTTTGATTATTTTGTTTGTTTCCCCCACCTAGACCTATCCTCTAGACCCACCCTCTCTGTCACTTCTGCCTCACTCCATCCCTCAACCTAAGCATAGGGGTTAAATCTCTTCATGGCTCCATATAGTTTAGTTTGGCTTGGTTTATTGGTATGTACCTCCTCTGGGGGTTTTCCAACCTTGTTCTCTATCTACTTCCAAGAATTATGCCTCACTAGTGTATACATTCTCGCTAGGGTTTTGGAGGTCATGGCCCTTCAAGCAGACCTCATGCTCAGACTTAAGCCTAATATGTCATTGTTATCTTTCATTCTACTACATCTAAAATCTGGCCGAAAATCCAAAAAATGGAATTTTTAACCACCAATGACTGTCACGCCTATTTTGAATCTAATATTTAAGGTGAAGTTTCAAGTTGGGTCTTAGACCCTCGCCACACCAACTAATGTCGTAGCCAATACCTTAATTCCATTACTCTCCATTTGCAAATAAAGATTCTCTTGGGATGGGTACTCAAAGAAAAATATGAGGACCGCAATGAGATCATTGCATGCCTTAATGAAATCCAAATAGTCTAATGCCACCAGCGTTCCTTCTTGGTCAACCTTGATGCCCGCTTGCCACATATAGAAGGTCACCTTCAATGTGGCCTCAAACCTCCAACAAGCTCAAGTTCTCAGGATCCAACCCCAGTGACTTCTTTTGACTAATGACGATTGTCCAATCTTCTTGGATTATGTTTTGGTTTCAGAAATTTATTTTCTCGTATAGTTAAATATATGGCCGGTTGTAACTGTAGATGACATGTAACAATTTTGATATTATTTTCATATAGTTGCTTAAAATTAAACTAGCTAGAGTATTTGGATGGTTTGGATACAGGTCAACTTCCCTCATCGTTGTCGATTTGGTTTCCTTAGTGTCAAACCACGATGGTGAGTAGGAAAATTTCTGAATTTTGTATAACAATAGTTTTGAGGCAATAAAAGATCTTAATTAACACACAAAAAACCATATATTTTTAATAAATTGTTGTTACTAGAGTAAAGTGTCATTTTTTTTTGACATTGAAACTTTAACTTTATTTAATATTTAAAAAAGATTATATTTACATTAAAAAACTTTATTAGATTTTATATTTATGAAAAAAAGCAATATTTAACCTATTTTATAACAACAACAAAAAATATGAGCCAAAAAAAATGAATTACTAATGAAGAAAAAGATAATTAAATATGACCTTTTGTGAATGAGCCACATAAATAATATAATAATTATTGTAAATTAATTCAAATTTTGGTAGATCCATTATGAAATACATATTAAGTGATCAATAAATTCATGACATTTATTAAGTCGAACTTTAGATCTTAATATGGGGGAGATGTTATAGTATTTGTAAATGAGTGTAAACATTTAAATATATTCAATATGGGAGAGATGTTGTAATGCTTGTAAAATGAAGCATTAGATGAAAATAATAATAATAATAAGTAATACAAATATTAAATCTATTCAATTCAATTTGTGGTATTATAATTTTTTTCTTTTTTTTAACAGAAACGGTTATTTTTATATTGATTCAAAAGGTACGAGGCTTATGCTCGGAGGTGTTACATCTAGAGACCCAATGTCTAGGGGGTTTCCGATCAAGCAAAATTTACCTACTCTGCTTCTTACAGTCAATCTAGTAATTTCCCAAAGACTAGAAAACCTTCTAATACAAACAAATTGTTGCAACAAGAGACAAAAATACATGACAAAGGAGAGGGGCCGGCTAAGGCAGAGGATCCCATGAATCCCCATCTTCGCAGAGGAGAAATCTTGCTTGTAAAGAGACAACAATGTTAGCTTCAATGTTCGCATATTTGTTATTTTTTTGAAGGACGTGAAAGAACTAAATTCTGTCAAAGGAAACGATCAGCTTATTGATGCGAGCAAACAACTGCTGCAGACAGAGGTATTTAGGGACCGATTTTGTCATAATCAAACCAATGAGGAGTTGTGAATCTCCAATGAATCGAGCCTCCTTCATTCCATGTTTTTGCAGCTGTTTCAAGCCTTGGAGGAGAGCCATGGATTCCACTTGATTGTTCGAAGTAATCCCCAAACCCCAGGCATAGTGGGAAATGATTTGGTATAAAGGGCAACGAATAATTCCTCTACCTCCGGCCTTCCCCGTATTCCCCTTTGCTGCAATGTAAAAAAACATAGTGTGGATATCTATGCTCCTTCTCCATTTGTCAAAGTCCTCATCCTCTAATATGATTTGCCATTCTTCTATGCACTTCTCCATACTGTGCCCAGTGGGAAGGTTTAGCCCCAACTGCTGGCACTAATCCCTACCTTGCTAGTTTAAGCTACAAACCTACTTTTGGTTCACCTTGGCCTGCATTATTTATTTGAATAAGCTTTTGATTTTCACAATGATTTTCTGTTGGCTTAGTGCCTTCTCTTGAAATATCCAATTGTTTTTTTCAGGCCAAATCTTCCAGCAAATGAGCGCAGGGATAATCATCCACCCCTCGTTTGGCTAGCCTCTCCCGGGGAAGGACATAGGAAACATGTCTCCCAAATTAGACAACATACCCATGATGGTGATTGGGAGGATGGGGCTGTTGTTCCAAACCAGCAAGATTTCATTCCAAATGTCTTGAGCGTAGAGGCACTCGAGAAAAATGTGGACCAAATTTTCCTCCCGTTGTTGACAGAGCGGGCACCAAGAGGGGCCGTGGAAGCCACAAAGTTGTAGGTTTTCAGCTGTGAGGATACTGTTGTGCCCCAACTGCCAGGTGAACATGTCAATCTTTAGAATGATTTTAACCTGTCAAACCCCTTTCCAAATCGCAGGGTTGTAGGGGACAATGGGAATGGCCTTAAGGCACTTGTAGCCTTTTGCTACGGAATAGCATCCCGTCGAGGAACCCAAACCCCTTTTGTCTTTTTTTTTCTGGAGTTTAGAGGGGCTTTCCCAGCCAACGCTACCATGAATTTGGCCCACGCTTGCTCCAAATGAGCAGGCATCTCTATATTTTTCCACCCTGCCCAGTTGTTGATGTCCCACTCAAAAATGTCCCACATCGTGCGTCGATCATCTGCGATCATCCACGTTCTTAGCTGCTGCAACTCAGGATCATCCTCGATCGCTTCTGCGTTCATGATCCTATCCTCCCACTGGCTGATCCACTTCCAATTGCTTGGAATCCAGAACAAGCATTCATGCATCAACGGGAGAGCACGCTTGCACAACTGATGGATCGGGGACCCATGTCAATTAGCTCAGAAATTCTCCAGGCTGCGAATATGCTTTCCAAAGATGTATTTTTTCCACAAATAAATTTGTGCCCATCCCGGATTCCTTGCTACCTGCCGCCATAAGATCTTGGGCCCCAGAGCGATATTATGCTATCTGAGGTCTTTTATGTGGAGGCTACCTTCCAGCAGTGGCATAGCGATCTTATCCCAGCTAACCCACGAAATTCTATTAGCGTTATTCTTACCTCCCTTCTAGAAAAAAGAGCAAATTTATTGCTCCATCTTGCGAAGAATGCACACCGGAGCCAACAGAATAGAGCTCTAAAAGATTGGAAGACTATTAAGGACTGACTTAATGAGAACAGTCTTACCTACCAGGTTGAGCCACGATGTGCCCCAGGCTTGCATTTTGAGCTTGAATTTGTCCAGCAAGGGGTACCAGTCCCTCCCAATCTGGCAACCCTTAAATATTGGCAGTCCAAGGTATTTCAAAGAAACCCATTTCATGGAGCCTTTGAAGCCAAAAATCCTGGTGATCGTGCTTAGCTCGAGTCCAGAAATGTTCCAAGCATAAATGAAACATTTTCTCGTGTTAAGTTCTGTAATATTCCCAAATGGGAAAAACATGATTATAGTGCAAAATACTGGAATAGCAGTGTAAAACATCTTATAAAAGCAAGAGGCCAATATGGTGTTTTACACTGCTATTCCAGTATTTTGCACTATATTCCTACTTTTCCCATTTAGGAATATTACAGTGGTATCAGAGCATAATCTTGGCTCAGCTTGTATATCTTGAAAAGCCAATATGTCATCAGAAGAAGGAGATCCTCTTATTGATAGAGAGAAGAGGTATCAAATAAGAAGACAATGGAAGTTTGACTATAAAAATGATAAAGAAGACAAGGGTAAAACTCCATTATCAGGAGAAGATGAGGAGAAGGATTTCCCTAAGATTCTTCTTAGAACCATGCAAGACATTGATAGAGAAATAAAGGAGATGATGATGGATAGATACAAGGAATCCCCTAAAGGATTTCTGCATGGTGAAGGCTCCGACATTTCTCATCACTGGAGTGATCAACCAGTGAAGAAGCAGCAAGTTTCCCAATGCTCTACAATTCCTACATTCTTAGTAGTGGGAAATGAAGGGTTTCAAGAACAAGAATCTCTTGAAGACTATTTCATGGAGTATGAGTCTCAATCTTAGATATTCAAGGATCACTTGAGCTTTCAAGAATTTTTTCATATCAAGGACAATAGGAGACCCATGAATCATAATAGAGGTGGAGGATTCATTCAGAATCATGATCTACACCGCACTATAGGCATATTTTTCTTACCCAACTTTGGCAGGTCATCTAAATGCACTGCCAAATCATGGTTAGAGAAGCTTGACATCTACTTCCAGCTAAACAAAGTACTGGAGATGGAGGCCATTAAGATAGTAGCACTGCACCTTGAGGGTGAAGCACATGATTGGTGGTTCCATGGCTTGTCTACATTGGGTCATGCCAATGTGACTGCATATTCAGAGTTCACAAGGAGGTTGGTGGAGAGGTTTTATAGAAGAGATCCTGAGGCACCATTCATGGGGCTTGCAAAGCTCAAACAATCAGGTAATCCAGAAACTTACATTTATGAGTTTTTAAAACCTTTTGTTATGGTCCCCTGATTTATCTGCAGCAAGAAGGGTCTATATGCTTGTTGATGGGTTAGAAGAACCTCTTCATGGGTTGGTTAAGTCTACCAAGCCCACTACCCTTCAAGATGCCATTGGAAGGGACAGAGATCTACAAGATGCCTTGCCAAAAGCAAAGGCAACATTTCAACAAAAGTCCTCTTTTCCATCAAAGGGAAAAGATGAGAAGGTGTAATATTCCCAATTTTTCACATGATATTTGGAATATTAGAGTTCTCAATAAACTTAATTAATTAATTAAAAAAAAGGGTGGAGGGAACCATAATCCTCAATATGAATAAATATCCACTTATCATGTGTGAATGTGGATTAATCAAGCATAGATCTAAAATCATGGAGTAGTGGAGTAGCTCCATTAATGGAGATCATGTCTCATTTATGAGATAGATTATGGAGGGTGAAACAGTCAAATAAGATAATGGATCTTAAATGTAAAATTACGAGGATCTTGACAAGGTCAACTGAGATCATAGTGCATTCAAAGAAGATCATAAAACACTTATGATAAGATAGTGGAGGAAGTGATGCATTTAATGCATACATGATGGAGAGGGTGATCACCCCATATGAACATGATGGAGGACATGGAGAAACAATGCATTCAACCATGGAGAATTATGTTCACATGTACAATGCAGTTTTGGAGTGGGCCTAGGCTATGGAAGGCTCATATCTATATAATGAAGGTGAAGGCACATTAGAAGGCATGATTTGGATTATTCATTTCTTGATCTGTTTAGATCTAGATTTGTCTTAGGACATTTCTATGCAGGGTTTGGTTGTTTTGCAGAGTTTGCAGTGTTGTTTAGCATAGGTTGTTCTCAAGCGGGAATCCCTCCTCTTTCATAGAGTAGCTCTTGGAAGATGGTTGTACTACATTCCTTATTAGGCATTGGAGCCATCTTCAGGAGGTTGTTTCTGGCATTCAGCTAGGAAACCGGTGGAGGATTAATCCTACCACTTTGTTCTTCACATTCAGCCTTTCAGGAGCATTAGATCTATATCCGGCATTCAGGCCATTGGGTTATACCTCCATGCAACAGTAGTCCCTTCAAGGATTGCACAGTCCAGTCTTGTAGATCTATTGGAGGAAGGAAGTTTCCAGTATTTCAACTGGAAATCCTATGAGGGATCACCTCCTCACATTGGATCTATTGTTTCCATCATTCAGGAGCTAATTTGACACATCTAGCAATATGCTATTGAGCCTCCGTCTCTTACATCACATTTTTATGAAGTTGTTGTTCATCCAACATCTATTTTTAGTGGAGGAGATTGGAGGAGCTAGATCTTGAGCTTTTAGCACAACGATCTAGTGAAGGGATCAACCCTTCTTGTATAGATCTGATTGTGCATCATTGCAGCCATCATATCATCAGATCTATCTTCAGATTTGCATTCCCAGTAGCATATATGTGAAGCTCTAAGAGGGTGGTTTTATTAGATTGACAGATCTGAGAAACCCTTTCTGGGTTATCTTGGGAATCCATCATTGAGCCTTGATCTACATTTTTAGCATTATCTAAGCTCCCATACTACCTAGATCTAACTTTCTATCTTACTAGCAGTTGCAGCAGGGACAACGCAGTTTACCTTCCAGCAGTTCAACAGTTATGCAGTCCCTCTTGTGGGATCATTGCAGGGTCATTCTAGGCCAACCCTTTGGCTTGGGTGTCTCATATTTTGAGCACTGTTGTACTTGCTTTTTCACTTCCTGTTTAATAAAATGGCTCAGCTATTTCTGTGCATTTTGATGTGTATATAGATTTATTGTTTACTTTGTTGCAGTTCTTATATTGTGTTTCAGTATTACTGCATTCTCCCTTTTTGGATATTACAAAAGGCCACTCTTTGAAAGGAGAGCCAAAGTAAAAAACCTCTTAGTGATGATGTTCGAAGATATTTGAGGAGAAGGAAGATTTTCTTCACATGCACAGAATCTTGGGCACCCGGACATAGATGTGTAGCAGGAAAGGTACACTACATAGAGGTCTTCTCAGATGATGAGGAGGAAGAAGAAGAAGAACCAGAGAGGGGTCAAAGTGCTGACATAGCAAGAGATGGTCCATCACCATTAGGATATGGGAATGGGGCATTTGCTCCAATTGGAGGGGCTCTTGCATAATTGAGAGGAGTACCCAAGTACTTGACCTTGAGGGTTTGAGGTTCCATCTTAGATCAGAGGGTTTCTGTTTTGGTTGATAGTGGGGCTATTGACAATTTTATTGATGCCCAACTAGTGCAGAGGAGAGCAATACCCACTGATGACTTTGAGGGATTTTCCGTTTTGGTCCCAGGAGATAGAACTATGTAGTGCATGCATTATGTTCCATCCTTATCTGTCATCATGGGGACATATAAATTAACTGATGACTTCTTTGTGGTTGACATACCAGACACCAATGTGATCTCGGGTGTACAGTGGTTGATTAATTTGGGAAAGATCACCACAGATTGGGAGACTTTGTAGATGGAATGGATGGATAGAAAGAGTGGTAAGACTCATATGATTAAGGGCATGCACACATACCCCTCACATACAACTTCCACATAGAAATCAGAGATGGATTTTCGCAGTGGGAGCAAGGACCTAACAGTCCCATTTATTATGCACATGACTTTGGCCCACGGGACATTATTGTTTTGTGGCAAACCACCTGGGAGGCCACCTGATCCAGATTTGGTGAGGCATGTCTCACATCATGATGCACCATTCATAGATCCAGGAGGAATGGGGGCATTGGGAGGCCATGATACATCACTGAGAGTCTTGGGTAGACTCAAGGAGGAAGGATACATTCTCCAAACATCATCATTACCCACTCTCATTTCAAATTCTGGGCTGAGGAAGGAGCAACATGGGGAGGATATCAACCTTCCAACATATGACTTCGGCATTAGAGATGCAAAAGAGAATGGAAAACATATGACAAATTTTCTTTGTGATATTTCATCAGCGATGTCACTATAGAGGATAGATCCATATTGGAAATCCTAGCTGTTGGTGGATTATTCCAAGGATCTTTTTACATGCATGATACTTGAAGACCAGCTACATGAAGAGGGCTATTCAGTCCAAGATGAAGTCATCTATTATCATGGTAGGATATTCTTATCCATAGCTTCCAAGATCAAGGAGAAGTTACTACAAATAGCACATGAATATTTTCTCTTCAGCCATACTTATTCTAGGAGAGCATACCACTCCATCATGGAGGGCTACACTTGGGAAGGCCTTGAAGAGGAGATATATCAGCATTTGAAAAGATGCATGGGCCATGTGGAGATGGGAGAGATATATAACTCTATGGAGTAGTTATCACAACCACCTGATTCCTCTTTTGGAATGAGAGGGAATCTATCTATGGAACACTCCATTTGTATGAGCAGAAATTTTGGTAAGGAACATGTTTATGAGCATGATGTTTCACTTGATTATTATTTGCATTCCTTTACCATATATATGCAGGCCATATCTCCAAGGAGGAGCATTCTTCCATATAAAATTCATGGCCAACTTTGGGCCATAAACATTTCTGAACATGGCCACTCCCTTGGAGGATATAGGGAGATGATTCACCACTCTTGGTGCACTCCAAAAGCACCAAACATTTCTCACCTTTCCAGCACTTGTGAGAAGAATTGGGAAGCAAGTAAGTGGTGGGGAAACCACTTACCGTATCATTATCTGATGCAGTCAGAAGATATACTGCTCTGGTTCCACATGTGGGACTATGATCCACCTCCATTTTTGCATATTTCTGTTTATATGCACTTGGTTTTGATCCCATACAATGATGATGTACTTATTATTTTTATGGGAATGTTTGGAGGGAGGATGGAAGGACTAAATGTGCCCTTTGGGAGAGATATTCTCCATGTTTATTATGCTACATGTTTCAGGGAGAACATTGGGAAAACCATGATTGTTTCATTGGATCTATTGCCTCCTTGTGGGATGAATCATTTACATCTCATGAGAACTTGGGAGGAGCATTTCATGGAGGGATGGATTGGGAGACACTTAGATTATGAGGGAATCTTATCACATGGAGGTGTCACCAATAATGGAGGAGGAGAGTTGCAACACTCACCTTGTCAGTTGCTTAAGGACAAGCAATATTTGGGAGGGGAGGTCTGTAATATTCCCAATTAGCCATGAGCTAGTTGGAATATTAAATTTTTCCTTTGCTTTCTGTTTAATGAATAAGAGGATAATGGAGATCTATAAATCTCCTTAATAATGAATAAATCAATGCCAATGTGAAAAGAAAACATATTGGCAGCTTAATTGAGCAACCTTAGGTGTGAAAAGGGGCTGGAACACCTTGACTGGGTTAACTTTGACCAAATCAACAACGCTGTCATGGAGTAGTGGCATTCAATGAGGGACACCACAATTTTAGATGGAGACACATTGCATGGAAGTAGTGTCATTAATGGATGGGGCTTAGGGTTTCGAAGCTCATTTCTTATAAAAGGAAGAGGATGGAAACCATATTCATTATGTATTGGTATATGATATTTCTGAATATATGGGCTGTTTAGACATATAACTTTCTTTGGCTGTTTAGTTGAGATTGCAAGTGTTGTTTAGCACAGGGTGTTCCTGATCGGGAATCCCACCTCTTTCCTTGAGAGGCCTCTTGTAAGAGCATTGTACTTCACTTCCACTTTTAGGCTTTAGGCCAAGCTTCATCTTAAATCTACAATGCAGATCCTGTTGAGGGTTGAGTTGTGTTGGAGGTTGCAGCAGTGGAGAACATCTTTGGGTCACTTCAATGCTTATTTTCAGTGGAGAATGGTTCCTTTCCATTGGGAGGATAGTAAAGAAGGCCCTTGAGCCTTATTTAAACATTTTGCATCAGGCCACATAGTTATTTTTCCCTACAACGTAGTTTCTGTCTTGGACTGCGTTATTTTGAGGGAGGAGTTGCCGGGTGGTTTCAATACACCATTTGGAGAGAAGTTTTTCTAGTGAGGGGATCAACCTTTCATTTATAGGATCTATTGTAGGAGTCTATTCTATTTGTCATATCAGATCAGCCACATCTTTCCAGCTTTTATGTTGCAGTGAATATTCAGCCCTAGGGCTTTAGATCCCATTTGTGTTATGGTGTATTTCTGAAAACCCTTTTGGGGTTCTTTTCTAGAGGTTGTTTAGAGCCTTGATCTTCATTGTACATTATCTTTGAGGCATATATCAGCCCTTCATATTTTTATGTTCATTTGCTATAGCAGTGCACTTTATGACTGCGTTGTAGCAGTCTTCCAACATTTTGATATATAGTAGCAACACCTCTTTTGAGGGTTTTATCCATTGGAGGCTTGTTATATCTTGTTGTACATCTTATGGACCATTTATTATGCATATTTTGATGTTGTTATAATGATTAGAAGGTCTCCATATTGGCCGCTTGATTTTATATGATGTTTAACACTGCTATTCCAACATTTTGCACTATATTCTTGCGTTTCCCATTTGGGAATATTACAGTGGTATCAGAGCATAATCTTGGCTCAGCCTGTGGATCTCAGCCATTATGTTATCAGGAGAATAAGAAGAAGGAGAAAGAGATCAGAATGATGGAAGGAATGAGTTTTATCTCATCTCTTTTCATATCTAAGAGGGACCTCACCAAGGAGGTCAAGCAAAGAAAAGTGGAGAAAGACAATGAAACCACACTAGGGTTTCAAGATGAGGAAGGTCCATGTACTTCCTATCAGCAGAAGAAAGAACTGTTATTGCATAGATCTCCAAAGCAATACACTATGCCCTTTTATTTTGAAGAAGAATACAAAATGCATGGAGATGGAGGACACTTAGATCATGAGATTCTAAGTGAGTATCTTACAGAATACAGATCTCAATCAAGAGCTTTCAAGGAGAATCTAACTCTCCCACAGTTAATTCAGCTCAAAGAAGAAAGAATACCTTGCAGCAATAGATTTCTCTTGTCTACATTTGATGGGTCATCCACATGCACAAAAAGATCTTGGGGAATGAAGTTGGATGCATTCTTCCTACTACATCTAGTAGTAGAAAGAGAAGTTGTTGAGATTGTAGTGCTGCACCTTGAGGGTGAAGAAAACATTTGGTGGTTCAACCATTTGAGTCACACACGAGTGACTTCATATGAAAATTTTACTCAAAGGTTGATCAAGAAGTTTAATAGAAGAAAACCAAAGGAAGAGAAACTTCCACCACCATTTGCTGCAGGAGAACTTACATCAGGAGAAGGAACACTTACATCCTTGCAAAGTGGTCTTGATCTCTTGATCTCTTGACACTTGGAGTCCCATGCATTATTCAAGAGATGCATGAGAAGGAGGAGACTTATACCAGTGTTGATGCATCCATAGAGGAGCGGCCATCATCATCAGTAGTTGGGAAAGTCATCACACCGGAGGAAGGAACCCTTGTAGCAGTACAAGATATTCTCAAGCTTTACCAAGGGATGCACATATTTCCATTTCCTATTATTACAACACATCATATGGGGGATTGTGGAAACATGTTATCAGGGCAAATGCATGACCTAGGGTCAAAGCACCTTGCTGATTTGGAACATCAGACTATCACTACGCTAAGGAACCTTGATTTGTTCAAGGAGGAGATGTACATTAATCCTAGTATGTCATTATTGAGTTGCACACAACTCTGGGGGTTGGAGTGTAGATTTTTGAAGGATAGGGTCCTAAACAATCCAATGCATAACTATATGTTCAACATTGAGCATAAACATGAGACATCATATGCACCATCATGGAGATCGACATCGCTGTCATTGAGCAGCAGTGATGAGTTGGGGGCCCAACTAATATTGAGACATTATGATGACCAATACACTTGTGTAGCAGTAGATAGGTAGATGGTTGGTGAGAGACATTTATGTTGATGTATGTTTATGTTATTGATTATTGATTTTGTGGTCTGTATGACTTCTTTCTCTCTCCAGCTGTTTAGCTGAGATTTTTGTGCTCCCAAGAGGGAATCCCACCTCTTTCGTAAAGGAGCCTTTAGGAAGAGTATTGCACTACATTTCCACATTCCGACATTCTTGCCAAGCATCAGTCTTCAGCTACAACGCAGTTTCTATTCAAAGTTGTGTTGTGTTGCAGGGTGTTGCAGTGGAGGATTGAGAGGGTCACTTTCAGTGTTGTATTTTCAATGGAGGGGCATCCTTTCCATTGGGAGGCCAACAAGGAAGACCCTGGAGCTTCATTTTTTGGCACCTGTCCAATATATTTCCACCTCCTACAACGCAGTTCCATCATTAAACTGTGTTATTTCTTTGGGCATCTGTAGGGGAGGTTTTAGTGCTTCAGTTGGAGGGTTAGATCTTTAGTGTTGGGATCAACCTTTCACTTGGAGGATCTATTGGAGGAGGTCTATACATTTGTACATTAGATTCAGCCACCTCCATCCAGTTATTCATTTGCAGCTGTAATTCAGCCCTAGGGCTGCATTCCATATTTTTGGTGTTTTGGGTATTTCCAGAAAACCTTCCTTTTTTGTTTAGGAAAGGTGTTTAGGAGTCTAGATCTTCACTCCCAGCCTTATTTGAGCTATATAACATTAGATCCATATTTTTATATCTTTTTGTAGTATTTTATGCCCTAAAAATGCGCTGTCATGGCTCATAGCATTTGTATAGCAGTGTATTTCTCATGTATTGACATATTTGCTTAGAGGAGGCTTGTGTTGTACTACTTGAGTGACTTGATCCTCAAGATATTGTTCCTATTATTTGCTGATATGTTTAATAAGATGGTTGCACATTTGTCTCATGTAATGGTGTATTGATGTATTCACTGCTATTGTCCATGTTTATGTGCTATATTGTTGCTTTCCCCATTTTCACTTCCAGAAACGAGGCAGTAGCGATCAAGATCCAGCTTGAAGCGGGAGGCCAAGCTGGAGGAAGCACCCCCTAGTAGGATTGAGTCATCAGCAAAGAGTGCATGGTTGATTTCTTTGACTCCCCCGGTGATTCTAAGACACATAATCACTTGATCGATTCGTCTTTTCTCCAGCATAAAAATGAGGAAACAGGCTTGTATGACAAAGAGAAGGGGGGATAGAGGGCATCCCTGCTTTATCCCCCAACTCGCCTTGAATAAGTTAGTAGCATGCCCGTTGAAAATTGGGGCAATCCATGGTTCCACAATGCAGGCCTTGACCCAACTTATAAAACGACAGTCAAACCCAAATTGTTGCATAACCCCAAAGAGAAACTTGTGCCTAACTCTGTCAAACGCACTAGCGAGGTCCAACTTGAAAACCATGCCTTTTTATCGTCTTTGGATGCTTGAATGGATCACTTCCTGAACAAGAATGAAATTATCAGTTAGTTGTATACCTTTGACAAATCCCCCTTGATTTTTAGGAATGATTTTCGGAATAAGGCCTTTCAGCTTGATTGCCATGACTTTAGTGATGAGCTTGTAGCCAATGTTGCATAGAGAAATTGGCCTGAATCTGTTGAAAGAATTGGCACCCTTATCTTTAGGTATAAGGGCCAAGAAGGCCAAGTTTGTGCTGCCCCCAAGCTTGTGGCAAGTCTGAGACTTTAAGATCATTTTGTAGAGGTCCTTTTTGACAATGTTCCAACAAGTTTTAATGAATTGAGCAGTAAACCCATCCAGCCCAGGAGCATTGTCCGGATCCATTTCATTAAGGGCATGCTTGATTTCATTGATGGTGACAGGAGCCATCAAAATATCATTCATTTGGGCATTTACCTTTAGAGGGACCAACTCGAGCAGGTTAGAGCTGTGACTCACTTGCTTATCCTCTATGTACAAGTCTTTGAAGTGTTGATGGGAAACTTTTTTGATGCTGGCAAAGTCGGAGAAGGATTGGTCTTCTAAGGTTATCTCCACTATAGAATTGAAGCTTCTTTTGGCTTGAGTCTGCTTATGAAAGAAGGATGTATTCCTATCCCCATTTTGTAGCCACAGACTACGAGATTTAAGTCTCCAGAATTCCTCCTCTCAGATGCAAGCCTTATGAAGATTAACCTGGAGCTCCTCTTCTAAGGTTAGGTTGTCCTTCGAGATGTCCATTTCTTCCATTTGTTTTTGATGACTCTCCAAATAGGCCTGGGCAACCCGCCTTGAATCGGTCGGAGAAGGGAGGGATTTAACCCAACTTTTGAGGGCCCTCTTCACTCTCCTCAACTTTTCTTCCCACACAAAGAAGGGGTATCTACTGACAGGGAGTCTCCAAAATTCCTCAACTCTATCCAAAAATTCAAGTTGCTGCACTGATATGAAATGATTGTATTAGTTTTGTTATGCTAAGTGTCTTTTCAGTTTAAAAACATGTGCATAATTAGCTCATTAGTTTTCATAAGGTTTAAGGAATTTGATCATGAATTGTAGATGCTTTTTAGTGAATTAGAAGCACAAAACAAGTTTAAATAACATTGAACAGTAGTGTAAAATAGAGAAATAAGTCACCACATGAAATTTACACAACAGGCATGATGAAGCAGTTCACCCCTCCCGAGCTACATCTGCTGGTCCAGCTCCCAATGGCATGTCCATCTTTCATTATGCTCAAAATTTTTCTATTACATGTAGTTACAGTGCTCTAATGGCTATTTTCTCTACACCAATGGCTCCAAATGCTCCAATTAGTAAAAAATGACTCAACATTCACTCAGAATGGTCGAAAATTGGGCCTCCTACACTTTTGCCCAGTTTCACCTAGGAAGGCTCCACTAAAAGTGGAGAACTCCACTTAACTTGAGTTAAAATATCATTTCCACCCAAAATGGCGTGCTTTTTAACCTTCCCACCATTTAAACCGTTGCATTAAATGTGCGGTTGGGGTGGCCACATGCACACCCCCAAAACCACGATTACATAACCGTCGGATAGGTGAAACTTGTGTTAAAGCCGAGGTTGAACGAATTAACACCGTGGTAAGTGTTGTGGGTTAAGGCTTATCCGCGCAATGATAACACTTTAAATGTGGCCATGTGACAAATATGACAGGAAACACTAGCGGTTAATGCATAGACTGCGCATAGTTGGTTAAGTTTATTTTTTTCCATGTGAACACTCCGGGCAACCACTGGTGGGTTGGGACCGCTGGTGGTTCCCAATCCCTGAATACGATTTCAACAAACAATAAATAGAACCCGACTTGAAATATGGTTAAGTCACAATGTGTAGTGCAGATGGTAAAGCCTGTGCGTGCCCGACGGGAGGTCTCAAGGTCGATTCCTGCGGACCCAACCAAAATTTTACGACGCCATTTCAGGGACACGTGGCAGCCTCAGGGCTAGCCACATGACACCCTTTAATTGGCTCTCCAAACCTGTACAATGAATTAAAAAAATTACACTTGTCATCCATTGATTGGCCCGGTGGAAAGGAATATTCCAAGGAATATTCCTTTTTGCTGACTGTACCTCCACCTTGCTGATTGTGCATCCCAGTCAAACCTGGTCAAATTGTCGAAAATTTTACCTGTTTGGCATTTTGATCAGAACACGATATCTCCCTCATACGACATCGGTTTTTCGAACCATTCATGGCACCGGAATCAGGAAGATGAGATCTACACAACCATCTTGGTTTCAACCCAATCGTGTAAATTTGAATTTTGAGAAAAATTTATGAACTCCTGATCATTCCTCCCCATTGGGAAGCTTTTGGACCCCAAAAAAATTGATTACCTGTTCAGTAGATGAGGGTACAACTCCCTCACCTTTTCAACCTCCATCCATTTTTCATTGCTTGGTTTAGTTCCTTTGAGCCCAACTCGAAGGTAGTCAATTCTTCCCCTCTTTGATGCTCTTGTCCTCCTGTCAAGAATTATATCTTCTTTGAGTTCATCCAGAAATTCTGGCGAGAAAACTTCAATATAAGGTAGCTGAACATCACTTCCTTAATCATTGATCAAAGGTTGCTCATACAAGCATAAGTTTTCAACATTAACAACTGAATACATTTGCATGTAAGAAGGCAAGTCAAGCTGGAATGCATTATTACCAAATTTCTTTATGATCTTGAAAGCACCGTAGCAAATGGGTTTGAGATTTTTACCTTCCCCTTGCATCCTTTCTTTGCTAATGTGCAACTATACCTCATCTCCCTCTTGAAACTTGTGATCAACCCGATGTTTATCATGCCTCTCTTTGTATTTGCTTTGACTTTTCTCAAGCTGTTATTGAACTTGTTGATGTATAATCTGAATTTGCTCAATGAACTTTCGAGCCTTTTTAATGTCACTATGGCCATCAATTGAAACATCCTTCCCAAATATGAAGTCTAATGGCGATTTTGGAAAATACCCAAAGCATACTTCAAAAGGTGAGGTTTGTGTTGAAGAGTGCATTTCCCAGTTGTAAGCGTGTTGAATGTAATGCGGTTGTTCATCCCACAACTTAGGATGTTTGCTGCAATATCCTCTCAATAGATGCACAAGTGTTCTGTTCACCACTTCAGTTTGTCCATCTGTTTGTGGATGGCAAGCGGTACTCTTTTTCAACTTTGTGTCCATCATTCTCCATAGATTTGACCAAAAATTCCCAATGAACCTGGAATCCCTATCACTAACGATAGAAGTTGGAAATCCAAAATGAACCCAAACATTTTGAAAATAAAGTTCAGCAGTTTGCTCAATAGTAATGATTTTCTTACATGGCATAAGTATACACATTTTACTGAATCTATCCACAACTACATAAAGATAATCATGTTGTTTTCTTGACATAGGTAGACCTCCAACAAAGTCCATGGAGACACTCTCCCATGGCCTTGATGGTACTGGTAGTGGCGTGTACAGTCCAAGCTTCCTATTACTAGGCTTACTTGTTGCACACATACAACATCCTCTTATAAAACGTGACACACTATCTATCATACAAGGCCAATGACAATACCTCTGTAGATGCGCCATTGTTTTTCTTACCCCAAAGTGTCCAACAATAAGATAAGAATGACCTTCTCTCATTACACTTAGCCTCTCTCCTTGTGGAATACATAGCTTGCCCAAATGAAACAACAAATTTTTATGCATGTGATAATTTTTTTCTTCAACTTGATTTCCTTCACTCAAACTAGCATACACATCTTGGAAATCATTGTCATGTTCATATTGTTCTATGAAACTCTCATGTACAACATAATCATTTTTGAGTAAAGTAGAAGCACTAATGATTGGTATCAAAAGCATATCTGCAACTTTATTGAACATACCTTTTTTGTACCTTATAAATAAGTGAAAATTTTGAAGAAATCCCATCCACCTGAAATGTCTTGATTGCTACAATTTTGTTTGTGACTGCAAGTACTGTAATGGTTGGTGATCGGTGTCTACAATAGTCTCTTTACCCATCAAGTAGTGTTTCCACTTCTTGACACTTTGTACCAATGAATATAGTTCTTTTTCATATGTAGGATAATTAGTCACAACACCATTAAAAGTTTTAGAATGAAAGGTGATAGGCTTACCATGCTGCAAAAGTACTGCGCCCATGGCATAATCACAAGCATCGGTTTGTATCTCGAATGGCTATCTCAAATTTGGTAATGCAAGGACTAGAGCTGAACTTATCTTATCTTTTAAAGCTTCAAAAGCTTCTTGTTGTTTTCCTCCCCATTGGAAGCCTTTCTTCACACTTGTCACTGCATGCATAGGAGCTGCGATGGAAGAAAAATTAGCAATAAATTCCTCCAATATTGAGCTGCACCTAAAAAACTTCTTACCTCGGTAACTATTTTGGGTGTGGGCCAATTCACAATGGCCTCCAATTTAGAAGGATCAATTTTCAATTCTCCTCCTCCTACAATATGTCCCAAATAGACCAAAGAAGTCTTTCCAAACTCACATTTTGACATCTTAAGAAACAATTTCTCTTTCTTCAAAATATCAAGCACTCTATTCACATGCAAGACATGATATTCTCTTGTTTTGCTGAAAATTAAAATGTCATCTAAGTACAAAATAAGAATGTCATCAAGGAATGGTTGCAAAACACTATCCATAACTCACATGAAAGTTGTAGGTGCATTACATAAACCAAAAGGCTTAACTAGCCACTCAAAGAGTCCTTGTTTGGTTTTGAATGTAGTTTTCCATATATCACTTTTTGCAATTCTTACTTGATGATATCAACTTCGTAAATATAACTTAGTGAACATTTTTTGTTCTTTCAGTTGATCAAGAAAATCATCTATTCTTGGGAGTGGGTAACGATTTTTTACTGTAATCTTGTTCAAAGCTCGAAAATCTACACACATGTGCCAAGTCCCATCTTTCTTTGGTATCAAGACTATGAGTGAACCGCATGGCGAGCTGCTTGGCCTTATGATTCCTTTATCCAACATCTCTTTGATTTTCCTCTTTATGTCAAAATTCTCCATTATCGACATGTGATACATACCGATGTTTGGAAGAGGACAATCTCGCTACAACTGAATATCATGTTGAATTTCTCTTTTTGGAGGCAATCCTGTTGGCTCCTGAAACATCTCAAGATGACCATTAAATACATAATATAAATCTGATTTCAACTTAGGACCACATCCCTCAAAATATTCATGATTAATATCATCTTTAGGTTTAATCATAAGAAGAACATAATTCTTACTTGAATTTACCAGCCTCTTTACCTGTCCAGCATTTACCATAGCAATGTTTGTCTTCTTGCGATGTGCTCTAACAATATGAACTCCTTGCCATCTTTGAATAAATGATATTTTTTCTCATGGCGATAGAAGATCGCTTTCCTGTCATACAAGTAAGGACTACCTAATACAATACCAGTTATGTCAAGCAGAACCACATCTAATCCAACTGTGTCAACAAAGCTTGCAGTGATTGCAAACCTCAATATACATTTCTTTGAAACCTGTAGATTTGCATGCTTACAAATCTGACCCAATGGATATGGTATAGTCTCAAGGTTAAATTTTTTGACCAAATATTCAGATATTAAGTTTTCTTGTGACCCACTGTCAAACAGTGTGTCAATCTTGGTATGTTTGGATATGACCCTCACATGAAGCAATTCTATTCTTTCTTCTTCATTTGGAGTGTTTATGTGACAGTTTGATGTACTGGTACTGGGTTTAGTTTAAATTTCTTTTCCATTCATGTTCTTCAATCCCATGGCTGTAATTTTAGATTCATAACCTGAATCATATCCTAAATCATGTTGAGTTGTAGCAGTAGTTTTCTATTTCCCTTCGTTTTTGGGTTTCTTTGGCCTCAATTCTGGATGTAATTTCCAACAATGAGTTTCATCATGGCCTTATTTTGAACAATGTTTACAAACCACTTTTTCTCCCTCTTTCTTAATAGATGCATTCTTTTTGTTTTTACCTTTTGAGGTATTTCCTTGGCTTTACCCTTAAAAGGTTTCTTCCTACCCTCTTCAGAAATGTTCTTCCCTCTAGCTTCTAGATGTGTGGCTTGAACACAAACTTCATCTAGACTAGCGGGGTTAAACATGAGAATAGTATTTTTTAGGTAGCTATGTAAGCCTCCTATGTACTTCAACAAAGTATCTTGGCTCTGCAAATCCACCCCTGATAAGAGAGCTCTTCTCCTAAATTCTTGGGTGTATTATTACACATTTTTTTCCCTTTAATTGCCTAAAGTTCTGCTAGTTCAGGATGGCTTTCTGCATATGAGCTAATGGATAAAAATGTTGTTTAATAGCAGTAATGAAATATGACCATGATAGAATAATATTACCATGTTTCTTGATTTCCTCCTTTGTCTTGGCTTCCCACCAAACAAGAGTTGCATCTTCCATTCTCAAAGAAGCTAATTGAATTTTTGTATCATCATCTTGAAGGTTCTGTATTCTCAAATAGACCTCCAATTGTCTAATCCAATTATCTAGATTTTTTGCATTTACTTCACCATTAAACATTGGAAATTTGAACTTAACATCAAGTGTTAATAAAGGAGATCTATCGGTGCTCTTGGACTTGTGTGGGTGTTGTACTGAAGAAGAAGTAGAGGATGATGATGATGATGATGATGATGAGGGTGAATATGGTGGCTTTCCATTGCCTCCATTTCCTCCATTTCCCTTCTTAGACTTGTCTTCATCATGTTGACCTCCTGAAGATCCTTGTCCTTCCTTGTGAAGTTTAGATCCTTCTCCTTCCAG
This sequence comes from Pinus albicaulis, assembly GCA_034641835.2. Taxonomy (NCBI): domain Eukaryota; kingdom Viridiplantae; phylum Streptophyta; class Pinopsida; order Pinales; family Pinaceae; genus Pinus; species Pinus albicaulis. Next base: position 30,919,328 of record CM076581.1, read on the forward strand.
TCTCTCATTCCTTTCTTGATAAAGAATTCTAACCATCTCAGCCATGTCAGAAATTCTTTCCTGAACACTCTTTCTTCCTCCTTAGGGTCAACTTATTCATGGATTTCTCCTTCCTCATGAGGCATGCTTAATGGAGCTTCTGCTTCTTTAGGAGGTGAAATAGGTGGTGGAGATTGTGGCAATATTTCTCTCCTTTGCTTTGGCTCCTTTTGAGACCCTTCTGCTTCCACCAATTTGCCTTCTCCTCTTTTGAGCTTGACCCTTGTAAGCATATAAAACTTGCAAACAATTAAACAATTATTTGCACTAAACAACACCAGAGAATAAAATCTAGCTCTGATACCAACCTGATCTAAAATGACTGTATTAGTTTTGTTGTGCTAAGTGTCTTTTCAGTTTAAAAACATGTGCATAATTAGCTCATTAGTTTTCATAAGGTTTAAGGAATTTGATCATGAATTTTAGATGATTTTTAGTGAATTAGAAGCATAAAAAAAGCTTAAATAACATTGAACAGTGGTGTAAAATAGAGAAATAAGTCACCACATGAAATTTACACAACAGGCATGATGAAGCAGTTCACCCCTCCCGAGCTACATCTGCTGGTCCAGCTCCCAATGGCATGTCCATCTTTTATTATGCTCAAATTTTTTCTATTACATGTAGTTACAGTGCTCTAATGGCTATTTTCTCTACACCAATGGCTCCATAATGCTCCAATTAGTAAAAAATGACTCAACATTCACTCAGAATGGTCGAAAATTGGGCCTCCTACACTTTTGCCCAGTTTCACCTAGGAAAGCTCCACTAAAAGTGGAGAACTCCACTTAACTTGAGTTAAAATATCAGTTCCACCCAAAATGGCGTGCTTGTTAACCTTCCCGCCATTTAAACTGTTGCATTAAATGTGCAGTTGGGGGTGGCCACATGCGCACCCCCAAAACCACGATTACATAACTGTCGGATAGGCGAAACTTGTGTTAAAGCCGAGGTTGAACGAATTAACATCGTGGTAAGTGCTGTGGGTTAAGGCTTATCTGCGCAGTGATAACACTTTAAATGTGGCCATGTGACAAATATGACAGGAAACACTAGCGGTTAATGCATAGACTGCGTGTAGTTGGTTAAGTTTATTGTTTGCCATGTGAACACTCCGGGCAACCACTGGTGGGTTGGGACCGCTGGTGGTTCCCAACCCCCGAATATGATTTCAACAACAAAAAATAGAACCCGACTTGCAATATGGTTAAGTAACAATGTGTAGTGCAAACGGTAAATCCTGTGCGTGCTCGACGGGAGGTCTCGGGTTCGATTCCTACGGACCCAACCAAAATTTTACCATGCCATTTCAGGGACACATGGCAGCCTCAGGGCTAGCCACGTGGCACCCTTTAATTGGCTCTCCAAACCTGTACAATGAATAAAACAATGACACTTGTCATCCATTGATTGGCTGGGTAGGAAGGAATATTTTGAGGAATATTCCTTTTTGCTAACTGTACCTCCACCTTGCTGACTGTGCATCCCAGTCAAACCTAGTCAAACTTTTGAAAATTTACATGTTTGGCATTTCGATCATAACGCGATATCTCGCTCATACGACATCGCTTTTTTGAACTGTTCTCGGCACCATAATCAAGAAGACGATATCTACGCAACCATCCTGGTTTCAGCCCAATCCTGTAACTTTGAATTTTGAGCAAAATTTATGAACTCCTTATCATGCACCCAAAGAGCACTAAAACGGAAGAAAATAGGCCCTAGATTCATATGCAGCTTCATATTAAGCCTAATGGGCTTGAGATTAGAGACCGACGAAGAAAGAATATTAGAACTGACATCAAGACCTAAAAGCAAGAAGGAACTTTGGATGAGAAAGCAATCTAACCTTGCAACAATATGACCCGGACTCGTTCTTCTATTGGTCCATGTATATTTTCCCTTGATTGGCTTGATGTCCAATAGATCCCAGTCCTAAATGATTTCTTCCACCCATTCTCTGGCTGGATCCCTTACAATACTGCCCCCTCGCTTCTCCCCTTGGCTTAAAGTAATGTTCATGTCTGCAGTGAGAATGACATTATCCATCTGAATCTCATTTGCTAGATACCTAATGGATTTCCAAAAGGTTTTTTTGTCTCCCAAGATGACCGGGGCATAAATATTGAAGAGACTCTATCCCTTTGGTATGGAGATGCAAAGAATGAGAAAAAATTGAGTTTGAGTTGAGTTTAACCAAGATTTTCTCAAAGCATGTCTCGTCCCATAGAATTCCCAGCCCTCCTAAGGCGCCTCGAGAGGAGACATCAATGCCTCCTCCTTTTCCCCAAAACTGTTTGCTTTTGTGGAGAAAGTCCCTTTCCTCCATGTTGGTCTCCTAGATGAGAAAAATGTATGGCTTTTCCAACCTTACTAGACTTTTCATTGCTTCCTCTTTTAGGTTGCTCCCCATCCCTCTGCAGTTCCAGGAGACGATATTCATTACTTCCTTTTTTGAGCTGAGAGGGCTCCCTTAGAGCCCTGGCTTTGATTTCTATTTTCCTTAGGGTTTCTTGCCAACATATTTTCTAGGGTCGGCTGTCTCCCTTGCAGCTTCTCCTTGTAAGTTTCTTGCTCTCTCTTTTCCCTAGAGGATTTCTGTCCCCTGGTCGATCTTCTGACCGAAGTTTGGGAATCCCCAATTTCTCCTTCTTCCTCTGACTCCTCTGAATCTAGATCTTCACCCTCAGAGATAGGATCTTTCTCTTTCAGGGTTTCTTCAGGATAATCACCAATATTCAGTGGTTCTAGGGCTTCCTGCATTTGGAGATCCTTTTGCACGTCCCGTGAATCGATTTCTTGGAATTCCTCTGTCTCTGAGTTCAAGACCGCAAAATTGTTCTCTTAACCTTTCTCGGTGGGTTTGGATTTAGGAATGCACCCCGTGGGTGTTGTACTTCCCTTTCCTTTCTCCGCTCCTTGTCCGATTGGCCCTGGCCTAAGGCTCATTCTATATTTCTTGGCTTGCTGCCATCCTTCTTCTTTCTCCATTTCTGGGCCTGCATTTTTGGGGAATTTCTTGACAAAGTGGCCATACTCATGGCATCCATGACATTTGAACGACAACTATTCGTAGTCTAATTTCTGTAGATGGGACCAATTTCCCACCGTTAGCTTAATGGCTTACGGCAACCCAACTTCGAGATCAACCTCCACGCAGATTCTGGCACAATCATATTGATCTTTGTTGTTTATTTCTGTCTATGAATTTTCCAAGGGCGTTGCTGATTTTCTGCACTGATTCCAAGTTCCAAAAGTGCACCGACAAGTTTGGGAGCCCGACCCAGACTAGAACGACAGATGGAACATCCTCTGAGGGGTCGAAGTCTAGAGTCCAACAATTTAAATACAGTCCTTGAAGACCCATAAAATATGGTTTGTTCCTGAAAATCAAGTCCTTATCCTCCTTTGATTTGAATTCAAACAAGAATAAATCCCGCCCCAGAAAGTACGAGGTGATGCTGTTTGCAATGAGGGGCTTCCATTTTTGGGTGATCCAAGCTTCGGTAGATTTTGGTGAAGGCCATAAGCTTGTGAACTGCCCAACCAATGCTCAATTCGCAAGGGAAAGGGCCACCTTCATCGGATCCTCAGGTGGGAGAGCCACCGAGGGGATCTCATCCAATATCTTGACGAACTTGGAGGCGAGTTGTTTTTTCTTCTTAGATTGGGAAGAAATCAGAAGTTTAAAGGCCTCGACCTCGGGAGGAGGAGGAGGAGGAGGCGGGGGAGGGGCCTGAGAGTCCACCATTGGGCCGAACCCAGGCCAGGGCGAGCACCCTGATCGGCACCACCCTGCCGCAGCACTAGAAACCCTATACGCACGGTAGACCAGGAGGCAGAGCGTGGGCTCGGGCGAAGTGAATTCTTTGATTTCCCTAATAAATTATAATTTTGTTCTTATTGATAATATTACAAACAATTATTTCCAAAAAAATAATATAATATGCATATCACATTAAAATAAATTTAGATAATAGTTATTAATTTTTGTAACCACACATTTTATAACATATAGTTAATTGGGATTATCTCAAGTGGTTGGGTGAAATGATTGTTATCTTCCCACCCAAGTTCAAATATCAACTAATGACAGGATAAACCATAATGCCTTGATAAATATTATTGTAATGGCTTCATGCCTATAAATATTGGTGTATTAAATAAATATACCCGTGGACTAACTTGATACTAACAATATAAAAAAACAAAAACAAAAACATAACATAAAATCAACACAAACATAAAAACTTATTATATAAAAATGTTTTTAAATATAAATCTCAAATTTATATAAATTCATTAATAAATATATACAAATAATCAAATATTTTTCAGAAAGTTCTTATTTTTAGACATTTTATCTTATTAAACTATTATAGGCAGTAGTCTCGCATTCGATTTTGCGTTGAATTTCAATTACTTCAATTGTTGACAATAAAATAAACAAAATGTCATAAAGTTAACATTATAGTATTTGATTTGATTTTTGTTTATTTTTAATTTAACTTATTTATTTCCATTTTTATTGGTGAAGAGTGAGGGAGTCTTATTATGCAATCATTATACTCTGCACTATCTATCGTATCAGTTGTTAGAAAATTCAATGGATATCGTACCACATTTCAGTTTGTAATTCTTTAAAAGCATAATGTGTGATATTGAAAATTGACATTTGGGACTTATCACATGGATAACATGGAAGCATTTAGTTGGGAAAGTAAAATCAATGAATATCGTACCGCATTTCTAGTCCGTAATTCTTACAAAACATAATGTGTGATATTGTGAATTGACATTTAGGACTTATCACATGGATAACGTGGAAGCATTTAGCTGGGAAAAGAACCTCTTCGTCTTGGATTTATTACTCGCATTTCTTATTTAAAAGTTTCCAAAAGTGTATTTCTAAAGAATTATGTTTTGTATTTAAATGAAAGTCAGCAAAACTCACTTAGGCAACCACTAAAACAAAATATATTCTAAAAATAGATGTAAATGTTTATTATACAATTTCTATTTTTAAAATGAAATAACTATATTATTTTCACATATTTATAAATGAAGATTACATCAAATATTTTACATTGTTTAAATGTGCGTGTATATGATATGTTTTCTTGAATAATCTATCTAAAATAGATTTAATTTAAGATTTATATCAAAAAAAGATTTAATATAAGATTTATATCAAAAAGTTTAATTTGAGATTCTAAACCGAAAAAATCATACCCATTACATTTAACTAACAAAACTTACTTATACATATTATTTTATATAGTTAAACCTTTTTCATATTATTTTAAAATTTTAATAATTTTGAAAAACACTAGTAAAATTTAAAATAAGTCTTTAACTTATTTTTTATAACTCTAGTTAAACTCTTTTTCTTTTTTTTTGTGTAAATAAGCAGTTGTATTATATCACAAATAGAGTACATAATATTAAAAAAAGGGCCTGCCTATCCCATAACAAAAAGAGACGCAGAGGGCAAGGCCTGCCAAAGAGATACTTCCACAGACATAGACACAAACACATATAAGCCATCGCAGGCCAGAAGCCATACTGTAACATATTACAAAACTTATCCTTGTCCAGGACCGAGAGACTAGGAGACTGGTCAACCCAAATGGGCTGCCTAACAAAATATAACAGCATAAACGTGAGCCAACTAAAGCCAAGGGAAAACTTAAAAAGACTAACAACTAGGACTTTCATCCTTATTGTTTATGTTCTCTGCAACAGGATCTCCTCCAGCACTTGGCCCGACATTGTCCGCGCGATTAGGTGTGCCTCGAGGCTTGTATCGGTGGATGATAGTGGTCTGATTGCTCTCCTCAGGCAGCTGTATTGAAATGTTCAGCACATGCTTCAGATAAATCTCGAAGAGCCTAACGAACCCCTCAAGCCGCTTTGACTAATATTCCATCTCTTCTACCAGGGATTTTAGAGTGACTTCCAGGTTGTCCAGTCTAGCCAATTTTTTTGCAGAAGCGAGGGTGTTAGCCTGGTATGCATCCTTGTGATCCGCCTCCTGCATATTCAGCGTCTTGGCCAACATGGTTTTCATTTTCTAGGTCGTGCGCTGGGTACGCATAAACTGAGTAGACCTGGTGGTCGGAGTGCCAGGGTCCTCTAACCAGTCTACTTCTTCACAAATATCCCTATCATCCACTCTTTCACTTGCTTTGTCCACTTCGTCTTGCAACATGCCGATTTTCTGTTTTCCCTTACGGGAGACAGAGGAATTGAAGCCTTCCTCTGCCTCCTTCAGTTCATGGGTAGCCTTGGAGCTCCGTAGGATACGCTTCACCATTTTGCTATGCCTCCCTTTCACGCTTAGCTTACTAAAACCTAGACTCAGCTCTAATTCTTTAGGAACATGATATAGGATGGGTCACAGAAATACACAGGTATCTCCTCTGCTCCCCAAAACTGTATTTATAATTTGATTTCCGGTACTCGGGATCATGATATGAAACGATCTCCCTTTCCTTTCCTTACTCCTGACAGGCTGTTCAGCAGACAGGTGAGGGATATTATTCTGATCCATTTGGTCCATTTCGCACTGGTTGCCACACTTTTTCTTTATTATATTTTGCCACATTTGCAGTTTATCGGAGCTAGGGTACTGTCCTTTGTCAGTGAGGTAAATCTCCCACACTCGACCACATAAACCAAAGGACATTGGGCTTAGAAACCACTGCCATGAATTACTATTTGGGCAAGACTTCATCTATCATTAATGATTAGTTTCGTGTGACCTGTCTACACCTCCTAACGATCCAGTTAGGTCCTTAACGACAATCTGATCACACTCCTCTCTCAAATTATCAAAAGGCATTTCCTGCCAACAGGTTTCAAGGACAATCTCCGGGTTGTCCACCGCACGATTAGCAAGGAAATCTGCCACAGAATTTGCTGAGCGCCTAACAGCCTGAAGCACGACCCCTTGGAGATTGGAGAGATGGTTCGAGATGAGAGTCGTGACTAACGAGAGGCGCCAGTGTTTAGTGGCCCTACTGGTCTTCGAACCATTCTGCAATATCTTAACCGCATTAATTGCTAGCAGCGAGTCCCCTTCCACAATAACTTTGCCAATTCCCAATCTGACCAAGATTTGCAAGCCCTGTTCCAGTGCAGTGAATTCAGCCTCATTATTCGTAGCTTCACCTAATGGGAAACTGTAGATATGCTTAATCTCTCCTTTTTCATCGCGGATGACTCCTCCAAAACCGGCCAAACCAGGATTACCACACGAAGCACCGTCAAAGTTCAGCTTGCAGTAACTAGGGTAAGGGGGATTCCATACCAGAAGAGATGGAGGAGGCGGAGGTTGACGCAGAGGATGACTCGAGCTTGTAGCACCTTGAATCCCAAACAGGTTCATAATGCACTGATCGTTAGCTGAAGGCTTGTCACTATGAACATCTTTAACCTTGGTAAGGATTGTTCCCTCACATTCTTCATGATTTCTATTTTAATGTGGTCGAGTTGGTGAACTTCATCCTGGAAAATTATCCTATTCCTTTCCTTCCAAACCAACCACATGATGAAGCCAGGGCCCATATGCCAAATAAGATTTACAGTTTCTTGTTCAGTATACTTGTTCCTCCACCTAGCTATTCTCTCATGGATAGAATCTCTTCTTCTTTCAGTTTACCAGAAAATTTCCGCCTTCCATTCCCATAAGTTGTTGGCCCACTCACATCAGTTGAGGAGATGGTTCATTGTTTCCTCCTCCACCCTACACATACGACATCTCAACGGCCCAATGAACCCTTTCCTGCGTAAATTCTCCCAGGTGAGAATTTTCTTATGCATGAGGAGCCACAGGAAGGTTTTGACCTTAGGCCAGTAGATAGCATCCCACACATTGTTTTTCCAGTGGAATTTTTCTTCTAAATCTCTTTGTTCAAGGTGGTGCCTCGCTTATTTTAGGTTAAAGGTACCTCCTTCCATCTTTCCCCACCGGAGCTTCTACAAATTCTTCTCTTATCCACCCACGGGCTTAGAGAAAGCAACTAGTTCTCTACTTGGATCTCCTGGGAGGGGGGGTCCAGAGCCCAATGGCGCCATTGCTGGTCCAATTGATCATTGGTCCAGTAATGGTGAACCTTTATTTTACCAAGCCCTTGAAAATTTTGCTAGATAAGTTAATACTCTGGCCTCTCCAACTTTGGTAATTGTTGCAAGGAATCTTCCCAGAAGAAAGTCGTTTTTCCATTTCGTATCTCCCAGAAACAATGGTCTTGGATGATATTTTTATTGGCTCAAGCTAGGTTCCAAATAGGGGAACCAGTGATCACCCCTGTCATTCTGACTAAGTCCAGGGGGCGCCAATCATCTGCATACTTGGCCCACCAGAGTGTCAACCAAGGGGTATTGGGTTCCTTCAGCCATTTCCACCAGAGCTTGGCTCCACATGTCCTGTTTACATTTTCTGGGTCTTGAAGCCCCAGACCTCCCAGGATCTTAGGTCTGCAAATCTTCTCCCAGACCACCAGGGCCCATTTCTTTCTATCAGCTTTACCTGACCATAGGAAAGTCCTTTGAATATCTCTGATTTTTTGGAGGACACCATTAAGTGTAGGAGGAATGGACAACATATATTGTGGAATATCCTATAGCACCGCCTTTTTCATGACCAATCTGCCCGCAAAATTTAGAGCTCTGTTCGTCCAATACTTCCCCCGTTCCTCAATGGAGGAAAGCAATTTTTCCCAATGACCTTTTTGCCATGGTTTGTCCATTAAAGGAATCCCTAGATATTTGGACGGGAGGCTCTTCCTTCTAAAGCCAAGGATGGCCATCAGATTCCTCTGGATAGCCATAAGAGTGTTAAAGAAGAAAATCGAAGATTTGTCTAAGTTCAGGTCCATACCCGAAGCATGACCAAAGAGGTTAGGAATAGCTTTAAAACCCCGGGCCTCTCTAACAATAGGAATGCCATGGAGCATCGTGTCATCCACAAATTACTGATGGGTGGTGGTTGGGCAATATTGCAGAGGGTGAAGTCCCACAATGTCCTCTATCCCTTTTGCAAATTTTATAATTCGGCTTAAGCCCTCCATAAGAATGACAAAAAGAAAGGGATAAATCGGGTCACCTTGCTTGATTCCTCTGGATGGTGTAAAGGGATTAGCAGGGGCTCCATTTACCAAGACAGAGAGACTCGGGGATTTAACCATAGCCATCACCCAGTTGATCCAACATTTGCGAAACCCAAAAGCCTCCAAGACAGCCTCCAAGTAGCTTCAGCTTACTTTATCATAGGATTTTGATAGATCAAGTTGGATAATCATGCCAGCTTTTTTCTGTGACTGAAGGGAGTGGATCATCTCATGCGCCAGAAGGATATTAACCATAATCTGTCTACCTTCAACAAAGCCAGATTTCTCCTCCGAAATAATTAGTGGGAGGATATGCTTCAATATTTTAGCCATCACCTTAGATATGATTTTATAAAGTACATTGCATAGGGCTATGGGCCGGAACTTCTCCGGGGTACAAACCGCCTCTTCCTTGGGAATCAAAGCAATAAAAGTAGAGTTGAGGGATTTCAGGATAGAGGAAGTTTTACGGGAGTCCTCAACCACATCCCAAATCTCCATCTGCACAATGTCCCAACAAGATTTGAAGAAATCAATAGTAAAGCCATCCAAGCCAGGTGACTTACCATTGGGAATTTCATGCACTGCTTCCTCCACTTCAATCAGAGTGACAGGCCAGTCCAGGTTCAAATTGTGGTCCTCTGATAAAATCCTTGGGATGGAGGCCACAACTTCTCGGATTGCCACTTCCCTATCCATATCTGGTTTTGTGGCAATTTGAGCAAAGTGGTCGACCAACAGGGTAGAGATTTCCTTATGCGATTCATAAAAGTTCCCTTGTACATCCTTTAAACAGATGATCTTGTTGGTGCGTCTGTAGTCTATGGCTGATCTACGGAAAAATTTAGTATTCTTCTCCCCTTCCTTAAGCCATTGGACCCGATATTTCTGTTTCCACAGGATCTCCTCTTGTAAACATATTTCTTCCCATTGTTTCATGAGGTCTTGCTCAACACAGACGGAGTCCTGGGAAATTTCCTCATTGATCCAATCCTTATGCAGTAGTTCCATCTGTTCCTCCAAGACACTCTTCTCCTTGAAGATGTTCCCAAACACCTCTTGGTTCCAAGTATGAAAACAAGCTTTAATATGTTTCAGTTTTGCTTGAAGATGGAACATCATCGTACCCCTAATCATAAGGGGTTCATGCCACCATTGTCTGATTTTTGATTTGAAATTAGGGTGGTCAAACCAGAATCGCTCAAATCTGAAGGGCTTGTTTTTAGGAGTGCCCAAAATGGCAGCATCCAGGGTGATGGGCTAGTGGTCAGAACCCCCACTTGGAATGGTGTCCGACTCCACTGTGACTCCCTCCAGGAGCATATCTTATGTTATGAGGAAACGATCAAGTCTCGAGGCAATCTGCCTATCCCCTCTCCTCTTGTTATTCCAGGTGTACAACCCACTCTTTGGGAGAATATCGATTAACCTGGAGGACCTAATGAAGTGACTGAGAGCCTCTGCATCTTGGTTGAGCCTCCTCAATCCCCCCTTCTTTTCTCTTAACAAGGTTATCATATTAAAATCCCCCCCAAAGATCCCTTTAACCCCTGAATATCTAAGTTGCAGATTAGAGAGGTGGTCCAGCAGAAGCAGCTTATCTGCTAACCTTTGGGGGCCATATACATTAGTACATAAATATGTGCTAGGTTCTCCTATAATTTGCATCTCCAAGGATACATAAGATCTGGTTGCTTCTGCATTAACCAGATGAAACAAGTGGGGGTTCCAAAAGGTTACCAGACCTCCTTCCATCCCATTTCCCTCCACCTCTAGGTAGCCCATTCTTTTCCCAATTTTCCTACTTATTTCTTGCATCTTCTTACTCGAACATTTAGTTTCTTGTAGAAAGATCATATATGGGTTTTCATTTTTTACTTTCTTCTTCAGAAGTCTTTGTTTCCTTTGGTTATTTAGCCCTCTAGCATTCCATGATAAGATCTTCATGATAAACAAAATAAGTTAAAAAGAGGAGGTGAAAGCTTCAAGGGCTTTCATCTTACCTGAATTTATGAGCATTTGACCTAATTCATGGAGGGCTTCGTTGTTAGATTTCCTTCCTCTCTTGCACCTATGCTTGGCCTTCTGGTTCGTCTGATGCAGTCCTTGGACTTTGATTCCCAGACCCTTTATTGCTCCATACCCTCTTTTTTGATCCTTCGTCTCTGCCTCCTGTTAGGCCAGAAAGAGGAAATTGACCCTATCGACTTCTTCTACCGGGATATGTTCCAATCCTTTTTGCTTCCATTATTCCACCATAGTGTTCAGGTCCATTCCTTCCCATTCCAGGATATCCCTCAGTTCAAGGTCTTCCATACCTGCTTCACTTATTGACATTTCCGCATCTCCCTCGGCATCTTCATCATAATCGGTGCCTTCTGGGGTATCTTCTAGAGTGATCCTATTTGGATCTAGGGATGCATACTTCAGATATCCCAAAGTCTCTGGAACAGAGTCCCGCTGATGGGATTCTTCGACTATTTCATAATTAGATCCCAAAAATTCAAAGGCATTACCAGTGCCCTTATTTGATATCCCTATTTTAGGCTGGTTTCTTCTGTTTTCTCTTTGTCTCCCACTGGGGCAGGAAAAGCCTTCCTGATCTTTAGCCGCTCCTTCCTCTCTTTTCTGTTTGCTTTGTTAAAGGACATTCTCTGAACAGGTGTCCATGCTCTTGACATCTATGACAATGGAAGGGAATTTGCTCATAGTCAATGGCCTGAAAGAAAAATTCATCTCTAAATTCAAGCCATAGTCCTTCATGCAGAGCCCCTGAGACATACATTTCTACACAGATCCTCACGCAAGAGGTGTATATTTTTTGCAAGGTTGCCTCCGAGGCTTGGACGAACTTTCCCAGCTTGTTGCCAATTTGTTCAAGTGCCGACGGTCTCCAATAGTCAATAGGGAGAGAGAAAAGTCAGATCCACATAGGCACATGCGTGAAGGTTTCCTATTATGGGGCGAAGTTAGGCTTCTATGGCCTCACATAAAGACCTGTCGAGGCATAGAAATAGGGAACCCCATCAAAGATACGATCTCTGTCTTCCAGATTTGCAAAAACGACCGTAAAGAAACCTTTAGCCCCAAGATGGAGCCTGACATCGCTTTCTGGCTTCCACTGCTGTTTTATCCAAAGGCACGAGGCTTTTTCAGTTCGCCAAAAGCCCATAAATTTGCAAATCAGTGCATGTATTGCCATATGGTCCCTGTAATCTTGCATTTCTAGATCTGTAATAATGACCTGAAGACTTTCTGAGGTTTTCAGCTTGCAGCGACCGTTCTCCCTCGGTTTTTTACTCTCTGTGGCAGATCCTGATAGATTCAAGCCCTCTTGGGGTTGGGCTTGATTTTCTATAGTGTCTTTTATCCCTTCTACTGTCCCAAGAGATTCCTGCTCAGGATTAGGGCATTCTTTGTCTTTACTCTCCAATATATTAACGCTAGTTGACTGCTTCTGACCAGGTATCTCCTTGGTCATCCCGCTCCCCTTCTTCTTCTTACCCACCTCATCTTTTCCTATAGTTTCTGACCCAGCAATCTGTACCCCTTCACTCGGGCCTTTTCCTTTGTCCATAGTGACTTGTTTGTAAGAAGGGGCCCCATTAGCCCCTGCTTGTCTCATTTGAGTGGCCAGAGCTGACCCACGCCTCAGAATCTCTGCTAGAAGGGCCCTGCCCTCCGCCAGAGCTTGCTACAGTGCTCAGACTGCACCACTAAACCCTTTGTTCAATAGTATCCCACGCAACAGCAACCTTGAAAGCCGTTAACTTAATATGGTGTTTTGTTAACAGTTACTCAATTTAAACTCTTTTTCATATTAATTTAAAATTTTAATAATTTGGAAAAAAATTACTTTAGTAAAACACAAATTAAATCTTTAACTTATTTTTTATAACTCACACCCTTTGATGAGATAGAGTCTCATTTTTCTCATTTTACTATGGCCATATCATGAGAAGCTAGTTAATAGATTTTTCTTCTTGTGATTCACTTTGATCAAGTTAAATTTTGAGTAGATATTTCTAATTAATCTCAGTTACTTAAGTTTATATCATATTCTTGAAAAGGATGCATTTTGTTTTAAGGATTGCAAATTTTTGTTTTTGTTTCAAAATTATATTACTGATAGTTGGAAGAATTTGAGAGACATCGCAATTATTTTCACTTAATCATTTTCATGAACTTTGGAGAAGAAAAATGATTGGTTGCATTATATTTACTCAATAAAAAAATATTATTATTATTTTAAATTGATTTATATAGAGAGTTGATTTTGAAATGTCAATTGAGTTTAGCTTTGGTTCAATTTATATATGTCATATGTTAAGTGCATAATGAGCACTACTTCTAATAGCTTATCAACAATTCATACATCAAGAACCATCAAATCCCTTGAAATGCAATCCCTTCCTTAAATTATGCAGTAACTTAATATTTATAAAAAATAAGTAAAGTTTAAATTAGCAAATAAATCATACTTCTAAAAGAATAGTCATCCCCAAATCCCTATAACTCAAGCATGGAATCCTTTGAGGTCACTTAGTTTTTATCTATGTTGCACGAGTTTCTGGTACGGAGATACTTCGGGTACGTGGGAACGAGTATCCGGTACGGCTAGAAGCTTTGTCCAAATTTACAGGAAACGTCAAGTTGGGAGCGGCAATAATATATTAAAAATTAAATTTTAATATATATATTTTATAAGTTTTTTGTTTTAATAGTGTGCATATTAAAATTTAAATGTATAAATGGGCAAAGAAAACTTTTAAGTTTATATTGAATGCACTTAAATGAGATTTAATATTTATTATTTAAATGATTGAAATTTAAATCTACAAATAAAATATCAATATGCATACACTGTACAGTTTGTCATTTGATAACAAATGAACATTTGTCATTTTTAAATATGGTAATTAGTAATTCTAGTTATATTGTGCGTACTAAAATTTAAAAATTAAAGTTATATTCCTTAAACCTTTAATTGAACGTGGGCAGCTGCGATTGCCTGTCCGAATCTTTAACTAGTGACTATTGTGCGATGCAGCATCACATTTCAAATGTGCACAAATGTTCAACAACATATTAAAATTTTAAATAGAGAGGTGCATATAGAAGCAGGCGTAGTACGGTCTCCGCTTGGAAATGTAAACGAAATAGAGGTGACTCTGAAGTCTGAACAGAATTTCTAATAAAGCAGCATGTGAAAACCAAATAAAATTGAAATTTTGAAATTTTCTCTTCACATTTAAAATTAAAACTAATAAAAGTTAAAACAAAACAAGTTAAAGCAGAGTAATAAAAGTTTAATTATATGATACACTGTCAGTAAAAAAAAAATAATTTTTCGGGTACAGATATATCATATATGCATATTGAACTAAGTTACTAATTATATGACACAGTGTCAATAAAAACGAAAAGTTAAAACCTGAGTTTATAATAGTAGAGCAGGATGCGGAGGATGTAGTGTCCCGGGCAAGGGTCAAATTAACGTCTGCCATGAGATACAAAATAAAAAGAAGCAGATCCAAGATGTTTTGCAGAGATAGAGATGCGCTCTTAAATTTAAATGATCACACCAAGTGTAGAGTACCTACCAACTACGCAGCCTTTGCTACTCTGATCTGTGTATCAAGACCTCGAGAGTAATTGGAAAATGGATTGAAAACAAAACAACACTGAAATGAAAATCTGGTGGGTTACTGGATTTCTCAATTCATTTAAGTTTAAACTTTATATCGATTGAAATACTCAAAATATTTTGGCTATATATTAATATGAGTAATGTGAATTTTCAATTAAATAACAAAACACAGTGTCAGAGTAACACAGAGTAAAGCGCAGTAATAAGTTTAATAAATAATAACTAAACATTGAACAATGAACAGGTTAAAAAGTTATAAATCATTTCTTGAAATCGAAGGCTTGGATCTCCTCTTTAGAAAGATTAGGCTTGCCGCTTATGCGTTTTAGCATGACGAAGAATCCTACCACAGTCTTAACGAATTTCTTTAGCCATATGTGAAGGGAGGTTTTGACTCTTGAGCGATAAGCTCAATGGAACACACAATATCTTCGAAGGGACCTTGCGTGGAGCAAGGGTGAAGTTGAATCCATTTAATAAAAACTTAATGCGCAGTTGCCAGTAACTAAACATTGAACAATGAACTTGTTACTTAATAAACATTCCAGAATGAGCACAAGCAAAATTCGGAAATTCCTTTACAAATAAAAGTCTAAAACTATACAACTGGACTCTAAAGACGGATTCAGAACTGAGAAACGATAAAATATTAAAATCATAAATGATACGGTGATCACTGCAGTGATACCTCAACAGTGAACACTGTAGCAGCGATGGAGCGGCAAACACTGAACAGCGTCCAGACTCCAAATGGAAAACAACGTCTCTAGCAGATGAACATTGAACTGAGAACTGGTTTGATTTACCTTTGTGATGGATGCTAATTATATAGACTCTAGAGAAATTAACGCAGAGAAATAGAATGCATGTTTGCCACCAACAATTTCCCGCCAAAGGCTTCGCGCCAATTTTTTCGTGGGTTTTCTGCTGGGTACTTGCTGATCGGGAGCTTGTGGGAGCTCCCATCCATCGAGGAGCTTCTAGAAGCTCCTCGATGGATGGGAGCTCCCACAAGCTCCCGATCAGCGTTCCCCGCGGACACGAGTACCGGAAACCTCTATTCAGTCGCCGAAAAGCTCAGAAACAGAACACTTAGCGAAGCTCCGCTATTTTGGAGCGTTCGTTCAGGCTCCCAACTCCCGGGAGGCGCGGGCCCAGGTACTTCATCTCCAACGGTAGGGAGCGGTACCCGCGGCTCCACGGCTCTCAGGTAACTAGCAGGCAACGTTCCAAATAAAGGGAAAACTGGGTGGGTACCCCAGAGCACAGGCTTTGGCAGTTCGTCACTCATGTCCCATAATCTTTAGATCGGGAACTTGTGGGAGCTCCATCCCAGTAGAAGGAGCTACAGGCTCCCCACTCGATGGATCAGAGCTCCCTGCTCCGATCTTGAGCTAGAAACGAGAAAACCCACGAAAAAATTGGCGCGAAGCCTTTGGCGGGAAATTGTTGGCAGCAAACATGCATTCTATTTCTCTGCGTTAATTTCTCTAGAGTCTATATAATTAGCATCCATCACAAAGGTAAATCAAACCAGTTCTCAGTTCAATGTTCATCTGCTAGAGACGCTATTTGCCATTTGGAGTCTGGACGCTATTCAGTGTTTGCCGCTCCATCGCTGCTACAGTGTTCACTGTTGAGGTATCACTGCAGTGATCACCATATCATTTATGATTTTAATATTTTATCGTTTCTCAGTTCTGAATCCATCTTTAGAGTCCAGTTGTATAGTTTTAGACTTTAATTTGTAAAGGAATTTCCGAATTTTGTTTGTGCTCATTCTGGAATGTTTATTAAGTAACAAGTTCATTGTTCAATGTTTAGTTACTGGAAATTGCGCATTAAGTTTTTATTAAATGGATTCAACTTCACCCTTGCTCCACGCAAGGTCCCTTCGAAGATATTGTGTGTTCCATTGAGCTTATCGCTCAAGATTCAAAACCTCCCTTCACATATGGCTAAAGAAATTCGTTAAGACTGTGGTAGGATTCTTCGTCATGCTAAAACGCATAAGCGGCAAGCCTAATCTTTCTAAAGAGGAGATCCAAGCCTTCGATTTCAAGAAATGATTTATAACTTTTTAACCTGTTCATTGTTCAATGTTTAGTTATTATTTATTAAACTTATTACTGCGCTTTACTCTGTTTTACTCTGACACTGTGTTTTGTTATTTAATTGAAAATTCACATTACTCATATTAATATATAGCCAAAATATTTTGAGTATTTCAATCGATATAAAGTTTAAACTTAAATGAATTGAGAAATCCAGTAACCCACCAGATTTTCATTTCAGTGTTGTTTTGTTTTCAATCCATTTTCCAATTACTCTCGAGGTCTTGATACACAGATCAGAGTAGCAAAGGATGCGTAGTTGGTAGGTACTCTGCACTTGGTGTGATCATTTAAATTTAAGAGCGCATCTCTATCTCTGCAAAACATCTTGGATCTGTTTCTTTTTATTTTGTATCTCATGGCAGACGTTAATTTGACCCTTGCCCAAGACACTACATCCTCCGCATCCTGCTCTACTATTATAAACTCAGGTTTTAACTTTTCGTTTTTATTGACACTGTGTCATATAATTAGTAACTTAGTTCAATATGCAAATATGATATATCTGTACCCGAAAAATTATTTTGTTTTTACTGACAGTGTATCATATAATTAAACTTTTATTACTCTGCTTTAACCTGTTTTGTTTTAACTTTTATTAGTTTTAATTTTAAATGTGAAGAGAAAATTTCAAAATTTCAATTTTATTTGGTTTTCACATGCTGCTTTATTAGAAATTCTATTCAGACTTCAGAGTCACCTCTATTTCGTTTACATTTCCAAGCGGAGACCATACTACGCCTGCTTCTATATGCACCTCTCCATTTAAAATTTTAATATGTCGTTGAACATTTGTGCACATTTGAAATGCGATGCTGCATCGCACAATAGTCACTAGTTAAAGATTCGGACAGGCAATCGCAGCTGCCCATGTTCAATTAAAGGTTTAAGGAATATAACTTTAATTTTTAAATTTTAGTACGCACAATATAACTAGAATTACTAATTACCATATTTAAAAATGACAAATGTTCATTTGTTATCAAATGACAAACTGTACAGTGTATGCATATTGATATTTTATTTGTATATTTAAATTTTAATCATTTAAATAATAAATATTAAATCTCATTTAAGTGCATTCAATATAAACTTAAAAGTTTTCTTTGCCCATTTATACATTTAAATTTTAATATGCACACTATTAAAAAAAAAACTTATAAAATATATATATTAAAATTTAATTTTTAATATATTATATAATATATTATTGCCGCTCCCAACTTGACGTTTCCTGTAAATTTGGACAAAGCTTCTAGCCGTACCAGATACTCGTTCCCACGTACCCGAAGTATCTCCGTACCGGAAACTCGTGCAACATAGATTAATTACTACATCTTATGTATTTATATATTGTTTTTCAATATAATTTGAAGTTTGTTAAACATAATTTGAAGAATTGTTTTCAATTGTTGGTCATGGGCATCCGACTTTTTATTAATTTTGGATGAACATTACATAATCTTAGTTTACGAAATTATATATAAGAATTTCATAGATATGTTAGTGATCTTTATCCTTATGTATTAATGCATATGTGAAATTGTGCAAAAATAGAATTTGATAAGAGGTTATATATATATATAATATATGTTTGTTTGTTTATTTGAAGTTCTAGTTGGTATTTTGAATGCAAGATAATAATAGTTTTTTGCCACCTTTTCAATATTCTCTTACATAAACATTTTTTGGTTTGGAAGTATGGTTCTAGAATTTTGATTCTATAGTTCACATACTAAGAGTTCTAGGTCATTAAGAGTACTATAAGGTTGTTGAAAACACTTTGTTTATCCATTCATGTACATCTTTATTTTTTTTACTCTACATTGTGGCTTTTGTTCAAATGTGACAGCTAGTTCATATATTTCAAAGTTTAATAATTAAACTAAATGACACGAAACGCTATCTATGATACCTTGTCAATACTTCATTTGATAAGAAAATCTTATTAGTATTTATTTAATAAAAAAGTACTAATAAAAAGTTAAAATAAGTTTATTTATATAAATTTATATTAGTTTAGAGCGTATAAAATAATTTTATTAAACTAAATTTATACTACTTTAGATTGTATAAAATAAATAAATGAGAAGTTAAAATAAATTTATGTTAGTTTATATTAGTTTAGACCTAAATAGGAAGTTAAAATAAATATATGTTAGTTTAGACCATTTGAAATAAATGAAATTTGTTAAGATGGATTCAATACCACATAATTTTGGGTTTCAAAATTTATATTATCTTTTTAATTTTTATAAGTTATTGAATTTGTTATGATAATTTTTTATTATAATTATTTTGCTAATAATTTTTTAATTGTGATTTTTTATTAATATTTTTAATTAAATTGTAAGTTATTTTATAAATAAAGTATTAACTTTATTTCATTTTATTGGCTTTTGTTATTTTATTTTTTTTATTTCTGTATTTTCATTTTTTTTAAATGTATAAAGATAAAAACAAGTGCTACATAGTAGCTAGTTCTCGCCATGTAGTTTAAATATAGTTAAATTAAAGTAAAAATATTAAATTTACCTTAGTGTTAAGGCTTAGAATTAGATCAATTTAGATTTTATTGATTAATAAATTGAGGTTTGCAAATTTATGTGGGTTTGACTTTTAATATTAGATTTGAGAACTAGCTCTAGAATAGACATTTTGGAGTGTCGATGTTTAGAGTCTACAACAAAACCCATCATCAAGACAAAGGTCGAGGAAAAACATAAGAGAATAATGAGATAAATAAAGAAAAAGAATGATGAAATAAATCAACAATATAAAATGAAAACCAATTTTAATTTATTTGAAAATTAATTATATTTCTTTATTTATTTAATTCTTTTTTATATAAATTTGATATTAATTATATCATTAATATAAAATGAAAAACAATTTTAATTTATTTGAAAATTAATTATATTTCTTTATTTATTTAATTCTTTTTTATATAAATTTGATATTAATTATATCATTAATTTGAAAAGTTTTTAAACAGATAAAATGAATTCTAAAAATTTTAATTTTAAATCTTTTTATACTCAAATGTGTTTAAATATAATAATATATTTAATTTTAAATATATCAATATAAATAAATAAATATATATATATATATATATATATATATATATATATATATATATATATATATATATATATATATATATATATATATATATATATATATAAACTCATGAATACATGTTTAGAAAAATAAAACTATTAATCCATCTGAATATAGAATTTAAATATATTAATATATTTAAATTTAATTAATTCCATCAAAAATAATTATGTTATTATTAATAATTTTTTATTAGGTTATGTTATTAATATTATTTATGGAAAATGATGTGGATAATGGAAATGAAGGGGTGGAGTTGGTTACTAAGGGAGGGAAGGTAAATGGTTGTAACAAATTTGTGTGAGCACTAAGACCCAACTTTTCTTGACTTCAATCCAGTTATCTCTTCTGCTGTGATTATTGAGATGCTTCATGATCTCGAGGGTTTAACACATCTTTCTTTTGTAATAATGGTTTTCTTTGGAGATTATTTTAGTATATTCTAGGCAAACATGGTGGTTGGTCTTGGAATAATGCTGAGTGAGTGCAAATGATCTTATTCTCCCATTATTGATATCATCCATATGTTCTTTAAGTCTGATTTTGAAGGATCTTCCTGGTTATCCAATGTAACATTTACCACAGGAGCATTTGAATTTGTACACACATTTTTGTTGCAAGTGATCTAGGTCATATTTTACAAATTTCATCTTATGCCTCAGGTATTTTATTAGTTTTAATTCTGCATTGTGGCAATGGAGAATCCAATCTCGCCCAACAACAATAATAATGTTTTATTAGTCCCTCATATACCATGAAGTATAGAAATAGTTTTCAATGAACATTTTCAATAACTATAGTTGATTTTTAAAAATATATTATATTTTCTATAGCTTATTATATTATTTTGTAAAATTAAATAATTATGAAAATATTATAATTAAAGAAAACACATTTTTTTATTTAACAAGTGTAGTATGCAGCGTTGCTGCTTAGTACCTATCTCTTATGCAAAAAAGTAAGAAGTTATTATAACTAAGATACGAATACTACGATATTTCAAAATAATATCTAGGATGAAAAAATATTATCATTATTTTTTAAACTTATTGGTCTTATTGCGCCGAGAGGCGCATCTACAGCCCAATATGACCCCGATGTCAGGTGTGTCACGTCCTCATACAAAATGTCGGCTTAAGTTTTAAATTAAAAAAAATAAAAATAAAAATAAAAAATCGCATTGTGCTAGAACATATATCAATTTCTAATACAATTATGTATTATTTATATAATTTGAATGGATAGTAAATTATATATGTGAATTTGAATGGATCATAAATTTATTGCGCCGAGAGGCGCATCTACAGCCCAATATGACCCCGATGTCAGGTGTGTCACGTCCTCATACAAAATGTCGGCTTAAGTTTTAAATTAAAAAAAATAAAAATAAAAATAAAAAATCGCATTGTGCTAGAACATATATCAATTTCTAATACAATTATGTATTATTTATATAATTTGAATGGATAGTAAATTATATATGTGAATTTGAATGGATCATAAATTTACCTTTAACAAAAAAAATTACCACATTGAATTTCCAAATTAAGTAAAATTTTAAACATCTTTACTCTTTACTAAAGTCAATACCATTTCCTAAATCAAAGGAAAAGAGTTAATTCAACACAAACAGTCAAAATCCAAAATCTTTTAATATTTCTTTTAATTAAATATTTGTAAAATGAATTTATACTTACTCCAGAGCTATGGTAAATAAATAAAAATATATATAAACTAGATGTATGGTAAATAAATAAAAATTCTTTTTATATTTATTCCATAAACCTTTTTATATTTAAAATTTTTTTAAAAAGAGGTTTTATTTAGATGAAGCCTATGGGACGAATACCATGGGACAAATTAATATTGATACCATGGGCCAAATACCATGGGTAAATAAATAAATATAAAAGATGTATAAACAAGTATGATAAATAAATAAATAAATATAAAATAGATATAAAGAGGTATGGTAAATAAATAAATATAAAAGAGGCATAAAGAGGTAAGGTAAATAAATAACAATATATCAAATAGGATTATAAATAAAAATATAATTATATAACAAGCCTATGGGCCAAATACCATAGTAAAGAAAAGGGGTATGGTAAATAAATAAAAATGTAAATAAACTAGAGGTATGGTAAGTAAATAAAACCTCTTTTCATATTTACTCCATAATCTGCTTTATATTTATGAATATTTATGTTCATTAGTTTACATAACTAAGAATAAATAGAGAGAGAGAGTGATAAGGGAGAGATGGAGAGAGAGTGTGTATGTTTAGGGGTGAGATAAAGGGACAGTAAGATGTATGGAAAGAAGGGGGGAGAGAAGAAGTGAGAAGGAGAGAGGGAGGGATATAGTAATGTAGTTGGAGAGAGAGAGGGGTGGAAAGAGAGAGAGAAAGAAAGGGATGGGGGAAGAGAGAGGATTAGATTAGAGAGAGAGAGAGATATGGGAGAAGAGACAGGATTGGAGGGAAAAGAGAGGGAGAGAGAGGTGGAAGAGAAAGGGAGACAGAGGAAGGATGAGAGAGAGGAGGAAAGTGATGGGGAAGAGAGAGTATTGGAGAGAGAGAGAGAGAGAGAGAGAGAGAGATCAGGGAAGAGAGAGGGATTTAGGGGAGAGAGATGGGGAAAGGGCAGTTGAGACTTGCGAGAGGAGGAGAAAGGATCGATCAAAGATGGAATTAGAGGGAGAGATGTAGAAATAAAATATAGAGAGTGAAGTGGAGAGAGAGAAGGAGTGACAAGGGAGAAACCGAAGAAGAAGAAGCGTGTATGTTTAACCTCATGTTTGGGGAGCTGAGATAAAGAGACAAATAAGGAGAGATGGAGGATAAGGGGAGAAGGAAGATATAAGGAGAGAGATGGAGGGATATAACATAGTTGGTGGTGAAGACAGAGAGAGAGAGGGAGAGAGATGGAAAGGAAAAGAGAGGAAGGAAGAGAGGGATGTGAGTGGAGAGAGGAGGGAGAAGAGAGATGGACTTGGAGAGGGAGGGGAGAGGAGGTAAGGAAAAGTAAATGAAGAAAGGTGGAGAGAGAGAGAGAGAGAGTGAGTGAGTGATAAGGAAGATGGAGAGAGGGGGAGAGAGGGGGAAGATAGAGATATAGATGGAAGGTGAAGAGAGGGAAGAAGAGAGAGATGGGGAGAGGAGGGGATTGACAAAGAGATTGATATATATGGATTGCGAGAGTGTGTGTGTTTAGGGGGGTGAGATAGAGAGACAAAAAAGAAGAGATGGAGGGGGATATATATATGGATGGAGGGTGGAGAGAGGGAAGAATATTTCTCACACTAGATGGATTGATATAAGTGGAGATGGTGATTTATAATCCTATTTGATTATTTGCACTATATGCATCGATTTTAGTGTAGGTATTTATTTCTAATGATATTTGATTACTTGCACTAGATGCATTGATTTCAGTGTAGGTGGTGATTTCTAATACAATTTGATTTCTTGCACTGAATTTGTTGATTTCAATTTAGATGTCGATTTATAATTATATTTGATTACTTTCACTAGATGAATTGGTTTCAATGTAGATGATTTCTAATCCTATTTGATTGTTTGCACTAAATGCATTGATTTCAGTGTAGATGGCGATTTCTAATCCTATTTGATTTATTTGAATAAATGCATTGATTTCAGTGTAGATGTTGGTTTCTAGAGAGAGAGAGAGAGTGATAAGGAAGATGGAGAGAGAGGGAGAGAGGAAAAAAGGAGGAAAGAGAGATATTAATGGGGGAGAGGAGAGAAGGGGAAGATAGAGATATAGATGGAAGGTGAAGAGAGGGAAGAAGAGAGAGACGGGGAGAGGGGGTGATTGAAAAAGAGATTGATATATATGGAGTACGAGAGCGCGTGTGTTTAGGTGGGTGAGATAGAGAGACAAAAAAGAATAGATGGAGGGGGATATAGATATGGATGGAGGGTGGAGAGAGGGAGGAATATTTCTCGCACTAGATGGATTGATATAAGTGGAGATGGTGATTTCTAATCCTATTTGATTATTTGCACTAGATGCATCAATTTTAGTGTAGATATTTATTTCTAATGATATTTGATTACTTGCACTAGATGCATTGATTTCAGTGTAGGTGGTGATTTCTAATACAATTTGATTGCTTGCACTGAATGTGTTGATTTCAATTTAGATGTCGATTTATAATTATATTTGATCACTTGCACTAGATGACTTAATTTCAATGTAGATGATTTCTAATCCTATTTGATTGTTTGCACTAAATGCATTGATTTCAGTGTAGATGGAGATTTCTAATCCTATTTGATTTCTTTGGGTAAATGCATTGATTTCATTGTAGATGTTTGTTCCTAGAGAGAGAGAGTGAGTGACCAGGAAGATGGAGAGAGAGAGAGAGAGGACAAAAGGAGGAAAGAGAGATATTAGTGGGGGAGAGGGAGAGAAGGGGAAGAGAGGGAAGAAGAGAGAGATGAGGAGAGAGGGTGATCGACAAAGAGAATGATATATATGGAGTGCGAGAGTGTGTGTGTTTAGGGGGGTGAGATAGAGACAAAAAAAAAGAGATGGATGGGGATATAGATATGTATGGAGGGTGGAGAGAGGGAAGAATATTTCTTGCACTAGATGGATTGATTTAAGTGGAGATGGTGATTTATAATCCTATTTGATTATTTGCACTAGATGCATCGATTTTAGTGTAGATATTTATTTCTAATGATATATGATTACTTGCACTAGATGCATTGATTTCAGTGTAGATGATGATTCCTAATACTATTTGATTGCTTGCAGTGGATGTGTTGATTTCAATTTAGATGTCGATTTATAATTATATTTGATTGCTTGCACTAGATGCATTGATTTCAATGTAGATTATTCCTAATACTATTTGATTTTTTGCGCTAAATGCATTGATTTCAGTGTAGATGGCAATTTCTAATCCTATTTGATTGCTTTGAGTAAACGCATTGATTTCAATGTAGATGTTGGTTTCTAATCTTATTTGATTGATTGCATTAGGTGCATTGATTTCAATGTAGAAGTTATTTTCTAATATTATTTGATTGCTTGCATTAAATGCATTGATTTCAATGTATATGTTGATTTACGATTTTATGTAATTGGATATATGACGTTACATTAATATTAAAGTGATTGGATTAACAATATGCATTGATTTTAGTGTAAGCACAAAAAGTTATTAACAATGTAGATTGATTTTGTGTTATAGTAATTTAAGCTATTAATATTGGAGAGCAAGAGAGACAAGGTATCATGTTTACTACAATAGATTGAGCTAAAGATTTAAATGGTTTACGATTTAAATTTTATTTTTCATATAATCGATATGAAAAGATAACAAAACTAACAAGGGAGGAAATAAGAATAGTAGAATAAAATAGTTTGAGATTGATTGTAACATGAGTACGTTCTTATTATTCACATTTTCTATCTTTCAACACTATTATTGTCACTTTGCATTTAAAAAAAATATTTCATCATTTTTCATCATTATAGTTATTAACACTAATTATCATCTCAACGAACTGAGGTAACTAAGAAAATTTAAAATTAAAATGACCAAGTTAATCTAAGAAATATTTAGCATATTTAAAATGATTATATTAATATTTGATATATTTACATATTACTGATAAAATTAATCATATCTTTGATAGATTTTCCTTGGAAACACACGACTGAAACGAACCTAGATCCATCTTACATCTAAAAAATATACAAAATTTTTAATAA